>OX155965.1:6140967-6463467 GCA_944548615.1 Micropterix aruncella | reverse complement strand
TGAAACTATGCAGGTACGAAGCACGTGGCTTTTCGAAGCTATGAAACAGCCTATGACGTTGCTATTCTGTTTAACGAAATTTTACGATCAAAAATTAGTAAGCGGAACGAACGGAACATCTCAATGCAGTTTCAAATACCATTGAGCTATCCGAAGAACAATTCAATTTCCTCAACATGACCCGCGAGGCCATAGAAATAAGAACAGCCCCGAATTTCAATACAGATAAAGGTTTCAAAATCTCTATTATGAGAAACTCTGTTCTTAAAATGTTTTCAACGCACGTCGCCATGCGTAATGATGCGAAATGCGATACAGTGAGTGTTGTGTACACGGCGGAATTTCAAAACTTGCTCTCAACGCCACGCTCCCTCCCTTCCGTCCGTTTGTTCGATAGATAACGCGTCCAAGCCAGGTTAGGACATGCCTCTCGAAAAGTATGCGGCCTGGATGGCCTTGTTGTTCGTCTCTTGTAGGTCCTGGTGGGGTATTGTAGGATAGGAGTTAACAGCTGCGGGCAGTTTCGGGGGTGGTCTTCATACTGCAGCGTTCCATAGTTGCATATTGAATTCTCTGTGTACCCCAGCGAATGAGATTGGCTCAGCAACTTGGCACACCCACCCTCAGTCTGTTCAGACTACGCCAGGTGGTTTAGAGAAGATGAAACCCCAGTGCTATATCTTTCTTTACGTCCTCGCCAAGTGAAGCCTTCTATTGAGTGATGCGGTTCGATGATTGCCTGTCTTAGAGCGGTTGTGTGCGGCTCAAGAATGACTTTCGCGATTTGAGACAATCGTGGTGTGGTTATTGTCTATGCAGTGGGTGTCTCGGGTCATCTGTCACCTTTAACCGTTCTGAATCTGCCAGGACATCACGATGTATTGCAGGGCGAGCGACACTGATGAGTTGATAAAGCTTTTTAACGGGAGTAGGTTTGAGGCAGCCGGAGACGATTCTTTCAGCATCGTTTACGACAGTGTAGACCATTTTTCCATGTGTTGATCTACTCCACACTGGAGCGGCATATTCCTCTGCGAAGATGTATAGGCCTAAAGCTGATATTCTGAGTGTAGCTGTGTTGGAACCCCATGTACTCCCAATTAGTTTCCTAGCTATGCTATTTGTTGAACACACCTTCTGTTTTGTGTAGTGACAATGGGCTTTGTAAGTTAGAGAACGGTTAAGGGTCACTCCCAGTTATTTTGGTGCTTCGCAGTGCTGCAAGTTTTCTCCTTTCCGCCTGACCGTAAGTTTTATGTCCGCTTGGTAATTTTTCAGGCGAAAAGCACAAACCGGGGTTTTACTTGGGTTAGGTCTGAGTAGATTGTCAGCGTAGAGACGAGTCATTGCTTTTAGACCAGTGTCTCACGTTTCTTCCTCCTCCTTCAAAGGAGTGGCAACTCCGCCCGCTATAATCTGCGCAGTAAGAGTAGCAGTATGCCGCCTACCCGCAGAACAACAGCGGACAACCGACAGTACTTCAGTCTACTCTGAATAACGACGAGTGCTTTAAACTTCACGCGGTAAAATCCGATTTTCTTTTAATCATAAAGTAGTAGTCTGTTAGAGCAAGATCTGGCGAGTACGGTGGGTGACGAAGAGTCTCCAGTCGCAACTTCTTCAACTTCTGTAAAGTGTTTGTACGCTATCGAGCAGAAGCGATTGATCAGGTTCGGTCGTTTAATTGCGTGATTCTCCATTATTATTTACAGTTCTTGATAGAACACAAGAAACGGCAAAAGGGCGGCATCGTACATTACATTACATTACATTTTCGTCGTGTCCAATTGACGGCTAAAGACCGCTCTTGGACGTGTCAAAATAATTGGGTTATGTAGTAAGTTTCGTTACTACTCTTTACTGAACATACATAGTTAGTCAAGAATTAACTACTAGATTGTCCAACTATAAATATAACTAATCAAAATAGAAGTCTAATATCTGAAGCAGTTAGTGATTCGAAAGGATACGTAGTAAAATTATTCATCGTAATATTCAAATTGTCAGTAAAATGTTAAATAATCAAATTAAATCTACGTTATGCATTTTAAACTAAAAGTACATATATAAGACCATATAAAATAAACAGACAACAAGGCTTTACTTTAAGTAATTTAAATGGGCACAATATTTGAAAAATCATGGCCCTCAAATTCGGCCAAATTATAGAAAGGGTGGCCTATCAGCATCTCCTTGATGTTTTTTTTGAATTTTATGTCCTCCAGCTGTTTAAATTTTGTAGGGAGTAGATTATAGAATTTAATGGTAGCTTTTCTGTACTTTTGCCAGTCGTATTCGGGGTACGCATAAAAGGGAGCTACCGCGGGTATGATGCGAGTGAATGTCTGCATTAATTGGTGTTTCAGTTATGTAGGTGCTGTCTAGCATACATTAAACACTGGTATATGAACGCCGAATACATAGTCATTACCCTTGCCTTGGTGAAATATTCTTTGCATGAGGTCCTAGTCGTTACCTGATACATGCTGCGCAGTGCTCTCTTTAGCAAAAGAAAGATTCTTTTACTGGTTGCAGCATTTCCCCAAAATAGTAGTCCATAAGTCATTAATGAGTTAAAATACGCAAAGTATACTGATTTGGCTGCCGCAAAACCACAAAGACTTCTGATTTTTTTAATAGAGTATATCGAGCTACATAGCTTACTAGCTAATTGTTGGATGTGCGCATTCCATTGTAATTTACTGTCAATTCTTAATCCTAGAAAATTTATATCTTCTGTGATGTCGATTTCAAAATAGTCGTGTAATTCATTTAAATAGTCAACATTGGCAGGTCTTAAGCGAAAAGGAATTATTTTTGATTTTGTAATATTTAAACGTAATTGATTAGAATTAAACCAACTCAATAGTTGATCAATCGTATACCTAATTCTATTTATTAATGATTCCTTATTTTGGTCACAGAAGATAAGAGCTGTGTCATCTGCAAACAGTGTAATGTCATCATTCTCGGATGACACACATCCCGGCAAGTCATTGGTGTACACTAAAAATAAAAATGGACCTAGAATGGAACCTTGAGGTACACCCTTTGTTACCAGAATCGGTTGGCTTCTCATTCCATTTACTTCTGTCGTTTGATACCTATTTTGTAGGTATGATTGAATTAGATTTAGCTTTTTGTCTCTGATACCATAGTGTTCTAATTTATTCAGTAGAATATTGTGGTTAATGCAGTCAAATGCTTTTGATAGGTCACAAAATAGACCAATAACTGTTTTTGAACTATTCAGCCCATTCAATAACTCATGCAGTAGTTTCGATGTAGCATTAACAGTCGATAATCCTGCCCGAAAACCAAACTGTTTACTGTTAATAATGTCGTGAGTGTCGAAAAATTTAGTAATGCGATTCAATATTACCTTTTCAAAAATTTTGCTAAAGGCCGGTAATATGGATATCGGTCTATAGTTATCTATGTTATCACGACACCCTTTTTTGAATAAAGGTATAATTTTTGCCAATTTTAATTTGTCCGGAAAGGTGCCTTGCATGAATTAAACAGAGCGCAAAGATAATCTGCTAGTGCAGGCGTTGATGTCTTTAGTAATCGGCTGGACACATACCACATGTCAGTCGACAACCTACTTTTATAATCTCCTCCCTAGGCACCGAGGACAATACACAACACTCTGGGGTTCTGGGTCGGAATTTTTCCAAAATTTTAACAGCTGAAGTCGGACCTGTTGACTGATTGGACGATGTGATTCCGCCGATAGCCTCAAAATGATTGTTAAACAATTCGGCAACTTTATTGGGATTGTCGTACTGATAATTATTTACATTCAAGGAGACGCTGGAGGCCACCGACATCTGTTGCGAGGTCTCTGACTTAATAACATCCCAAGAAGCCTTAATTTTATTTGTAGAGTTTTTAATAACACCCTCCAAATTCATTTGTTTAGCCATCCAAACCACATTTTTATAAATCTTCTTGTATGATTTAACATATTTTTTTACTTGGCATCATTACTATCTAATAAGTTCTCATGTAGGATTAGCATTCGTTGTTTGGATATTTTTATACCCTTTATTGCCCAGTCATTGCAATTCTTTTTGCCCTTTTGTTTTATCTGCTTTACGGGCATTATATGATTCAGTGAAGCTATATAGTTATTGAGAAATCTATCAAAAGAATAATTAGGATCAGTAGGATTATACTCTAGGGGTGTATTCATTAACCCCTCAAATGAATGGCGATTAGCTCGGGTTGCCTACGGCAAAATGTATATAAATTTATATTTACATTTACATTTACATGTACAGAGAGCGGGGTTTACTATAGAGCTATAGCATTACTATAGAGCGGATTACTATAAAGCGGCGCACATTTACATTTATATTTACATTTATATAAATTTATATACATTTTGTATACATTTTGCCAAGGCATCCCTTAAGGGACGCCTCACATTTGAGGGGTTAAGGCTTCTTGGAGATGGTCCAGACTATTACTTGTAATTTTTCTTTTAATTTTTCTTCGTATATCTATGATATGATCTGCGGTTAAAATATTAAGTTATTAATATAATTTAGTTTGTTATTTCTTTGTGGCACTCCAATAAGACTCAGGAAGGGAGGTTTCCTTATCACAGGAGTGCCTAGCAAGGCGGGCTCAGTTTCACTTTACTTGGCACATTAGGAAAACAAACATTTACATTTAATTTATGCGCAATTTAACCTGGGCTCACACAGATGTATGCATAAATTTAGAAGCACCACTGAGAAAAATATAACGATTTACACAGAAATAAGCATGTTTAAACAAGGATTGCGTATATAACTCGGATTGTGGTCTATACGTATGAATTAACATGACGCGTGACGTTGTTGGCGTAACGGTAGTTACCATGTCGTAATGTTTAAAACATAATGTTATTTCATTACTTCGCGACTTTGGGATTTCGCTTCTAACATGACAGCATGTAGTAGTGTACGTACGGTTATAATCGCGACACGTGAATAATGTTGAAGCTACAGTATACTGTTATTTCCGTATTAACCGTAAGGTAAATGTTGATACATATAACCGAGTACCGGAGATGCAACACAATTCCTTGTAATACAACAAAATAACGATTGAAAAATCGTATCGACCGTAATATCCAAATGGTAATGTAAGAATCAATTCAATATTTTTTTCAGTGTATTTTTTCTCTATATCTGGATTGTTAATTATTTTATTTTTGCACTTTCATTTGAATGTGTCTGTAACTAATAATAAATAAATAAACAAGGAGCTGTAATGGATACTATAGGCAGAAGACCACCAGACCGTTAATATGAGCTATTTCTGGCTGACCCTAAGTTTGGACATTGTTTAGCTGCATCTTCTGAATATTTGTATTGGTAACCGACTTCATAAAAAGGAGGAGGTTAACGATTCGGTTGTATTTTTAAAAAATGTTTGTTACCTCAGAACTCCGTCATTTATGAACCAATTTGGAAAATTCTTTTTTATTTGAAAGATTATACTTTCACATTGTTATTTTTTTTAATCACAATCATGTTCTGATGATAGGATCCATGAGGATATAAGGAGAACTCTTCAAATATTATCATATGAAGTTGAAAATATACATGTTTGTGCAGTTCCGATGACAATGCATTTTTTATGTTAAGCATGACCTCATTCTACACCCAGGGTTGGCTCCCGACGAGGGCCTCCTCAACGGGCAACAGCTCAAACACGAAATTTTGTATATGCATTTAATTACGATAGAACGTTCTAAGTTTCTTTAAGACAGGGTTCTAAGTTTCTCTCAGACTGCGTCACCCAGGGTTGGCTTTCAACGACAGAACTCCTCAACGGTTAACAGCACAGACACGAATTTTGTATACACATTCAATTATGATAGCCCGTTTCTTTTCAAGAGACCGGAGTAAGCTGGTCGCAATTGGAAGTGAGGGCGTGAGTGTAAGCCCGCTGGGTAACACGCCTGGTTATCTCGCGGTTAAGGCGTTGGCTTCTTACGAACATGTGGCAGAGCTTGACTTGGAATGTTTTGTCCAAGTCTTCTGCGCTCACTTCACGGGAGATAGAACGACTAATCGTTAAAACTTCCTGAGGCGACGGGTTCGCCCGTTGTAGTTGACAACTCTATTTAGCCCGTTTCACTAAGCCCGTTTCACTGGCTGCTGTACTTATACATTTTTTTGGAGTCTGTTTTTTTTTTTGCTAAAATTTTGTCTATTACTTTGTTATCCTGTTGTTTCTATCTTCGTTGTTCCGGATCAATCTCTGGCTGCGCCATATTTTCAACCCTGGCTTGGATTTATCGCACTCTACGGCGGGGTAATTAATATTTTAACGTTGTAATTAAAACAGTAATTCGCCCTCTTATTCGCCATTCCTGCCGCGAATAACACTCAGCCATAATAACCGCACCGCGAGCGAGCAACGCGCTGCCGAATTACAGAAACACTTAAATGCGTATAAAAGTGACGGCTTGGGAATTTAGCGGGCTTTTACAATTTTTATAACCGGAGCCACAAGCGGCTAGACGAATGAGACATATTTCATTCGGGCTTATTTATAATGACGCGACACAGGTACGGCAGATGTAGCATTGCAGGACCGTTGAGCCAGCGCGACGGGCGACAAACACACGACATCCCAACAGTAGCCCAGACGAATTAAACTTTTGGTTGGAGTTAATTTCGACAAAGCTGGAAATGATTTTATTACACTTAGGGCGTCCCAAATAATAGTAATGAAAGTTTGCGACGGTTTCTGAGTGGAGCGTTAGAAGCTATGGCCAAAAAATAAAAAAAGGCAGTATATTTGGTTTTTCGCTTATAAATTCTGAATGGTATTTCCTATCTAAAAATTTAACATTAACTTGCGCGTCTAATGACATACTTAAACATTACATTCGTTTTAGCAATATGGCCAAAATCGGCAGTCAAAAATAGGCAAATTTTACCATTTTAGCTGAAAACTGTGTTATGCTCATTTGCAAACAAACAGCTATTCCAAATCAAAAATTTCAAATACACGAGTTATAGAGAATCAAATTCTCAGACACGATGTCAATTAGCTGTGTGTCATTTATTTATCAGACATTTCTCAATAATTTAAGCACCTGGCAACCTGCCGGCGTGCGAGCGGGCCATCCGGTCCGCTCCTATACATTACTTCTCTCTCTCTGTCTCTCTCTCTCTCTCTCTCTCTCTCTCTCTCTCTCCCTGTCTCCGCCCTCGGGCTGTCTCCAATCGTTCAGTTGACCAACCGATGTACTTGAGTGCGGATGTCAATTTGGTTTCATATCCGAAGTTTACCTGTAGTGCATATCTAAAACTGGGTGTTTCGTAAACGCGCTCGAAATTTTGACTGCCGATTTTGGCCATACCGCTAAAACAAATGTAATCTATTAGTATGTTATTGGACGCGTAAATTTAGGCTCTACAGTTTTTATTTGGGGAATGTTTAGATAGAAAGAACCGTTCAGAACTTATTAGTGAAAAGCCAAAAAAGACCTTTTTTTTTGTTTTTTTTTTGGCCATAGCGTCTAACGGATTCACTCAGAAACCGTCGCAAACGTACGTTACTATTATTAGGACAAATTAAACTAAAATAAAATCATTTGCAGCTCTGTCGAAATTAGTTCCAGGCACGACCCTTTTTTGGTCTAATTTGACTGGGCTACAGGTCGATGGCACGTAAAAACTAAGGCGTTCAATACGTAGTTTACACTTTTGTGACTTGAAATCCATCAGAAAGTGAACCCGTTATAACTTTAAAAACATACTTGGCATGCCAGGGCACCCCATGGCGTTTTGTTTTTTATTTATTTATAGTGGATTGCTTTCCACTAGAGGGAAAGTATTGTGAACGTACTGCTGTGTGTCTGTGCCTCTGTGTGTATTCCTTCAAAATAACGCCCAAATGCTTCATCCGATTAAGCTGAAATTTTGGCATGCAGGCATCCTTTGGTCATGGCAAGCGTTGATTATGGTTGAAACCGGTTTACCCTTATACTTCAATCTCAAAATATTGGACTAAACGACTTGAAATTCGGTACGCAGATGCCTTGTTCGGCCGAAACCAAATTGTGAAGATTTTGTTGAAATATCTCATATACAAGCGACAAAAATAATTTAAACTCCGCCATATTTATTAAAATACTACATCATATTAGAAAAAAACACCATTTTAATACCACGAAAAATACTACAAATAAAGCAAGAAAAAACTAATAAAATACTACGATAATACTACAAAAATACTACGATAATACTACGAAAATACTACAACAATACTGCTAAAATACTATTATAATGCTACAAAAACAAAAAAAAATCATTCGCGATTTTAATCGAATACATACTATCAATTTTGCGCGCGGGAGTGGGGAGGGGCTGCTTGTCTACCTGCCGGGAAAGACGGTGTGACTTATTTTTTTTAATGCACAGATGTAAGCGCTCGCATATTCTACTTTAGTGTCACCCGTTCCTGATTGGTTAGTTAAGCCACGAATGCTCTACTGTTTAGACGTGTACACGTGTGTCAAGGGGTTCTTCTGACACCTCGTTGTAAAAAAATTTAAGTATTTTTTGTTATTTCAGTATTTTAAATTATTTATAACGTTTGATAAAAAACCTTAAAGTTTAAAAGACATTTGCCGGAGTCGAGGTCGCCTTAAGTTCTGGTAATATTGCATTGTTTGTAGAGAATGTATACCACAAGTTTGAGGAAGTGTAGGGTAGAACGTTCGTATTTACCCTAGGGAACATCTATATATTACGTAAAGAGTTTTAAAGACATGTTTGACCCCCTTCCCCCATTTCCCCATATCCTACCCTCCTTCTATGTAGCAGAGTATCCTTCCACTTGACCCTGACTTCTCCGAGATAATGATACGTAACATTTTTTCTATATAATGAACGAACACAAATCAAATATAGTGATTACTTACAAACATGGTACATTGATTAATCATGCTAAATTCCGAGCTATTGTGATTAGTCAAATACTATTATCCTCGTTTGATCTCTTACTCTAGCTAGAGTATTTTGGAGGGAGAGAGTATACTCCAATTTTTGGAGGGAGCTCCCTCCAAAAATTGATCGTAACGTCATCGTGTATGCAAAGGTAGTTTAGTAAGGCCTGTCTTTCATGGCAGACGCACATGAATAAAATTAGTGAATGTCTCTTTCACGGCTTTCAGGGTCTTTGACGATTGCAGAAATTCTTACCAGCTAGTGTCCAGCAAATCATTGCTGAATTACTGCTTCTTAAGATTTTGGACTATGCGGACGTTTGATATTTAGACGCTTATGAGCAAATCCTGAACAAATGTATGTATAAATATGTATGTATACTAATATTATAAAGAGGTAAAGTTTGTGAGGTTGTAGGAAGTAATCTCTGGATCTACTGACCCGATTTTAAAAATTCTTTACGTTACGTTCCATACGTTATTTGTGAGTGTCATAGGCTATATATTAATCCGAAAAATGAAAAGACTTTTTCGTGGTAGTCGGATTTCCAAAGTCGGAAAAAACGGTTGAACGAAAACGTTTCTAACGAACGCTGCCTTAACGATGAGGGATATATGATTAAGTTCTAGAGAAAAGTTGTAGAGCTTAATAATGCCTACAAAAAAGTCAGCGACAGCATATGTCTAAATTTATATTTAAGTAACAAAAAGTAGTATTTTATAATAAAAAGATAATTTAAATCGTTAGGTCTTGTTTATTGGTCATATTATCAAAAAATATGAAATATTATCAAAATAAGTACATTTATCGTCTCATGTGTTTAAAACAAAAGACTTTTCCCTTTAACTACATATAATTTCACTTTTACTGCATAAATGGTTAAAGAGATAAGACACTCACAAATAAGGACACTCACAAGAAGACACTCACAAATAACGGTAATATAGTCAAATTGGCATGCAAATACATACATACATACATATGCAGTAAAGATATAACCCTTCTTTTGGCAGTCAGGAAAAAAATCATAGCACTCAGTACTAACCAAACCACACTCAAAATTTCATCACAAGTAAAAGGTTTTACCGTCCAACGAAGTGGGCACGGGTCAGCTAGTATGTACAGTATGTATGTATTTTAAGGCCTTTTGTCGGACTACATGTCCATGATTTAGGAGTAGTATGGCTGCTATGGATATATGTCTCATCAGTATATACAATTGATCTATTTTCATTGCGGAAATATTTAATTGATTCTAAAATTTTTATGCGCTGCAATTTAATGTCATGTCTTTCAATTAAAACTTTTCGGTTATTTTCTGTCTTTTGCCATCTAAATCCAATTTCCCTTAAAATTCTTCCCAAGCTACACCGGCTTCCGTTGAAATTAGTATCACGAACAACTTTCTGGTGGAGAGTTTTCAAAGTTGGGATTACATTATCTGTTAAATGAAAGTTTAAAACAATCCGCCGTATTGCCGTTTTATCAAAATCATCCAAACCCGTCTTTAATTTACGACAGTTAGTCTTTTTTTTTCCCTGGCGTAGAAAATGACGTCGGCTGGTCAGAATCTAATATTTTTTTCTTTTCGGCTAAAACTCTTTTTATTGACGCGATAGATATTTTACTAGCAGCAGAAAGCCTGTTTAAGACCGCTTGCAATTCAATTGTTATTCCGAATTTCGCTTCATCTTTCATGAAATGGTAAATATTTGATATTAATTCCCTTGTCTGGGATTTCAGCGTCTTATTTCCCAATTTTGTTTTTAACGGCATATTAAACGACGATCACGACAAGAAATAATAGAAAATAAAGTTATTTACCTACTGTACCTCCTGAGATTCAGCACAGTCGAACGCACGATCACAACACAGAACACGAAGACAAAATACAACACATAACGTATTTATTTGTTACTCTTCTGATTGTACCGCTAAACGACGGGCCGCTGAGACAATCACGTATATACTGAAAAATTATCACAGCCCAATTCAACTCAACAGTAAACGAATCTATTAGTTATGTAATCGTCTGACTGTACCGTTAAACGGCTGGCTTCGACGAGAATCATTACAGTCACGCGTAAACTCAACCTCTCTCCGTCATTCTCACAGGTATAAAATATGCCTATCCCTTTTTTGGTTTCAGTGCATTGGTGTTCAATAAATGCAATACGTGTGACCTGAGCATGTAGTTGTAGAGCTCAAGATGTTTGCATTCCTCTGTATATAAATTTATATAATATTAGGGAAATATGACCATATCAGCGAATATGAAATTGAAGACCCAATCCATACACCCAAAAATCAGATTCTCTTATGAAGTAGAGAAGGACGGCTCTCTGCCTTTTTTGGATGTTAAATAAACGAGAAGTGACAATAGTCTCGTCACATATATCGGAAGCCCACACATACGGACAGATATTTGCATGCAAGCTCACACCATCATCCGTACTATCTACGTTAAGTGCAAACGTCGGTCGTGAATCGAGAGTTCCCCCTTTGTTCCCAGCAGGATAGCACTCTTTAGATTCCCACTCATTACTCGTCCTTCTACTCTAACTCTTTTTTGCTGTGCAAGCTTTTTTGCTATGACTCGCAAGAAGCGCTAAATTCATGTAATCCACCAATTAATGCAGACTTTCACTCGCATCATACCCGCGGTAGCTCCCTTTTATGCGTACCCCGAATAAGACTGGCAAAAGTACAGAAAAGCTACTACCTTAGCATTAAATTCTATAATCTACTCCCTACACAATTTAAACAGCTGGAGGACATAAAATTAAAAAAAACATCAAGGAGATGCTGATAGGCCACCCTTTCTATAATCTGGCCGAATTTGAGGGCCATGACTTTTGAAATATTGTGCCCATTTAAATTACTTAAAAAAGTAGAGCCTTATTGTCTGATTATTTTATAATCTGTACTTTTAGTTTAAAATGCATAACGTAGATTTAATTTGATTATTTAACATTTTACTGACAATTTGAATATTACGATGCTTACTACGTATCTTTTCGAATTACTAACTACTTCAAATATTAGGCTTCTATTTTGATTATTTATAGTTATAGTTTGACAATCTAGTAGTTAATTCTTGACTACCTATGTATGTTCAGTAAAGAGTAGTAACGAAACTTACTACCTAACCCAAATATTTTGACACGTCCAAGAGCGGTCTTTAGCCGTCAATTGGACACGACGAAAGTGTAATGTAATGTAATGTAATGTAATCCTTTCAAAATGAATAAAAGTAACTGATTAAAGTTAACTGTAAAATATTATGAATAGAATAAGTTCGCCATTTGTATATTGTTTATAGCAAAATATTGTTTTCGTGAATCCAATGAATAAATCATTTATTGAATCCAAAGTTACAAATAAAGGTTAAGTATTTTGATACAAATGTACACTTTATCTAATATAAGTTATGTTTTAAAAATAAAAAAATATAATCCACCTTGGCACTATTTACATAATCAGTGGTTGGCACTGCATTGTACGGTGACGTCTTGTCGCGTCAAAATTAAGTCGCCGTGTCGCGTCAAAAATGGCGTCTCTTTCCGATAGCTCATCTTTTAACATTTACATCAAATCTTCTAGCAGCAGTTAAGGCGGCGCCGTGTGTTTTGACCCAAAACGAGCCTTTCTATTTTACTCATGCTGCGAGTCCTAGATCATTAATGATAAAAAAAACACACAAGTGGCTTCTCAAATAACTGCATTACAATCTGTGCAAGTTTGAAATTGGCCATTTTGCTTATTTTCTTTGTAAATACCTTGAGGAAAACCATTAAAACAGCCTTTGGTATTATAACAAATTTGCACAGCAATACACAACAGAATTTTGTGAACATTACTAAAACGCAAGATTATTAAACTAGTTAATAGATGTGCACTTTAGATTTTTGAATAATGATACCAAAATATTGCTAAAATTCATCAAAAATCACGAAAATATGCGCCATACATTTTTAGTATGGAAAGGCGATGCCAAATATAACTGGAACGGAGAACGAATTTCGCTTCATTCGCCCGCGGGCGTTCGAGGTGCGTCCACGTCGCTCTCCGCGTCGAGCCACGCCCTGTTCGCGAACGATGTGACGTGTGAATAAGACGATGACTTGCGTGCGCCGCACAGTGGATGCAGGGAATTTATTCATCCTTAGGTGAGAACGTTGAATATTTATTATGATATCTGTCGTTGATTGAACTGGTAAAATGTTTAAGCTCATCGTAATATTGTGATTATTTACAGATAACATGTTTTTAATATGCAATTCTTTATTTCAGTAAAAATGGGGAAAAGAAAATCGACTTATTATAGCCGGCTCTGTATATTCCATAGAGGTGTGTATTTAAATTTTTATTTGGGTTTCGCACCAACAAGATTTTAGACATATTTTACGAACGCATTACGGATATAGGCCACCAGTGGGCGTTGTATTAAAAAAAAATCTCTAAAGTATAAAAATACTTACCTGATTTTGATAATTTTGATTTTGTTGCTGCTGCTGGATATAAATATGTTTCTAATAGTCTAGTCAAAATATCGAAAATGAGCTCCCCTTTATACTTTTAGAGGCAACCGGTATATTCCCTTATTTAAACCATGCTGAACCCGAAAATGCCGGTTGCCCAAGCGAAGTTATGACCGGAAGTGAGATATCCAATATGGCCGCCAATATGGCGTCGAAACCTGAAATTAGCGCTGCAGAGCCCCCCTTTGACGTAGGAACGTGTCCAAAATATCTAGATGTATATTTTTAAGCACGGGGAATTTAAAAAATACACTGTAAAAAAACATTGGTCTGGTATTTCAAGATGGCAACCAAGATGACGCCAGCCACATATTGCCCTATTTTGTCGTACAAATGTGCGTGACGCGTCTCGATATATGTTTTTAAAATAAGGATTTCAAAAAATAACTTTAGAAAAACGTTGGGCTAAACTTTAATTCAAATATTTTTGAAAATGGAACAAACAAGCGACTTTTTGGCAACAACAACTTACAGAAACTAAAGAAGATTACTGTGTGTCTCCAAAATTAAGACAGGTACGTTTGCAGGGAGTGCAGAGTTCTATAGAAGGAACGTTTTCTTTCCTGCAACTGCAGTTCTGTGAGTTACAAAACTCGTTACAATGGCAAACAACAACTTCTGGGCACGCCTTAAGAATAAGATTTAGCGTCAGGAAACTTGGAACAGCTTTCTGTCCGGCAATGGCCCAGTTGCAATCTTCAAGCAATGGAAAATATGGCTTGGGAAGGTGGGTATTCTCTCAAAAACATACCTGTCAATTAAGAAAAAGATTAAAGAACAGCTACAGTAAAGGAAACGTCCCTTGCATAAAACTATGTACTCCCTGCAAACCCTATAACCCTAAAACTATGTACTACCTGTCTTAATTCTGGAGACACATAGTAATCTTTTTTAGTTTCTTTAAGTTGTTGTTTTGATACATCGTTTAGCCCAACGTTGTTGAAAGTTATTTTTTTTGAATCCTTATGTTTAAAAACATACCTATATCGAGACGCGTCACGCTCGTTTGTACGATAAAATAGGGTAATATATGGCTGGCGCCATCTTGGCCACCATCTTGAAATATCAGACCAATGTTTTTCCACGTTGTGTTTTTAAATTCCCCATGCTCAAAAACATATATCTAGACATTTTGGACGCGTTCCTATGTCAAACCCCTTTGATTAATTGATGAAAAAACACCGATTTCGGGTTTCGACGCCATATTGGCGGCCATCTTGGATATCTTACTTCCAGTCAGGATTTCGCTTGGGCAACTGGCATTTTCGGATTCAGCATGGTTGAAATAGGTAAAAATTACCGGTTGCCCAAAAGTTACATGATTTGCTTCTAGAAGTTCGTTTTTCATAAAATTTTACTACACTATAATGTATTATCATCACCAGCCCAGTGACGTCCACTGCTTGGCATTGGCCTCTATTATATTATAATTTTCAGCCCAGTGGAGTCTACTGCAAAATATAGGACTCCATATTCCATATTATCATCAACAGTCCAATGGTGTCCACTGCTGCATCATTTACTTCGCACCTGCTTTTTATAACCATGCTTTTAATAAGTTTATAATATTATTACAATTTTGGAGCAGCCGCCATTCTGGCAAAAGGGGGTAAAATTCTTTACTATGTGTATTATTCTATCTGCGCCCAAGCACAGTTTAAAAACGAAACACGACATCTAGGGATTCAACTTAGGCGAATTAGAGATCCAACTTACATTGAAGAAGCCATAAAAAAGAACAAAAAAGAAAGCAACCAAAGCGATATATTATTAATATAATGTAAAAAAAAAGAAGAATACGACCATTTCTACATGTACACAAAAACTAGACAAGTAGAAAGATGAAGTAAAAAACCATAACAAGGAAGCACACTGAAATGGCCGATAAAAAAGTAAGAAAAATAAAAATAAACGAAGAAGAGAAGGAAATCATTTTTAGTTTCGCTACTTATTGCCCAATTGTCTCTATTGCAGAGTTTGGTGACATAAACGACGATGAAGAAGTTTAAACGAAGAAGAACACTACAGAGGAAATTAGTTTTTAAGAAATTTCGAATAATTTACTCAATAGACGAATGTATGCTGCTAATAACATAAGTTTCCTTTTTTTAGTATAAAATGACGGGAAATACCGAAATGTGACGATTTTTCCACGACTTTCTTCACCGATTTTAGGTTTTTAAGTTAGAAACCCTCGGTTTTTAGGAGCAATCGCCCGGATTTGCCAAAACAAACCGACGCATACTGAAAAAAATGATTTTAATATCGCATTATACTGCGATATGGTAAAACTTTTCCGGAAAGTACGCGGGGATCACGTATGATGGTTTGACCTCGAAAATATTTCTGCGGAAAATCATTTACGACCTAAGGAATGTAAAAATTAAATAGACTTAAGTTTGCGAATTTTATTTTAGATATCTTTTTGTTAAACAAATTAATAAAATAATGAGAAATTAATATGTACATAATTTATCATTATTGATATTTCGATTTCATTATTTGACGTAGTTTTTCAAACAATATAAAATAATGTAAAAAAATACTCGCAGGTATTAGTTTTTTAATGTATAGCATATTTCGTAAGTTCCTATTATTTTACAATAATAAAGAAGTTCAAAATGTTAAAAAATGATCAATGTTGTTTTTTGTCATTTACTGAATTTGGGTACCAATATACCGATATCCATAGCACAGTTCTACCGATTGTCATTTCGACGTCCGAGACCCACTGTGCAGCGGCACGCGCGGATCCCGGGGCTAGTGCGGTGAGAGGTAAAACGCTTCATCTAAAAATGCCTAAACGCCCAAGGTCGTCGGCGCATGTACAAGCCTTAAGAGCATTTTCTCAAAAAAATATTCACTCAAATTTTGCAGTTTTCGACAATGCATTCTTTATATAACAACGTGCGTACACCGTAAAACAAAAACAATAACTTAAATGATTATAAAACACGACTGCCCTTACAAAAATTGAACTGTTGGTTGTATTTAGAATTATTAGAAAAAAACGGTTCGTCCTGAAAAGCCCGTTTTGTAAGAGAATACAGTTCGCCATGCGCCCTGCGGCCGGTATCTTGAGACGACCGCGCGTCGCTGCGCCGCCGCCGCACGTAAGTCGGTTGCCCTCGATGCTCAAGTAATAAAAAGGTATTTTTATGAAATATTTGTAGTTTGTGTATTTATCCGCATAAATACATTATAAAAGTACCGAAATGTACTCCGTCTTATGTACTCCATCATAATCCGAAATGTACTCCATCAGACTTTTCATTTGATACTAAACAAGATATATTTATTTTAATTTATTGACATTTGGACATTGACTCAATTATTTATTTCTCAATTATTTATTTGAAATTTGAGCAGAAAAAACTAAGCTGTCAAATGATGACTCTCTTTTACGCCAACTTCTCTTACACGGCGATTTATATTGACGACGCTGCTTTCTCCTTATTTGAGAGGTACGGCACACACTCATGATGACATAACGATTCTAAAAATACCACACACTTCTCAATCGGTTAAAGCGTTTAGAAGTTATGGTGGAATAAAGAAACGGAAAAGTTATGAAACCCTAAACACATAACACATCTTTTTTTGGCAGTCGTGTAAAAATAACTGAGACTTAATGTAAACGGTGATAGGCATCTCGGCGCAATGAAACTGACGCCTGTAACTAGCTCAATATAAAACACCCTTTAGCCTTGACTAGACCTTTGTGTCAGACAGGACTGTATCGTCGTAATTTTTGGGACGATTTTCTTTATTTGTTGTTTGTTTGTTGGTTTAAACTCTTTATTGTGAAATGTCACAATGGGCGGGTTTATTGTCATATGACAATCTCTTACAACCAACCCTACTATGACGTGTTATATGTATGTGTGCATGTAAGATGTCTGTTAGTGTGTGTCTTGTTATTGCATTCGATCGACAGAATTGAAAACGCAATTCCGTCGATTTGATCCCAACGGAAAATGGTGACCCAGCCGGGAATTAAACCCGGGACCTTACAATGTAAGATCAGGCGACCTAACCACTATGATGCCACCGGGTCACCATTTGTAATATATATAATGTAATGTAATATATGTATTTTTATTTTATTTTATTTCTGGAAACATACAGCGCATACAATTGACATACGTGTGCATAAACATAATGTAGAAAAAAAGAAAAACATTACGCCGATAATCGTTTCCTACGAAAGTAACAGATTTCCGCATATTACACATTTGGATTTCAGCATATTACACTTAAAAATTAATTGTAATTAAACTAAGTTCATATTAAATATAAAATTAATATAGAAAACCGATGGGAGAGGTAGGGAATTGGAAGTGATTAGGAAGAAGGAGTTAGACGATGGTATGGGTATATGTATAAATACAGATATAGATAGGTCGTATAGTGGATATATAGATACAGATATTTATTGATGTTTATAGATATTTATAGATATATAATAAATATAATAGTGATAATATAATATATTTTAAAAACATTTTTCCATTTTATTTTGCATTACGTAACTCATGATCAGACCCCTCCCCCTTCCGCAGTAACAATTCGTGACAAAATCTCGCCTCCACCCCTAAAGTGCGTTACGTAATATACGGATGACCCTTTATTGTAGAGAAAGAAAAATGATGACTCTGTCGAAGAGTAAGGGTGAGAGTGAGAGTGTATGTGTGTATAAGGGTAGCTCAGGGGATGATCTCGGGGAAAGATTTGCTCGCGGCGAAATCCAGTGACCCGCGGGCCTTATCTGTATATATTTCCCTATTTTTTCCCATTTTCCCGTATTTCGTCGGCCGCGGCTTTGCGGGTTCCCCATTTAAATGGGCTTCGGGGAAATATTCGGGTTGTCGCCTCAACTCTTTTCGGGAGTCAGCTGCTTTTCGCGCTCTCTATCGTATTTTCAGGCGGTATTATTAGATGCGGGCGCGAAAATGTCGATAGTTGGTTATGGGTAGATGTGTGAGTTGCGAGTTCCTGTGAAAACTACTAGGCACCCTTTTATATTTCATGTACCCGTGTAAACAACAATTACACTAAAGCTTCCACCTTCTACAGGATTTATTTTATTTATTTATTTTCGGCGGCAAACTGCCCAAGGAGGTGTGAAGTGAGCGACGCTCGACCCATGACTATATCACTCGCTGGCGCGGTGCGTCGCTCAATTCACACTTTCTGAGCTGTTGCCGCTGCGCCCTCTAGCAAGAGGAAAATGCTAGAACAAATCCCCAATCGAACGAAGATTTAAAATGATCTCTTAAACCGCCATAATAAAACCAGCTGGGACGATGAGTGAAATAAATCCATATGAGAAAATAAAATATTTATCCGTTTTCGCTTTTGTTCACTTCTTTGCGAGAGCTAATAGGCACTGTTGGAGTTGGTCCTGAAGACCCATTCGTTCAGGGTCGGTTACACTCACGAGTCAACACACATCCGGCGGCCTCCACGCAGAAGGGAGAACCAGGGTAGGACGCTAGCCTGCGGGCCAGTCTTCCCTAGGAGTCAACCTTCGGTTTGCGCACCGTGCCGCGTCAGCCAATCGATTGTGCACTCCGACTAACAGCCGGGGAAGTCTGGGAACAGTTATGTTTCCTACAGAGCGGGGGTGATTGTTAAACTTATAGGAACTGCTCTTGAAACGACAATTCGGTCACACGATCCCGGGTCAATAAACCAGGCAAAGGATGCCGTGGTCCGCGATAGATTCGGTTGACACCGTATCACCGCTTCATAAGGGATAGGTCTGCGCAAGCGATCCTGTAACCAGTCAGGAGGTAGGTTAATTCCAGACGGAGATTTCTTTCCGAACTGGTAGTCAGGGGGCGAGGCTGCCCGCTGGGTACCTTTCCCGGTGGCTCGCTGTAATGCGTCGGCCTCTGACGGGCAGGTGGCGTAGCTAGAATTTGGATTGTTTTTCGTCCCAAGTCTTCTGCGCTCACTTCATGGGAGATAGAACGATACATTTCGTTAAAACTTCGGGTGACGGGTTCGCCCGTTGTAGTTGACAGCTCTAGTTGCTTCTTTGCGAGCTTGTGCGATTTTCAATATTTGATTAAGCGCAAACTAAAGTACAAATACGGCATAAGTGAGTTTATATAGATAGTTTGTCATAAACTTTCGTCTATCGTATTTTGGTAAAAATATCAGTTGCGGTCTTTTTTCTCCTGACAGCATAGTTATTACTAGTAGAGCAAATGTTATAGCAAAATAGCTTAATTCATTAGGTCGTTAAAATCCTATAATTCAAAAGCAGTAGATGTCGTAATAGAAGAAGAGGTATATAATGTATCCCTTTTCTTGTATCCTAATAGAAAAAGTTAACCTTTGCGGTCTTTGCAACCGTCTCTACGGCCTTAATAAGGGACTTTCCGGATTTACTCTACCGAATCCCGAACCCCCCCTTCTTACACTCTCTCCTATTCCCCCCTCCCCTTTCGCCGGAGCGGAGGAAGCTTACGCAAATTTAATACAGGCGGCCGCGACCGCCTTCGCCGAGATTTTCCTTTTTCCTTCGGCGGGAAATTTCCCGCCATTTTTTCCGGCGAGATGAGCTGTCTGGGCGGCCGTCAAAATATTAGGAGGCATCCGCAAGTTAACCACTCATCGTGATGTTTTATTTTAAGCGAATGTTTTATTATTCTGAAAACGTAAACGGAATGGGGTAAAAAAGTGTGAACTGTGCGAAAAATTACCGAACACCAACGAAACAGTCATGAGGTCATTATAAATAAGATTAAACGAATTTACCGCGTGAAGTTTGTTTCGCCTGACTTTTCAGAGATGTTGCAAACGCTGTTGTCCAGGGTATTACAATATTGAGACTACCCTGGACAATATCCCCACCATCCATGGGCCAGGTGTCCATATCCTACACATACATAAGCTCTCCTGAGGGTCATGTCCAAAAAGCCACATCGATATCCAACAAACGAACTATTAAAAGAGCTGAGACTTTTGGACATTAGACAGATTTATGCAAAAGTAACCCTACTGTATTATCTCAACAATCCGCACACAAACAACATCACTGACCGCAACATTCTAACTAGAGGTTGCGCGTCAGAAAAACATCTAATTAAAAAAAACTAAAACTAAATTTGCGCAAAGGCACTTTAGTTGTGTAGCTCCTAAACTCCACAATTGCTTTCAGGATAAGTTAAAACAATGCAAAAGCTTACATATGAAAAAGGGAAAACTTACTTTGTGGCTGTTTGAGACCGGCGGGGAAAAGGTAGCTGAAATTATTACACATATCCTCGTTTAAAACGATGTTATCAATTTAATTTAATATTCTAATTATATATTACTAATAAATACGTGTATGTAAATAATACAAGTAGGTAAATGTATATATTTATATATGAATGAGAATAATATATGTACATATAATGTTTAATATTATATAAACATGTAAAATATTACCATAGTTTTTAATTGCAGTATAAAATTACGTGCGCATCTTAATTTAAAAGAAAAGAATCTACCTTAGTACAGGCATAAACCTAGTTCGGTAGTTTTTAGGACGTAATTTTTATATTACTTTCTCTTAAATAAAGCATTATTATTATTTTTTTTTAAAAATGCCGCCTGCCCTACCGATAGACCGGATCAAAGTGGCTCTTAGACGTGTGGAAGGCTTCTTCCACGCGTGGAGGACATTGGAGGTACCGCTTCCGTCTTTTGAAGGAGTGGCAGTATAACACGGGACACGGAATCGCCTCTATACCTGTCTGTAGTAATATTACTGCTCTATAGGATCAGCAAACTGATTCGACAGGGCGAGGAGGGGGAGCTGCAATGTACGTACGTTGTATTGTGGTTAGGCCATTTACAATTATACCGTATACCTAATATATATTTATATCCTACCTACCTCCCAATTCCCAATCAGTGAGAAATTACGCGCCGGCCGAACCAGACGTGCTCCTGTGAGTGTTCTCGTTATCGTGCTGTGAAAGTAATTATCGCGTTCGTGAGCTGGCCAGCCGAAGATTTGGAGACATTTTTGGAGTGAAATTGCAGCAAGGAATCGCACGAAAAATAGAAAGGTGCGTAAACTTTGATTCCTTTTCCTCTCCACAATGATGCCTATAATCCCTTTAAAATAACCAACCTTCCTCACAGTCCACTCTATATATATATAAACTTAAACCCAACATTTTGGTCCATACGATCCGGATTTAAAATACTTTGTCCATTTGAGTACGAAAACAGAATAAATACTTCCGCCATTACGGGTTGCCTTTTGGAATATCGTATGTAGGAGATTCATATTCACATAATTATTATTTATAGACATCATTGGTAAAATCAAACATATCTACATAATAAAACATTATATTCGTGTTAAGCTGTTTAAAATTGGTAAAAAATACAGATCTGCCCACATTAATTGGTTTCGGGCGGCGGGTGCTTTGTTTTACACGTAGGTACACCCGGCATATTAAATTACTGCAGACTTCACACTTTATGCCGCGAGTATAGTACATATACTTATTGCATTTTGCATGGGTATACTTGCTCAGCTGAGCTGAATGGTTGATAGCCGTAATTTATATATAATAAATTATATTTGTCCTACATAAAATAAAATACCTATTTTGTTTGTTTACATAGATTATTTAATGCTTATTAATTGTTTAATTGTTATAAATTTGTCACCAAATCATATAAAGGCTTGCCGCTCACAATATTATAAATCTTTGTTAAATATTAGTTACTGTCTCATTATTTATAGAGACACTGTACGTTACGTTTGTAGGATTGCAACCGTTTATTGAAAAAACCGGTTTCACTAGCTAGATAAGGAAACAAAATAATATAATAATATCTTGTTTACGAATTTGGTTTAGCAAAACAGTTCGGTAGGGTGAAGTTACCAGTTATGGGACTTTCATTATATAAATTATATTTAAAAAGGGATCGTAATATTTTATAATTATTATTCCTGAAAATAAACTTGTTTAGTTACATAAAAATATCTGAGTAATTAATAGTTTATTATCAAATATATATTTGTTATTGTTTGCAAATTTGTTTGGTTCATAACAACTTGTCAAAGTATATTATTAAATATTAGTTTGTTTACTTGTAATCCATTCATAGCTGTATAGACGATAAATAAATAAACTCTTATAAAATGTCTCGTGATCCCGATAAGGAAGCTAGCATGGATGCAATTAAGTTACAAATAGCACGTGCAAAACGTAATGCTCTATTTGAGAGAATGCAAAAAATATTTGATTTATCAAAGAATGTAGGCACTACCGAAAGAACAAGTGAGCCATTTCTCAATGCATCTATTTCTATGGCAGATATACGGTCAGAGTTTCGTGCCGTTTTAGATGATTATAATATTTTAAAGATTAGAGCTGACTCAACCGCGACGCCGTGTTACGACACATTTACCTCATTTGAGGACATGTATTGTACATGTAAGCGTGTTCTTGACCGTCTGTCTGTTAAGCAAAAAATATCGACTTCCAGTAGGGATACTGACACTTGTCGTGAGGCGATAAAGCCAAGACTTCCACCTTTGGAAATTATGTCTTTCAACGGGGACGTAAAGAATTGGCCGCTGTTTTATGCCAACTTTAAATCTCTAATCCACGATAACACGTCGCTTACAGATGACGAGAGAGTGTATTATCTGATGAGTAAATTATCGCAAGGAGCTTTAAACGTGATTTCAGGTATCACTCCAGATGGTCAGAATTACTCTTTAATACTAAAAACTTTAATTGATAGATACGAAGACAAACGTCTTTTGGCTTCGGCTCACGTAGAGCAGATTTTGAACTTTAAATTAAATGGAGGAGCGTCACAAATAAATTTTCAGTCTTTTATGGATAGGGTGAGCACCGCTGTTGGTGCACTAAAGAATTTAAAATTGGACGATTTAGCAGATTATTTGTTGCTACATATAACGTTGAAAAAACTCGATACAGATACAATCAAAGGTTTTGAATCGCAGGTTCGTGATGTAGAAATACCTACATTTTCACAATTAGTTGATTTCGTGAGGACTCAGATTCGAGTTTATCAAACCTGTAATGTCCAATCTAGGACCACTATCAATATGAACAGCAAAGCTAGTCGTTTTAGTTCGAACCAACGAATGCCAAGCCCTCAATCATATGTTTCAAATGAGCAGAATAATTTAAAGTGTTTATGCAATAATATAACACATGAATACCTCTATAAATGCCCTTTGTTCTATAAAATGACACCTGCTGATAGGTTCGCTCATATTAAAGCAAATAACGCCTGTTTAAATTGTCTGGGTATAAAACATAAGACAGGTCTCTGTAAATCAAATCAGAAGTGTACGATGTGTAAACAGAAACACCACACGTCGTTACATTTTAATAATAATGATAAAATTAGTAGTTCCACATCGAACTCAGGTACTGTTCAGTCGGTTCGATGGTCATCTCAGATGCTTTCGCCTTCTAACACGAAGCCTGAGACAACCTTCGATAACGACGCAGGGCGCGGAGACGCAACGTTGTGTGCTACATGTAACACAAACGCCAAGTTGTCGACTCTTTCGCAAAGGTCCAAGTCAGCTACAACTACCACAGTCGCGCTTGCCACCGTTCAAGTCGTAGTGAATAATCAGATTGTTAGATGTCTCCTAGACTCGGCTTCTCAAAGCAATTTTATAACAAATGACTGTTGTGAAAAACTTGGCCTCAAGCATTATGAAAAGTCGAAGGTAGTGGTCACGGGCGTAGGTGGTTTAAATAAACCTACTCTAGGTAAAGTTAATCTAACTTTCCTTTCTAGGTTTAATTTAGGTATAAGTTATGACATGAGTGCTCTTATTGTCGATCGTATTACTAGTGAGTTGCCGTCGGTTCCAATAGACGAGGCAGCGCTTCCACATTTGAGGTCACTACCTCTTGCCGATGAAATGTTTGCTACGCCTGGCCCTATCGAGGCTTTAATAGGCGCTTCATTATTTCCACATTTATTGCTACCAGGTAGGATAGTTAATACCCAGTGTGATAATATTCCACCAGTTATTGAAACTGTGTTAGGTTTTGTCGTCGTTGGGTCATTGCCCACGCTTCAGTCTACGCATATTCATGACTTGGTCTCATGCTGTTCAGTAGTGTCTCGAGATTCCCTGGACGTCGTTGTAAAACGCTTCTGGGAATTGGAGGAAATATGTATTCCACCAGTCCAAGATCCTAATGATCTGGAGTGTGAGGAGCATTTCTCGGTCACCACGACACGTGACTCTAACGGTAGGTACGTCGTTGCCTTACCTTTTCGACTGGATGCCTATTTATTGGGTGATTCTCAAAGGGTCGCTGAGAAGCGTTTTATTTGCCTTGAACGAAAACTCGAATCATGCGCTCCCTTGCGAGAAGCCTATGATAAGGTAATACGTGATTATATCGAAGATGGGTATTTGTCACCGGTGGCTATTGATAGCAGTGTCAGCACCCTCTCATATGTCATCCCTCACCACGGGGTTTTCAGACCAGATAAGTCTACAAAACTTAGACCGGTTCTTGATGCCAGTTGCACAACTAGCACAGGCTACTCTCTTAACGATCTACTACACTCAGGTCCCAACCTACAGGGTGATTTATTTTGTATACTCTTGAATTTTCGTTTGTTTTCGGTCGCCTTCTGTGCTGATGTGAAACAAATGTTTTTACAAATAGGTATGCGTCCTGAAGATCGTCGATTTCAGCGTATTCTATATCGCTTTAGTCCCCACAGTCCTATGCAAGTCTTTGAGCTGAATAGGGTATGCTTCGGATTTAAGTCAAGTCCTTACCACGCCCTACGAGTAGTAAAACAATTAGCGTCCGACGAAGGAGATAAATATCCTAAGGCTGCTAAAGTTATCTCTAGTTCTCTGTACATGGATGATATTGCATATAGTCTTCCAGAAGAGTCTTCGGCTGTAGAGACAGTAAACGAACTGATTCAGCTTTTCAAATGCGGTCAGTTCGACCTAATGAAGTGGACATCAAATTCCAAGAGTGTATTAGAAAACATACCAGAGTCCCACAAAATGACTTCAGAAGTAGAGTTCGATAAGCAAACACAGCATAAGATATTGGGTCTAAGGTGGTCCATGTCTGATGATTGTTTTGTCTTTCAAATCAACGCTCCTGATAATAGGTGCACTAAACGTGCCATCCTGTCGACAGTAGCGCGTTTATGGGACATCTTAGGATTTGTGGCTCCTACTATTCTTTATGCCAAGCTGTTAATAAAGGAGCTTTGGCTTATTAAGTGTGATTGGGACGATTGTCCTCCGCCACATATTGAAAAATCGTGGCACAACTTCTGTTCAAAACTACCCTGTTTAAATAGCTTAAGAATACCTAGACACGTAGGCGTAAGCGCCGGGGTGATTGTTAACGTCTTGGGATTTGCAGACGCAAGTGATTGCGCGTACGGAGCGGTTGTTTACCTACACATCACTCGTGCTGATCATATTAGCACTCAGCTTGTGTGTGCTAAGTCTAAACTATCGCCAACAAAGACACTCACGGTAGCAAGATTAGAGCTTTGCGCCGTTGAGCTATTGTCAAGATTGCTCCGTCGTGTGTGCGACACATATAGTCCACGTTACGATATATCCCGTGTGTATGGCTTCACTGATTCAAAGGTTGTCTTATGTTGGTTGAATTCATCGCCACATAGATGGCAAATATTTGTGGCAAATCGGATCGTTAAGGTAACAGAGAACTATCCGCCTAGTATCTTCTTCCATGTGGCCGGCTCTGAGAATCCTGCCGATTGCCTCTCTCGTGGTTTGTCTCCCGAAAAGCTATTGACTCATCAGTTATGGTTCAAGGGACCCTCGTGGGCTTCGTTAAAGCCGTCAGATTGGCCGATTAATGAATTTAGTGATATATCAATTGATGAGACGTTGCCCGAGGAGCGACCAAAATCTTTCCCCGTTGTTACATCTTCGCGGGAAGAGAATGTCGTCTATCAGCTTTGTTTGAGAATTTCTTCCTGGAGTCAACTAATTAGAACGGTTGTGTTCGTGCTAAGATTTGTCAAAAGACTTCCTAGGAGAGAAAACCTGATTGCATCTCCAGAGGACCTTAAACAAGCCGAGCGCTTAATAATACGCATTCTCCAATATAAATATTTTGAAGAGGACATTTATAATATAAGGAATAATAAAAATTGTTCTCGTCTTCTTATCAAACTTAAGCCTTTTCTTGACGACGATGGTCTCATCCGCGTTGGTGGTCGTTTGTCAAATGCATCGGTTGATTACGATCAAAGGTATCCCGTTATATTGCCCCGTCGTGATCACGTAGTTGATCTCATTATAGATCACTATCATAATAAATACTTTCACGCAGGTCCGGTGTTACTTATGTCTCTTTTAAGGCAAAGTTACTGGATCTTAGCGTCAAGAAGTTCGATCCGTCATCGAATCTTTAAATGCAATATTTGCTTTAAAGCGAAACCTCGTCCGACTTTTCCAATTATGGCTGATCTTCCAAGTTATCGAGTCAATCAAGTTGAAAAGGCCTTTACTCACGTAGGCTGTGACTATGCAGGCCCTTTAAAATACACCCCTTACCGTGGCAGAGGCGTTCAGTCTCGCAAGGCATGGTTGTGTATATTCACGTGTATGACCGTAAGAGCGGTACATATTGAAATAGTTACCGATTTGTCTACCGTTAGTTTCCTCTCAGCCTTCAAGCGTTTTCTCTCTCGCCGAGGACCCGTCAAGTGTTTATACTCAGATAATGCTACTAATTTTGTAGGCGCCAACTCTTATCTGAGAGACTTATATAAATTTCTTGAAAATGTTCATCAACCTTTCTTGTCCGAGCTTTCCAAGGAAAGAGTCGATTGGAAGTTTATACCACCAGCTACACCACACTTTGGTGGTTGTTGGGAAAGTATAGTTAAAATAGTGAAAACACACTTGTTTAAAACAATAGGTAACCAAATATTATCATACGAGGAGATGTTGACTACGCTTGCACAGATAGAAGCGTTGATTAATTCTCGCCCGCTCACAGTTTTGAGTAGCGACCCGTCAGAGCCTTCAGCTCTCACGCCGGCACATTTTTTGTGTTCAGGTCCCTTATCATCAATGCCTGTAATAGAAGCGACAACCCATAACCTGCAGGAAAGGCACTCGTTGCTGAGCACTCTAGTTCAATCATTCTGGCAGCGATGGCGCCTCGAGTATCTACACCAGTTGCAATCTCGCGCTAAATGGAACATTCCTTCCGTCCCCATTGTAAAGGGAACAGTAGTCATTGTCATCATTGACAATGCTCCGCCGTATACATGGCCGTTAGGGATAATACAGGAAGCGCATACTTCTAAGGATGGCATTACTCGTGTTGCTACTGTTAGGACGTCGAAAGGCAACTTTGTTCGTCCTATCATTAAACTATGTCCATTGCCTACGCAGTGACTAGTAAGTCTAAATAGTTATAAGTTAGCACCTAAGTTATACCATATTGCACTTATTTCTAGTTTCTTATCGTAAAGCTTGATGCTACATAGTACGTAAGTTAGCTTTAGCTATATAATAATACATTTCTTAAAGGCAACCCTTTAAGCCCGGGGGTAATGGTTAGGCCATTTACAATTATACCGTATACCTAATATATATTTATATCCTACCTACCTCCCAATTCCCAATCAGTGAGAAATTACGCGCCGGCCGAACCAGACGTGCTCCTGTGAGTGTTCTCGTTATCGTGCTGTGAAAGTAATTATCGCGTTCGTGAGCTGGCCAGCCGAAGATTTGGAGACATTTTTGGAGTGAAATTGCAGCAAGGAATCGCACGAAAAATAGAAAGGTGCGTAAACTTTGATTCCTTTTCCTCTCCACAATGATGCCTATAATCCCTTTAAAATAACCAACCTTCCTCACAGTCCACTCTATATATATATAAACTTAAACCCAACAGTATTGTATTATTCGCTTCTCACTATTCAGTAATCATCATTATGGTTATTTATCTCTCAGTGTTATTGCTTATATTTTTCATATAATGAACCTAATACCAACTAGAGCTGTCGACTACAACGGGCGAACCCGTCACCTCAGGAAGTTTTAACGATAGTGATCGTTCTGTCTCCCGTGAGGTGAGTGCAGAAGACTTAGGACGAAACAGTCCACCGTCTAGTTACGCTACGACCCCGTAAGAGACCAACGCCTTACCGCGAGATAACCAGGTTAATCAACCAGCGGGCCGACACTCGCGTCCTTACTACCAGTTGCAACCAGATTACTCCGGTCTACAGACTGGTTATGGGTTGCGCGGTCCTCTCCCTTACGTAGCGGTGAAACGGTGTCTACCGAATCTATCGCGGACCAAGGCGTCCTTTGTCCGGCTGTTCACCCAGTATCATCGGTAGCAGGTAATTTACCTCGAGGATTAATATAAATGAAGCCCCAAAGATCTGCATCGGTGCAGATGAGGTCCCTTTCAGTTTCAAGGTTAAAAACCTCGGTGTGCATATGGACGACAACCTCTCATGGCGGCCACATATTCGAGAAATGCGACGCAAACTCTTCGGCCGATTTCACTCGCTGAATAGGCTGAAAAATATCCTCCCGGAGGAGAGCAAGATTACGATATGTCAGTCTGCTCTCCTCCCCCTTCTGGATTATGGAGATTTCGCATTTCTCGACCTTACAGAGGAGTTATTCACGAAAGTTGAGCGCCTCCAAAATGTCTGCATTCGTCATATCCATGGCCTCAGAAAATTTGACCACATCACAGAGTACAGAGAAAAACTTCACTGGATGTCGAACCGGGAGAAAAGAGATATGAGAGTTTTTTGTATGCTTTTCAAGATCTTGAATAGCGTCGCTCCCAGTTATGTTACTGGCAGATTTACTGCACTATCGGCTCATGGACGCCCGCTGAGATCACAAGATAACTTGCTACTCTCTATCCCTAGTCACAGCACTGACTTCTTTTCATTCTCTTTCACCATGCATAGAGCCCGTCTTTGGAATGCTTTGCCGAAAAATAATAACGAGTTTTAAATACAAACGCCAAGCATAACGAGTTTTAAAAACAGACTAAGGGATCATTTGAAATCTTCCACATAAATTCCCTTTCCCTTTCCATTCTCCTCCTTTTTAAACCTTAGCGTCCTTATATGTTTTAGATTATTTTGGTGTGGCACATTCTGTGCCCACAAAGAGTTAAATATGTATTTCATTCTATCCACTCTTTTTGTCTTAGTCTTATATAGATTAAGCAATGTAGCATCGACTCTCATATAATGTTGTTACAATAGTATAGGTTAGGTCTAAAATATTGCCTGCAGGCAATAAGCTCGCCTTTTCGTACGAATTAAGCGTTTTATTATTATTATTATTATTATCGGGTAGCCGATTGGTCGTTTCAAGAGCACTTGCCGTAAGGTGAACAACTATCCCCGCTTTATAGGAGACAACACTGTTTCCTGACTCCCACGACTGTCAGAAGATTGACTCCTGGGGGAAACTGACACACAGGCCAGTCCTACCCGGGCTTGCACTTCATACGTGGAGGCCGCCGGATTTGTGTTGACCCGTGAGTTTGACCGACCCTAAACATATTTCTTTATTTATTTATTTAGTACTTTAATCATATTTTTTTATACATATAGCCACATTATTACCAATGTTATAAAGTAACTCCGAAAAATTTAACACGTAAATGTAGCAAATGGTCAGTGCCCATCTAACTAGGACTGTAATGTCCTGTATCTAGGCGGGTCAGAGTAAACAATTAAAATTAGCGATTTAATTTATAAAGAACTAAATTGACTAACGTTTTATTTTTAGAAATAGTAAATGTACCTAATTAAAATTTAATATATAATATAAAATAATAATCTGTATAAATATTACAATGTACATACCTAATAATATTTATGTAATAATAAGGTAAGTACATAGATACCTAAATTCGATTATAATAAATAAGGTACAAACATATTTATATTACAATACAATTATATAAATACGATTATAAAAAAAAACAAAAATAAGAAATACCATACGATATATTATGAATATATGCATAATACTTTATGTATATGTATACGATATTAGCTTTAAAATCAACAAGACAAGTTTTCGGATTTAGACCTCCCTAATTCAAATAACCATTTATTTATATTATATTTAAACTGTTGAATGTTCTCTATTTATATTAATTTATAATATATTTAAACTCTTCTATGTCATTATATAACCTGGGCCCAAGGAAGAAAGGTTGTCTTTGTGCAAATGTTGTTTGCACTCGAGGAATAAGGAAATTTTGTTTCCGTGAACTCCGAGTATTGCAGTTTTGCTGACTTTGATCATGCCTTTCTTTATATTTAGGAAAAAATATTATCACATATTTTAGAAACAATTGCTTGACGTCCATGACTTTGGTTTCTTTAAAAAGACGCTCTGACTGGTAGTCATTAGGCTTCCTATGAATTATCCGTAACAGCAGTTTTTGCGTCTTTTATTAGTGGGTCCAGGGCGTGTTTCGTGCATATGGGTCTTAGTGGCCAACTGCAACAGGGCCCATTAGCTCCCTAATACCAGTCATAATAATACCGAACCTAATACCAGACAGCTCGCTGAATAGCAATATCCTATGTATACTATCAAAATCCCTAGATACGGGCCTTTTTGCCCAGTTATGTATTCGATCAGCCAATGCCTATGTGTTAATTTGTATAATAATAAATTTAATTTAATGTTTGCCAAATATCACAGCCCTTCTGATGTATTTCTTATTGTTCATATTAAATAAATAAATAAATACATAAATGTCTACCGACGCGTCTATGAATGCTAGCCATCGTTTAAAACCTGCATCCACTTGAAGAAGCGCACTTGGATCGTAGTCGATTCCCTCTATGCATAGGGGCAATATTGAAAATTGTCGAGGCGAGATGATCGTCTCCATAATACCCGCTAACAAGCTGTAAAGCGAAGACGCATCGATGCATCGCAATCACCTTTCTATGCTGTCGCACGTATACATTGTTGGCACGGATCGCGGATGGTGAACCATTTAAATTCAAATAATTTGCATCACAGTCTGGTACAAGTAAATATATTTAAAAGAATAAAAAACACGACTGCCGTTACAGAAAGTGAACGATTGTATTTATAATTATTTTTATTAAGGTTTTTAATAAAATATTTATGGTTTATGTATTTATCCATATAGATTCATGTATGATTCTGAAATGTACTCAATCGGACCTTTCATTTGACACTAAACACGATATATTTATGTAAGTTTATTGACATTTGGACATGTGGAAATTTAGACAACTGCTTACTTGATATTTGGACGTTTTTAATGTGCCCTAGGACACTCGGGATGACATAACGATCCTAGCAGTATCACACACTTCTATATCGGTTAAAGCATTTTAAAGTTGAGGTGAATTAAAGAAACGGAAAACATACATAGATGAAACCTGAACACATTATAGGTACTCCTTTTTAGTTGGGCAGGCGTGTAAAAACATTGTAGGTTTGAATGAAATTGGCGAGTCGATGTTAGTTTAAAGCATTATACTGATTTTTGGGTGCTTTTTGAAGAAATACACTGAAATAATAAAATATACTCTTTACAGAATATGGAGTACTTGATGTGAGGCAATTATTCATAAAACAATTACTAATTGAGTTTCACAGAATCAAGGATCAGCAGACAAGAAGCCAACAAACTAAAAACACAAGGCAAGCTACTGGGTCGAATTATAATATTCCGATTGTAAAGTCCTCATTTGCCCAAAGGCATTTTTACTTCCTTGCGCCGAGATTTTATAATAATTTAAAGAAGAGTTATAAGAATGCAAACAACTTAAATTCATTCAAAATACTTATAAAGAAGTACCTGCTTGAAAGGGGTCCAATGTATGCGGAGTCTCAATTGCTCTCGCTAATAATTTAAGTTGTTTTATTAAATTATATATTACTAACTAATATCAAATCTCGTGTATTATTTGCTATGTATATATATATATATATATATATATATATATATATGTGTAGGTATGTATATATATATATATTTATGTATGTGTGTATGTATGCGTATGTATATATTCTTATGTATTATGCGATGCAACTAAGTTCATAATATCAAAAGAGTCAGCTCGTCGATACAATTAAACAAAAATCAGCATCCCTAGATACGGGTCTCTGACCTAGTTAGGAATGCGGATAAACATTTTCACCATAGGATGTGCTCAATCTCTCCCAACTCAACCATATTATGTAAATGGTGTTTATATGACATATTATATGAAGTTATTGTAAATTAATAAATAAATAAATAAAATAAAAATATAAAGCGATTTAAAAACGACTGAATTGGCGAAAACATACGACATTTGGCAATCCACATCTAATAACAGTTTCAATTTCTCCCACCAGGAGACGCTAGCATCTAAATCTGAAGTCGCGTGATATTATTCGCGGTGCACTTTCTGTAGATGACATCGCACCAAAAGAAGAAGTAGATGGTGTGTGCTATCGTCCGTTCGCGAAGACTGGTAAACCGTTAAGGATGATGATATAGTCGTGTCATAGACGTCATTTATCTTGAAGTAAAATTGTTGAGCATCCCTGGGGACGCATATCTCCCCTGGAAGTGTGCAGTCACCGGAAGGATATAATAAAACCAGCTCGCGTCTGGCAGTTTTTGTTATCGACTTCCGGTTTATGCTCCATGGCCACAGCGAACTCATCGGGGAAACATAATGCTTATAAATACCCTGTTGGGCGAACTTACGCATTTTTAAAATATCCGGTGGACACGGATAGTATGTGATAATTATAAATAGGATAGAAAACGAAATTACCGCGTGAAATTTGTAGGACCCGACGTTTCGGTGACGTTGCAGCCGCCGTTGTCTAGGGTAGACTGAAGAGCTGTCAGTCCGTTGTTTTGCGGGTAGGCCGCAAACCGCTGCCGCCACTGCGTAGGTTATAACGGTGGTGGGGGGCCGGGCTCGGAGCGCGGGAATTTTAAAAAGACGTAAAACAGGATACAGTGAGTGTTGTGTGCAAGACGGAACTATCAGTGGCGGGAAAATCAAGATCATACATAGATGGAGTGTCTATGAAAGCTGCAATGTTGCCACACTGCACCACATATCGCTCAACAAAATCAGTTTGACCACCTTATATGATAGCGATCGGTTTCGTGCAGCTTAGGCCAAAAGATCCACTGTGTTTATAGGGTCGGCTCCACTCGATTCAGCTCGCATTCAGTAGCCTCCTCGAGTGAGGTACTACACCGGGAAGGACTCTCGCGTCCCAGGCCTCGCGGATGGTGGATCAGTTTCCTCTGAGGGATGGCCCTCCGGCGCCACTGGACGGTTTGCGCATCGTGCGACGTCAGCCAATCGGCTGTGCACTCTGACTGATTACTGAAGGAAAAAGGAGACTACGGAATTACACTGCTCCTAAGCAGCGGGGGTGAATATTGAAATAATGTCATGTCACTCTTGAAACGACCTATTGGCAACCCGATCCCGAGTGGTATGACGGGCAAAGGACGCCCAGGTCCGCGATAAATTCATACTGAATTACCGTTGTAATACAACAGGTAGATGCCGCGCAAGCTATTTCCGACCCGTAACCAATCAATGTATCCTGATGGTTAAATCCAGACAAGGTATCCTGATGGTTAAATACCCCCCCACCCCCGTCACCTCACCACGGGGAGGGGAGGGGGAGGGGGTGGTCAGGCCACTGATTACGTCTGTTCTGTTGACATGGGAGAGGGCCGTCGAAAATCCCAAAAACGTGATTACGTAATATATGGACGGTCCCTGATATGATTTTTTTTTACGATTTCACCAGATTATGTATGTAGCTATTTGATTGCTGTAGATATTTAGTCTTTATTGAAAAATAAAAATGATGATGATTATGACAAGAAGAAGAAGAAAAATCGAGTAAATCGAATATTCGTTCTATATACCGTAGGCGACCAATTCCGAAACGCCTGTCAAATGGCAAATATTCAGAAATATCCGTAACAACCCGAACCGAATAGTTCTGAAAATCGGCTGCAATTGACGGGTCGAATGGCAATGTTTGGCCGATACAATTCCTGTGGTTTTTCCTACGTACGAAATATCACGTATCGCATTTTTCCATCACGTTTTCCGCCGCCACACACCCGTGATTAAATGTGGAAGCGTGCTCTATTTTATATACATCGGATATACGTGATAAAATCCAAATATAGACCGTCGACTGAAATCATGTCCCGAAAACCCCTTGGCTGTTTTTGACGTAAAATTGCGTCTATCCTTTTGGAATTGTGGATACTGTTAGGTGCGGTGGCAAAACTTACAAGATGTTTAATCGAAGACTATCGCGGTTGTTTGACATTATAAATAGGATAGAAAACGAATTTACCGCGTGAAATTTGTAGCACCCGACGTTTCGGTGACGTTGCAGCCGCCGTTGTCCAGGGTAGACTCAGTCTCAGACTCAGTCTACCCTGGACAACGGCGGCTGCAACGTCACCGAAACGTCGGGTGCTACAAATTTCACGCGGTAAATTCGTTTTCTATCCTATTTATAATTACAAGATGTTGTTACAAAATCATTTTGTTTTTATTTTATTTTATTAGGTAAATAATATATATATATATATATATATATATATATATATATATATATATATATATATATATATATATATATATATATATATATATATATATATATATATATATATATATATATATATATATATATATATATATATATATATATATATATATATATATATATATATATATATATATATATATATATATATATTTTGATATTTTAAGTGTGTAAATTTTTTTAAATTATTTTCAATAATATATAAAATTAGATTCATGAAAAGTTACTTATCTGGGGTCCTGGTGGACCAGAAACATTTAAACGATAGTTAATGTCCTCTTTAAATACTTAGGGCAGCGGCACCTGTTTCCGCAATTGATAACCTATGATGTTCTTAGTTATTGCAGCCGAATTACTGTATGCCCTTGGATGTAATACGTATAGGAGGATGGTTTCTGTAACAGAAATGGATGTTAGTAACTTATTTTAGAAGAAATTATATGATTGAGAATATTTCGACAATAGTCGTATTCATCTCTATGACATTTCTGATAGAACAATTTTTTCAAAATTTAAATTTAAAAAAAACTGAACATAGAGAAATGGGTTAATAATATTTTGCAATATCGTTATAAATGCACTACAACCGACCTTGAAAAACATTATTAATAATGATTTTTAAATGAAAAATATTAATAAGCTTTTAATGATATGTCTGAACAAATATAATTACTGTATTAATTTTGCCTATTCAGACCGGGACCCTTGCAAGCGCCTAAAATATTTATAAAAGCCAACTCCCAAGATTTAACGTCTCTTTCTTTAGCGTTATCGCCAAGGCACTTAATAATTTTTACTTTAAAACAATTATCAAAAGTTAAATTGTGTGCCTTAGCATGCAATGCTATTGGAAGTTGACTTTCATTGCCTACGCTGGCCCTGTGATTATTTAACCTAATGCTAAGAGGTGTAGTTGTTTCCCCAATATAAAATGCATTGCAGGTCTGGCAAAGTAATTGATATACAATATTTTTTGAAATGCAACTACTATTAAAAGGAACTCTGTAACTGTTGGGAGTGTTAGGACTAGTAAAATAAATGCTTCGATCTAATAAAGGACATGTTTTACAACGTGATCGACCGCAAGGCTGTAGGCCCAAATTTTTGTTAGTACTAAGATAATTTCGATTATTTTTATTAAGTATTGATTTTAAATTAGGAGGTTTTCGAAATGATAAAATTGGTGGTATATCTAATAAACCTTTGGTTGATGGGTCGTTAGCTATAATAGGGAATAAATCTGCTAAAGTTTTTTTAAAATTTAAATTTTGAAAAAATTGTTCTATCAGAAATGTCATAGAGATGAATACGACTAGTGTCGAAATATTCTCAATCATATAATTTCTTCTAAAATAAGTTACTAACATCCATTTCTGTTACAGAAACCATCCTCCTATACGTATTACATCCAAGGGCATACAGTAATTCGGCTGCAATAACTAAGAACATCATAGGTTATCAATTGCGGAAACAGGTGCCGCTGCCCTAAGTATTTAAAGAGGACATTAACTATCGTTTAAATGTTTCTGGTCCACCAGGACCCCAGATAAGTAACTTTTCATGAATCTAATTTTATATATTATATATATATATATATATATATGTATATATATATATATATATATATATATATATATATATATATATATATATATATATATATATATATATATATATATATATATATATATATATATATATATATATATATATATATATATATATATATATATATATATATATATATATATATATATATATATATATATATATATATATATATATATATATATATATATATATATATATATATATATATATATATATATATATATATATATATATATATATATATATATATATATATATATATATATATATATATATATATATATATATATATATATATATATATATATATATATTAAAAAGAAACTACGCCAGGAAACTGTGCCATGTCTTCTCGTCACGAATACCGCAGAGCCTCAAGACAAATGTATATAATCAGTTCGTGTTGCCAGTGATTATATATGACACTGAGACGTGGTCGCTAACTATTAGCCTCATACACTAGCTCAAAGTTACGCAATGAGCCATGGAGAGAGCAATGCTTGAAGTTTCACTGCGTGATAGGATCCGAAATGAGGAAAACCGCAGAAGAACCAAGGTCAATGCTTCGTAAAATTCTCGAGCTCGTAACATTGCCAACTTAAAATTGCAATGGGCAGGCCATATAGCTCGTAGAACCGACAACCGTTGGGGAAAAAGTTTCTCGAATGGCGACCACAAACCGGCAGACAAAGTGTAGTGCGGCCCCCCATAAGATGGACAGATGACATAGCCAAGGTCGTACGAAGTAGGTGGATGGAGGCGGCTCAAGACTGCTCGTCATGGCATTCTATGGGGGAGGCCTATGTCCAACAGTGGACGTCTACCAGCTGATGTTGATGATGATTAAAAAGAATAAAAAACACGACTGCCGTTACAGAAAGTGAACTATTGTATTTATAATAATTTTTATTACGGTTTTTAATGAAGTATATTTCCAGAACTTACTTTATTTGTCACTAAACACTATATATTTGTGTGAAATTATTGACATTTGGACATTTAGACTAGAACTACTCACTTAATATTTGGACAGCAAATTATTAGGTACTCTATGACACGCGGGATGACTTAACGATTCTTACAATACCACTCACTTCTATAGCTGTTTAAGCGTTTAGAAGTTATGGAGAAATAAAGAAACGGAAAACATATATCGATGAACCCTGAACACATAACACTCCTTTTTGTTAGGCAGTCGTGTAAAAAAAAAACTCAACATGCAGATTGTTGGTAATAGTTACAAATTGATTCATAATAGTTACAAATATAAATAAGTGAACTTACTAACTATAAATAACAATTATAAATAAGTTAAAAACTAGAACTAGGCTGTGCTTTTATGTGTTATTTTTCTTGTCTTAACTTTCTGGGGTGGAGGGTTCGCCCGCAGCAATTGACACTTCGTTGCTGTTCGCTTCGTTAAGGCTTCGCCAAACAGAACGAGTACCTAGCGCGCGCTATAGCGCCAAGTTATGTTGCACTGTGATGGTTTATACTGTCAAACAGATCGCGGGCGCTGGCAGTACGCGGCGCTTTGACGTTGCGGACACACGCGCTCTGTTTGACAGTATACTAATACCGCCACAGTACAACACAACTTGGCGCTATAGCGCGCCGCCAGGACTTGGCGCTGTAGCGCTCTGATGCGCGCTAGGAACGCGTTCTGTTTGGCGAAGCCTTTATTGTTGAATTGGAAAACGAAATGCACATTTTTGGCCGGATTTGGTTAGAGGTGCCAGTATTAAATATAAAATAGTTCCTCAATATATAAATGTCTTAGAGTGTACTACAGCATCTATGTATATAAAAATGAATCGCCGTGCGTTAGTTTCGCAAGATCTCGGAAATGACTCGATCGATTTGAATTATTATTTGTTTGTTTGCCTTGATTCAGGGGTGGATACCAAAAAAAAAATTAGGAGAAACTCAAAGAAACAACTGAAAATAGAAAAAGTCAAAATTGGTCATTTTGGGAAATAGGCCACTTTCAATAAATGCGTTCGCGGCGATCCTATTGTTTGACAGCTGCGCCATCCATAACATCCATAACGTCGAAAAAGTCGAAAAAGTGAATGAATGAATGAAATGAATGAAAATCTCTTTATTGCACAATAAAAATAAGGTACAATGGCGGACTTATTGCTACACTACAACAATATCTTCCAGTCAACCAACATGCTGGTATGAAAAGAAGAGTAGGCAACAAAATTATAGCTTAAAATTAAATTTCAAATTATAGCATATAATATACATTGTGTAATAATATACAATTTCATTTCAATTATAGCATATAATATACATTGTGTATCTAAAGTAAAAAGTAAATATATAAATAAATTTTTGAGTTGGACATATTCATATGCATACATAATTTGATATATTAACAAATAAATAAATAAATAGATAAGTAAATAAATAAACTGCCAAAATAAGGTAAGGAAAGGGAGGGGATAAAGGAAAGGTTAGAATTTATGATTCATATTTATTGTGAAAGGAAGTGCTTTTTCAATGATTGCTAAAAGGTGAACAGCGAGCTAGCGCCTCGAATAATTGAAAGAAGCTGATTCCACAGTCGAGCTGCATGTACGGAGAAGGAGTAGGAAAAAAATCGGTTGTCTATAAAGTCGGTTTACTGACGATAGTTGAACGTGACAACGTCATAAGAAAATACTGATGGAATGGTTGCATTTGATGGAACTGATGGAAAGCCCGCCTCAATGTGTTTGATATAGGAGAAAATTGTTCCCTTTGACGGCTGGCTGGTCCAACCTGTCATTTTAGATACGTTGTTATGATATGTGGAAGATTTAACATTTATGTATTAATTTTTTGAAATCATAGCTACGCTCGATAATTATTTCGATCGAATAGTAAAGCCATTGATTTTTTACTCATCGTGAAATAGTTCTGTTAACTTATTGTTATAGTTTTGTCAATTATAGCATAACCTACAATCGCTGCACTAGCGGACTGATGCTATTTATTTTAATGATGAAAGCACGAATATTCGACAATATATCACTGAATATATATTTAATATCGAAAGAATCATTACCTTTACCGCCGCAATTATCGTTGCTATAAACAATTGACACCACATTCACTTTTCACTGCACTTCATACTTGACGAAAACATGTAAATGTATTATTGTATAGCAGCTGTCCACGCGGACGCATCGCTCACTCAAGTAGGAGAGAGACAGATGTCGAACGCTGCCGAACGCGGAGGCCGATTGTGCCTCTTTGTCGCTCGTTCCGCGCTCTCGCTTGCACTTCAAGCCTTAAATGGAACGCCTCAGAGCGAGGTATCGCCGCATGAGTCATGTTTTTTCGTGCGTGCAGCCGGCTCCATCGAATTATAAGACGTTGTCACGTCAAAAAGTGGTAGTGTGTTTTGGGATACGTAGGATATTATTCTGACTTGAACGAAGTGGGAGACCATGACTTCCTAACCCGGTTGGTAGGAGGGAAGCCTCGTTGAGGTAGGAGGGAGATGTAGGATTGTGTAGGACATTATATAGAAGTGAAAGGATATGCAAATTTCTACGGTCCCGTATACGAAGCCATTGCAATTTTTGATCGGTACTCGGAAACATGGTCATACTTCCTCAGATTGAATATGTACCTTATGCAAACGTTCTGTAGGCGCTCAAGTTTATCCAGTCTGTTTTTGGTGAGATCCAAATATGCGACATCAGCATAGTCTAGTAACGGCAGAAGCAGACTTTGAATTATGGTTTGCTTAGTGCTCACAGGGAGGAATCTCTGCAACCTTCGAAGGCTATGAAAGCCATTATATATTCGCCTGCTTACTTCGTTGACTTATGCTTGCCAAGAAAATGTCTCGTCCACGAGTATGCCTAAATTCTTTACGACTTTAGAATACCCAATGACGTTGCCCTCGATTTCTACTTGACGTAAAGATGACAGAGAAATAGGAGACAGTAATTGTTGACCGCCAATTATAATTGATTGGGTCTTAGTAGGATTTAAGACAATGCCATGACTTTTAGCCCAAGAAGATATATGGGCAAGAGCCGAGTTCATATCAAGTATGGCAGAGTCAATATCGTCCGGTTTTGTGTGGATATAAACTTGTAGATCATCAGCGTAAAGGTGATACGAGGTGGTCAACAATACTGTCAAAGTCAAAAAAGTCAAAAAAGTCGAAAAGTAAAAAAAGTCGAAAAAGCATTTATATGTCATCATGTAAATTAAATATATTGAATTTATTTTAATTACAAACGACTTTCATTTAATCACAAAACGAAACTCAAACCGTACATGATTCGGCCATCTTATAGATTTCAATGAATCGGATTTGGAAGGTTGATTAGGATCAATAAACGTTTATGAAGAGTAACAATCAAATAGGTGGTACGAAATTCACTGGGTTATCTAGTCTTAAATGTTTTTGACTAGTAAACAAATGCCATGTGATCTGCTTATATATTTTTTGGACAGCTGTTTCAGACAGTCTACAGTATACACTATTCTAAGAGATAGATTGTGACAAGTGCCCACACTATATATTTAATAATGAGTATCTAGACAAGGCAAAGTAGGGTACACAGGCATATATGGTGAGCTAGGTCTTGCTTCAGCGTTTCAACTTCCCCCAGTAGATTGTTAGCATGAGATTAGCTCAATCTGTTAAGTTATTAAAACAAACTTGCGGTGGCGTTCGTTAAGGAATCTCAATCGCCCAAATTTGACCGGCTCGAACATCCGAGCTCTCTGGACTGTGAGCTAAGGGCCAGATTCACGAAATAATACAAAGTGCGATGCGACAAGCGACGGAATATGTATCCTGCGCGTCAGCTGCGCGACGTGAGTTCGTTCCACGTGACTTTGTTGTGGTAACCATTTATAGTGTTTTTTTTACTCTTAAGACCGTTTGGTTGTTGTTCGTCGATAATGTCCTTTAAGTTCCCGTTCTACGTTCACCGTAGAGAAAACCGCGATTTATTTAGTATGTGAATACTTTATTGCATGAAAAGAGTTGCTATACCGCTGGCTGTTCGAGGACGAATGGCCTAATCTAATAGTAGGTATGTATGTGCTTAAATACTACTTGTCACGATGCCTGTCGATTTAGTATACAGACAGTAGCTTCTCATATAACAAAAATCAAAAATCGAAGCGAGCAACGTCGCGAGCCCTGAGGGCTCGCATATGGCCACCATATGGCTGCTACTCCGATGACGTAGATATTTAAACGTTTGAGAAATTTGTAACCTCCACCCGCGCGTTACGCCAACCAAGCGTTCGCCAAGAAGTATCCCTCTGCTCACTTCCCTCCCACCCTACCCCGCATCGCCTTACCGCTCGAGTGTGCGTTTACTGTTCTTACTCGGTAGATCGTGCGCCCCTACACCCCCACCACACCCCGCTTAGCTCGCTTCGCTCTTGCATTGATCTCTATCCTTTTTTCCCGTAGCTCGACTTTCATTGGTCCGTTCAGTAGCATCACCACGGCCGAGCGTCGGGCGCCCTCCTGTCCCAGTAGTTAATGAAAAGCGGCGGAGCCCGCACGCTGGTGTCGTTCGCCTCTGGTATTCATTTTGTGATGTCTTTTGTTGAAATGAGACGGGTTGCGTATTGATACCAGATTTTAATTTGCGTCAGTAACGTAAGTAACCACGCTGAAACTTCGGCTCTCGCTGTTACTGAAGTCAAGCGGTATTATGCTTGACCAATACGATGATGGGTATCCATTCGAATGCACTGAGAAAAACTGAGAAAAACTTCCAGTAGTCAAAATAATAACACGGAAAATGCTAGACTAATAAAACTGTATCACAGACTTAAATGGGTATGCTACGCCTCGATTGCTATACGAAAGACACGTATAGTCAATTTTCCAATTGCCATACGAAAGACACGTATAGTCAAAATTTTCAATTAGTCATAACTTTTATGACTAATTGTTTTCTTAATTGTCGTAATAATATGTTCTACGCAATAATAGAATTCCAAACCGAAATCAGTCTTCCCTCAGGATGTAACAATGCTTGCTAAGTTTAAAGAAGATCCAGCATTAATACTAAAATTTAGTTTCGGGGGGGGGGGGGGGGATTTAAAAACAACTAAATTGGAGTTATTGGGTTGTAACCGTAAGGCAACGACATCTTCCTGTTTATATTTCACACATTCAATGTTAGATACCAGCAGGATGTCTCGTGGCGCACGGTGGGTGGAGGGCCTAAGATCAACAGCGGCATCTTCCGAAGGGGAAGGGGTTGGGAGGAAGGGGTCACACGGGAAGGGGGAAGGAAGGACGAGGCATCAAAATGCGAGACCCAAACTTGTCGATCTCCTCGGGGCGTCCGATTTGAATAGCGCGTTGGCGGAACACGGCGTGTTTTCCTTATTACTTAGCATGCCGCTCACGAGACGAGAGGGATGGGTTGGGTGGGGACGAAGGGGTGTGTAGGGAGGGCGGAAGCGGAGGAGTGGGGATGGACTTAATAAAATTTACGCCGGCAGACTGGAGCGCGACATTCTCACACGCGACTCCGGGGAAAAATGTGCTCCGGGCCCCGGCAAGGGGGAAATTCTTGATGTAATGAAAATATTAAAAAGAAAATACAAGACACGTGTTTTTTAAGGATGGGAATGGAGACATCTTTTTTGTTTTTGAACGAAGACATCTCCTTGACATTAACAGTGCTAAAAGAAGAGTCCATATGGTTTTCTTAACAGGTTCTTTCCATTGAAAATATGTAATATAAACTAAAATGTACTATTATTATCGTTCGTACGTTATGTATTTAAGTTAAATAAAATAATTGATTCTAATTCTAATTCTGTTGTTAACGTAACAATGTCTGCAAGGTCGGCTTGGTAGACAAGTCAAATTTACGATACAATGAAATAACAATACATTTCTTAAGAGGGTGTGGCGTATACCACAAATCCAAATAATTGTACATACAGCATGACGTGATATCGATTCTAGTTATAAAAATGTCATTTCATTTGCGTATATTGATGACTAATATAATTAGAAGAATCGATTAAATAGAGTTGCCATATTGTATTACCTATGTTATTTATTTATTCTGATATATTATTCAATCTTAATTAAGTACATTCATTGAATATAAAAATAAAAAGGTTTTTTTTAACTTTAATTAGGCTAATTGTTACGTAAGTTGTTTTACTTATTTCAATTATTTACTCTGACCCGCCTAGATACGGGACATTTAAGTCCTAGTTAGGTGGGCACTGAGCATTAGCTGCATTTTGGTGTTCAATTTCTCCGAGTTACTTATAACATTGATAACAATGGGGTTTAAATGTACAAACAAATAAATGAATAAAGTATTAAATCTAAAAAAAAGTGTCTTTCATAATTTCGCAGTATTGTATTGACGTTGAAATATTCCACTATAAAAGAGCGCATTATTACCTAATAAAATCACTTCTGCCACACATTCCAATGGGTGAGTCGCTCTTTCTCTGTAACATTTATTAGTTTCAAATAGTATTCAAGGGCATTACAGATGAATCCAATTCGTGCTTGAATATTAAAGCTGGAGTGTAAGTCTAAAAATAAATGACTACATAACTAAATTAATGCTAACATTGAACAAGAAAAAAACATAAAAATATAAAACTAAATAAAAGACAGATTATGATAAACATGAGATAGCAGGGAGATGCCTTTTAAGCTGCCAAAGGGATGTACAAAAGATATCTATTTCAGTGGGTAAGGAATTAAGAAGAGCTATAACCATTCCCACATTACATGAATATTATTAAACTGTTTGCATATGCGAATAACAAAACCGACCATTTTGCTAGCACGATTGCAAATATCTGTAATGTGTGCACGGAAGTTCAACTGCGTATCAAATGTAATTCCCAGGTCCCTCACCTCGGTTGACCTTTTTAAAATTGACCCGTTTATTGTGCATGGGAAAAAGCAAGGTGTTTTCTTCTTAGTGATGGTTAAAACAGAGCACTTGTTAGTGTTGAATTCCATGTCATTGATAGAGCCCCATCTTGAAAGTGCATCTATATCTTGCTGTAATATTTCCGCTTCTCGAGCATCTAATGTAACATCTAATGTAACATGTAACATCTAATAAACATGATGAAATAGTGCTCCCTCTACTCTCTCTAAAAATTCATCGAGGTATAAAGGACTCAAATATAGAACTCTGGACGTGTTCACGGACCTTGTCATCCACTACCACGACCAGGGCAGCTACATTGGTGACCCCGACGTGATACTCTGTCGTATACCACAACGGCAACTCAGTTGGTAATAAACCGATAGAAACTAGCCGACTACATCCAGAAAGTTTACACGTCTAAGATGCTAGATAATGAAATTATTGAGGCAGCAGAAGGATTCTCTGGGTGTGGCGGGCGAAAATGAGAGAAGGAGATATTTAGGTAGGTACACACATCTTGCAGCCAGTCTAGTCTACCTCGCGAATGCGCAAACTAGGAAACCTATCGAAAGGTAGTTGGAAAGCGACTTATAGGTTCTACCTGAACGTCAAGCGATATTGGTTTCAACAATAATAACCGAAATTTTATAAAGTTTTAAATTTGAATATTCTAAATTTTACTAGAATGATGGGCACATATAAGGAACTAAAATAAGGTCAGAGTCGAAGGAAACGGAATGAGAAGAAGGATAGACGCAGAGGCAAATTTAACTGCCGGAGCACATACTGAACCCGTACCCTCTACAAGCAGGCCACCGGTTTGTGCCAGTGATTAACCCGTCGAAAGCCGACAGTGCCTATAGGCATTTTGAGTTGTCTGACAGATCCGCGCGTAACAGTTTTGGCCGGGCCCCATACATATTAAATAAATATATAGAGACTCTTCTAAAACCACCGTATTCGCCAACCTTGCCTCCAGTAGACAGACTTTTTTTCTGAATTCGGATATCATTTTAGGCTCAGGCTACACGATGCGGAAAAAATCGTGAGGCGAAAAAAACCTGACCACGCCTCCGGCTACATGGCGTGCGGAAATTTATTTGCCCACACTCTGGCTGACTGCGATAGGTGAAGCACGACTTCACAATGGATGCGCTATATATAAAACAATTGTAATGTTTTGCCCTTACTGTTAACACAATGAAAAAAAAAATACAGGTCCTGACAAACGCTATTCCATGAGATATATTTCATGTTTCTCTCGTGATATTCTTGAATTGAAGTGTTTCAAATACTTGGATACTTTTGTATATGTAGTATGGGAAGTTCGGAGTCGGCCATGCTTACATAAAACACCAAACAACCTAAGCAAATACGGCATGCATATGTGTGCACGCCTGAATGGCAGCGTACTTGCGGAAGTAAACGTCAGTTTAGCCGCCGCCATGGAACTCCATAGGACCGTCAGCTTGAGCTTCTACTCGTGCCGAAAAATTGGCAGTTTTTTACCGCGTTGGGGAATTACGCACGCGTGAGCCGGTGAGTCGATGTCTCGTACATTTGGTTTGGGGGCTAATAATCTCCGCTCAGGAGAAAAACAGCATCGTGTAGCTCGGGCCTTATAAGGGAAAAAATCGATTCCGAAGAGACAATTAAAAACGCCTAAAAAGGGCATTAAACAAGTCTCATTAACCCGCGGGACGTCGACAGTACCTAAAGGCGCTTTGCGTCCTTTGACAGATGCTCGTGTAATCATTTCGGCCGGCCCCATATATATTATGTAAATATATAATATACATGACTAACAAGATTAATTACTATGTAACAAAAGGGAATTAATAAAAAAACGATATTGTTAGTATTTATTTACAAAATCGACCAAAAAGTTGCGGCGCAGTTTTTAGCGCGCGGAGGCTAAATTTCGACTCAAAGAAAATAAATGGTATTGAAATAAAAGGCTTGAAATATTGGTATTGAAATAAATTTCTCCGACTAAAATCCTGCAAAAAATTAAGAGATCGCGTCGTTTTCCCGTAAAACTCTTAAGAAGGATATTTTCCCAAAGTATCAGAAGAGAAAGTTGCCCTTATGATTGTTAACATATTCGCCTGCTACAGCATCTGGCGCTTTTTACAGATGACGCGATACAGTCTTCACTGAACATGCAGTCTTCAATAAACTTCAAGCAAGTAAACAAGATGTTGCAGCCATCAATATACCGATGACTGCAGCAGCAACCGGACACATCACCAGTATGTTATAAGTTGGCTTTGGAAAGACTGAGAGGAATTATTAAAGGCTCTTGAGTGAATATAACCTAAATAGACAAAGGCAAAGCAATGACGTTGGCGATGTGGTTTTGGAAAATGTTAAACATTACAAATACCTATGATGCTACATAAATAAACTGAGTGAACATACATACAGATAATTGAGTGGCTTAAAATATAAAATATTGCAGCTTGTAATGCAAGGAAGAATTGAGGATCGCCAAAGACCGAGCAGAAGGCCACTCTGGTCTATATATAGGCCACCTATAAGAGTTCTATGTACAACGTACAACATCGTCCCCTACAGCAGCTTTGAGAATGAAGATACATGGAAAACAGTAATTTTACCAATCGTAATGGTTAAACGGAAATTGGTAGAATGGGTTGCACTCGTAAATCTATTTATTAAGCCATAAGCTACGTATCATAACAAAACAATTTGACGTAACGCCATTACACATAATGTTATAATGTAACATCAATGCATTGGATCCCAACAAATTGTAACGGGGACATGCCAGTATTTAAGATACCATTGCAGGGCAAAATATCTGGAAAAACTGGTGTATCTTACGTCCACGGACACGACTACATCCTAGCAACACAACTGACAGCTTTTAGGGTTGTGGCAGTCAGACTGCTCCATACGAGCATTGCGTGTACCACTGCTTAAACACAAATTCGCCAGCAATATCATACATTAACAAGCATGGCTTAGCGACTTTATGAAACAGTGTTCTTGTTTGGCTACCACTGTAGTTAGGGAGATCGTTATTAAGGAAGCTCGCGTATATATATTTTCAGTGTGGATATGATTTATATTTATATTTATATTTATATTTATATTTATTTATTTATCCATATTAATAACATATAATTAATTAATTACAAACTATTGATTAAAAAACTAGTAGTGCTTAACATTAATACTTAATTAATCATTGATAAAAAAAAGGTACAGGCTCATGTGGATTTTACTGCCTCACTAGGCTTGGGCCTGTGTCGAGGCAGTAGTCTAGTGAAGGTTGTCTAGTAGCAGCCGTGTGTTAAAAAAAAAAATATAATAATATATATATACATACATATACACATGTATATATATATATACATACACACATATACATACATATACACATATACAATATACATAACATAATAGTAATATAACACTAATATTATATTTATATATAATATATATATATAATATATAACATTATTGATAGATATTTTTACCTTAATGATAATTATAACGAAGATATGTAGTTAACGTAGAAATGTAGAGCAAATACCAAAAAAAGAACAACAGCAATAATACTATTTTTTTTTAGACAAGAATTTTAAATAGGTTTTCGGTTTCCCTTCTCCCTTTGTTTAGTAGCCAACACACCACCATTTTCTTCAGCACGACTGTCGATGTTGACGTCAATGCATTCCCCCCCACCTCAGATATGAACATATTGTAAATCCTCGGCGAGTGAAATGCATAATGTCGCTGTCCGTATGCTGAGTTTTTAGTTTGTTGGGGTTGGTTATTACGGTTTCTGGTATCGTACTTGTGCATAGAGGTATTCTGAGGCACCAGGTCATGTCTATAGTAGTAGAGTACTATTGTTCGTATATATAATTGTCTGATGTCAAGTACTTGAAATTCATTAAATAGTAAATCGGAAAGGTAGCGGTAAGGTTTCTTGTTGATTACTCTAATTAGATGATCGCCAATATTCCATAGAAGGCACTACATGAAGTGGTGATGGATAAAATTCGGACGAAATGAAAGGATTAAAAATATATCACAAAATTTCAAGAAAGAATAAACGACACGCATACAGGAGATATGGTGTCCATTAATCCAGATTTTTGGTCTTGGCATCGATGGAAGCTTCGGTAGGTACGGACCCACTACCCATTGAAACATAAACCCATTGAAAACACTACCAATACAACAGCATAATATTAATTTACTCCTCCTATGAGTTATAATTATCAGGGTATAGAACCTGGCTGTGCTCCGCTTCTAATCTAACAGGCGCGTAGTAGTCGTCTTCGAGCGTGTCATATTTATCAAAGCAAACTTGGGGCTGTAATGGGCAATCGAGGTTATCAACCTTGAATGTTCTCATCTCGGTAGTGCCGGTCTGGTAAAATGTCTCATATTTGCATTTGTTTACGACAATGTCTAAACAAGCTGTTTATATTAAAACCTATTACTCTCCGGGGTATATTACCTGTGCGGGGCGAGCGTCTTCTACCCCTGAACACGGAGCGAATGGGGGATTTTATGATGAAGGTGGAAGCATTTGGAAGGGTGTCTAGCCAGTGGGTGACTGCTAGGATGCAGTTCAGGATCCCTTTGCAGCTTATTCCACGTAATCCGGCACACACATAAAAAGATGGATATACACTAAAAAAATATAACGCTGTAATACACGAAAATACGCATATTTCAAAAGCGATTACGTATAAAAAATGTACTGTGGTAAGTACGTACGTATCAACATGACGCGTAACGGTGTAGTTACCATGTTACGAGTGTGGTGAATACACCGCACATTCATTACGGGTGCACAATGAGATCTTGATTTTGCCATGACAGCATGTTATTACATAAGTCTGGTTATAGTCAGTTACCAGAATCATGTTGAAGCTACATTATACCGTTATTGTCGTATAGCCCGTACGGAGCATGGTGAAACATATAATCGAGTAATAGAGTTTCAACAAAATTCCTTGCAATTCAACAAACTTACGATTGAAACTTCATTATTCTGAATAAAACCGTAAGAACAAAACGACGCTGCATTAAGAAATCCAATATTTTTCTCAGTGTATATGGAGTTTAGGCGAACAGTCTGCATAGAACATGTTTTACCGAGTACTCGTTTAGTGTTGAATTCAATTCCGAATAAATATAACCGGCGTATATAAACCGCGCCGCTTCCGAATCTTTTTTGTGTCGAATCCCGTAGACGTGGTAAGTATCAAACTATGTGCTAATTTTCATCCTTTGCAAACGCTCAATCGATTTCTTCATACGGACACAAATAAATCTCTCTTACAATATCTTCTCTCATGTTTTTTAAGACTATGCAGATGTGGCTTATTTCGACTTATTAGAGAAAGTACTTAACAAAATTAAACTTTAAAAAATGTCTAGGTAAGTATGATCGCGTGTCCGAATGTAGGGCACAATTAAAGTGACTTCCAGTACGCCAAAGTAGAAATGTTCATTTATCGACTCTCGTTTGTCGTGGACTCCCAATCAACAAGATCCGATCTCCACGAGCTTGTCGAACCATTAACGTCCTACGGTCACGTACTTCGGCCAGCCTCTGACAATTTACTCAATATTCCTTGCATAATACTGATTTTTACTCCTACTCTTTTTGATTTCATGGTGCAAGACTCTGAAACAATCTCCCAGCAAGACTCATCTCAAAAAGTATTCCTTTTCTAAGGATAAATCAGTTCTTTACCTTTCTCTGTCCTTCATCTTCCAAATTCCTCTCCTCGGGAATTCTTAGTTTTTATAATATAGCAATTTGTATTTTATGCAGACAAACTTATTTTTTTAATACACGACTGCCCAACAAAAAATGAGTGTTATGTGTTCAGGAAACATGTATGTATGTTTTCCGTTTCTTTATTCCGCCATAACTTCTAAGCGCCCAAACTGATTTGGTATTGTTAGAATCGTTATGTTATACCGAGTATCGTTATGTTAGAATCGTTATGGTACCTCAACTATCCAAAATATTAAGTAAATAATTATCTGAATGTCCAAATGTCCAATTGTCAATAAATTAATATAAATATATCGTGTTTAGTGTCAAATAAAAGGACTGATTGAGTACTTTCCAAAAATATATATGTATCTATATGGATAAATACATAAACCACAATTATTTAATTAAAAAAACGTAATAAAAATAATAATAAAAAAAGTAGTTAACTTTTTGTAACGGCTGCCGTGTTTTTTATTCCTTTCAATATATTTACTTGTATATCGTTATTTCCACAACGCGCACACGTACCACTGCACTGTGATTAGGTAAGTTGTAAGATATTGCCATGTGGCTCGGCTTTTGTATTTTATTTTTTAAGTGAAAATAAAGAGTTTATTATTAAAATTATAATTATTAATTATGTGTTGTAAAATAATAAGTGTTTAACTTACATTGATGTGATTCTTGTGTCCGGATGTTAGTCCAGTCATATTAGGGGGTTCACCTCGAAAGGAGTGATGATAAGCTAGAAACTCGTAGACACCTTAATTTTGACTTTCTAAAAGTTGTCTCAAACGTCTCATAAAATATCGTGTCTGCGTCGTGACGGTCAAAGTCACAAAAATCAAGTTTTCACAATTATTTAGATTTTTATAGCTCCAACGATATTAACATCTATTAATATTTGGAACAACATTTTCGACAAATGTTGTTCCAAATATTTTTTCATGCGCTCAACCGTTTTTAAGATAGAGGGCGGAGAGCGCGCAGGGCTCAGCCATACATACTGTAATGCAAGGTCAACTGTGAGTCTCGGTGAATAACGCCATTGATGGCTGAGCACTGCGCGCTCTCCGCCCTCTATCTGAAAAACGGTTGAGCCCATGAAAAAAAGTGCGACACAAAATTTATCGCAAATTTCAAGCTCTACAGTTTCTACAATACATGTTAACACCATAGGAGCTATAGAAAACTAGATAATAGCGAAAAACCGATTTATGTGACCTTGAATAACTTACGACACAGACGCGATATTTTATGAGACTTTTGAGATAACTTTTAGAACGCTAAAATTAAGGTGTATACGAATTTTCAGATTATCATCTTTCATTCCGAAGTTGACCCCTATTTTTGCTTAAGTGACTGCACTATGTAGCGTAAACTGCAACGGGCCCCCGCGCTAATGCGGGGATGCAGACGTTACCTTGACAGCCCGTCGCAGAGGGCTGCCGCTCGCTCGCCTAGTTTGCGCTCTGCTCGCCCGGCACGTTGTTATTGAAGTGGCTTGCGGTCTGAGCCCTGCTACGGATGGCATCGTCCTGTGGGGTGCACGCACCAGTTCCGATCTACTAATAACATCTTGTATCAATAAGGAGCAGCTGCATTATATTAACGCGTGCTCCACTCCGAAAAGTGTCATTTTAACCAATGAAATGAAATTAAAATATAATAAAAATATTTCGACGTAAGTACATTGCGTACACATGCTGAATGTCAATAGAAATTTACATTAGAACATTCTAATAAATTCTATGAGTTTATACCCTGGAAAGCACCGCGGAGCAAAACCAGAAGTAATCTTTTTGTACTATATACGAGGGTGGATCAAATATAAACGGCAATTTTGCTATTCTGTTTACTACGCAGTTCCTAGCTAGATGACGCCGAGTGCAGTTGATGTTTGGTTTGTGAGAAGTGGGGGAACTGGCTTGGTTAGCGAGTGCGCTCGGTTCTGTCCGTTTTCGAGCAAAATTAGAATTCGAGTTTCCACCGGATCTCCACGTTTTGAGATATTGAAAATCCAAAAAAGTGATTTCTGGAAAACTTCTCTGCGTGTGTGTGTCTGTACGCATTGTATCTCAGAAACTATACGGCCAAATAGAACCTAAATTCTTAATTCCGAGATATTAAAAACTGATGAGAGGTATCCACCATTTTGCTTCTAAATGGCGGCCTTTAGTCATATATCCGTTAATACTTGTCCTAGAAAAATAAACTTATAATTCTGAGGAAATTGGCTACAATAAGTAGGTACATACGTCGTTTTTCAATATCTTCAGCGGGTTTTAAAATAAAAATGTTGTAATCCTAAAATTGAATACTCTATAGGTAACTCCGGTATTATTATTACTAGAATGTAATACAAAAAAAGTCCTAAAATTCAGAGAATGACGCATGTAACTCTGTTGTGTCATTTTCTAATGTCTTTAGTGTTTTACGAGTTTAATAATATATTTTTTTAAATGATGTGTTTAAAACGAAGAACTTGAAAATCGAGCCATAAAATCGTATTTATGCCGATAAAAAAATAGTTAAATCGAAGATATTAAAACAAAAGACTGAACATCGAATGGAAAAAAATATCGGGCTTGTTATTGCACCTTGATCATCGAGGCATTGTACGTCGCTTCATCAAGGCGAAATTTGTACGAAAGTACATGATAACATGCATCGACCAGTTTTTTTTTGTGATAATGCTATCGACATAAAAATAGCCAAATTTGGAGATATACAAAAAATCAATTTTGTATATTTTGAGTGAATAACAATTATCGAAATTTTCGCCTAAGAGAAGAAACCGTGCCTTTAGACATCTTAGCCTATAGGTCAAGTATAATACTTCTTATTTAACTTATTTATATTATTGTAATTATGAAGTTTTAGAATCATCCACCTAACCTACCTTTTAGGGGTAATTTTTCCTTTAAAACAGAAATTGACCTAAACAATAAAAAAACACACATTATATTAAAGTACATAATCAGTTAGATCAGGTATTAAAAAGTTCAATTAGGTAGGCATTCATTTAGATTTTTTAAAGCAATAACTTGATAAATAAAAATATTTTATAATAATCAATAATGAAGACAATTAGTGATAAATTGTCATTATATTTTACCGTTGCCGTGAAGGATGATTAGTATCTCTTTAACGCGCACTTCTGGTCGAATTGTGGAGAAAGACCACATTCGCAACGCTGGCAATAGCGGTTCACCGAGGCGGTAGCGCGACGCGAAAATCAAACTTGAAAATTTATTTCATACTAGTGAGCGGGCGAGCTGTCTGTACGCTCGAGTGTTTACAGCGATGTGAACTCGACATCCGACTCAGTGGTAACACTGTAGGCGGGAAAATTTGAATTGTTTCTTAGCGGGGCAAATGAATTACAATAATGTGACGTAGTCTCCTATTTACTTGGGGTCGGCCTTCTTGTCCGTCTCCTCCACTGAGCACGATCTTGTACTGTGTCGGCGTCGAGTTGAGCTTTTCGCAGGTCTTTTTCAACCGTCTACCAGGTAGCAAATCTTCCAAGATGACGTTTCGTCGTTGGCAGGTCTAGGGCAAGCTTCACCATGTGATCATCTGGGCGTCGCTGGACGTGACCGTACCACAGTAAGCGTCTTTTTTGACTTTATCAATTATCGGAGCGACTTTAATACTTTCCCTTAAGTACTCATTTCGGGTTTTGTCTAATATTGTGACACCCGCTGACCAGCGTAGCATGCGCATTTCTGTTGTATGTTAGTCGCCCAACATTCTGATCTATACAAGACAGCAGGTCTAATGGCTGTCTTATACATTTGCCCTTTGATGTTACGGGGTACTATTCTGTCGCACATAACGCCTGTTAGTTGTCTCCACTTGATCCATCCTGTTGTAGATCTATGACTAACATGGTTAATAATGCCATCATTGCTTAGTATTGAGCACAAATATTTAAATTGCCTAAAGACATTTTGGTGTTATTCAAATTCAAATTTCAAATTCAAATTCTTCATTTTACAAAAAATCATAATAACAGTTACAAATAAATCAAACCTAACCTAACTGGATCGCACGAGACGTCCGCACTAAGGTAGGCTCAGATTCGTATAATTAGGTACTGCTTTGATAAATAAAAAAAATACGTTGAAGAATGCTGTGAAAAAAAAAATACGTGTGGCACTCGGGGACTGCCGCGGTAAAGCTATTGCATAGCATTTTTAACAACTTATGCAATTATAATTATTTATTTATTTGATTTTTTCTGATATCAGATAACTGCGCTCTATCGGAAAACGTTGAAATTATTCCGAATCATTTGCGGCTGCGGAAGCAAATGATTCGGAATAATTTAAACGTCTTTCGATAGAGCGCCGCGCACGAATTTTTTATTCAACAAAGCAAAAAAACCGAATTATTCGAAAAAAATCGTAGATAAAAAGATAGATAATTAAATTATCTTTAAAATGGTGCAGGTTTCATAATAATACGCCAGATAGTATTTGCGTAGTAGTCGTTTTTGTGTTCGGTTAGACCTAATTTCACAAATTAATTACACTATGTAATATAAACAAAATCTAAATATTCAAAGCTAAGAATATTAGGAAAAGGTTCTTGTTTAACATATATTTTTTTCGAATCGTAAGCAGTACTCGTTTAGACGTAATTATCAGTTTAAAATAATTAATTTTCGTTAAGAAATTTCTTCATTTGGTCGCCGCGCTGGCCTACTAGGCCCGCGATAAAAGCTATGCAATAGCTTAAAAACAAAAGCATGTAAATCATAAATATATTGTAGGTAAATTAATGTGTTAGGAATGGTAAGTTAGTTAGGAATAAAACAAATTAGTTTTTCTGTTTCTTTCCTTCCCTGGGTGATCAACCAGTGGGTTAGTCTTTTTTGTTTATATTTATACCTGGAATATAAATGCCGGTTATATCCTTAGTTTTATTGATTATTAGGTTTAGTGTTGTCATCAAAAATGCATGACATGTGTTTTGTCTTTTTTCTACTTTTATTCTTAGAAAATCAAAATACATTATCAATAAGAAACAGAATAGCAATGAAATAATTAAAAATATTAGCAATAAAACAATAAAGAATTAAGTGTCATTAAAATTGAAAATTAGGGTAAAATATCGCAACGATGTTGATTATGGAATATCCGGGGCGGAACTGCGTCCGCAGCCCTTTTCTCGTCAGACGGCGCGGCGCTCAAATCGTGCGAACGTTATTACAGCCATAAAAGAAGCTAAGAAGGATTTCTTTATTCCGAATAATCGGCTCCCTGCTCGGCTCTGAAATTAGTTTCCCCCGGATCGCCTTCAGACCAGCATATTGCCCAGAGACGACGGACGAGGTAATCAAAATAGTTGCAGTACGATAATCGTATAATTACTCGTATAAAAAAATATCAACAAACGGGTTGATCATCATGTACAACTAGAGCTGTCAACTACAACGGGCGAACCCGTCACCTCAGGAAGTTTTAATGATATTAAATCGTTAGAAAACTTAGGACGAAAACAGTTCACCGTATAGTTAAGCCATACGCCCGTAAGCAGCCAACGCCTTACCGCGAGATAACCAGGTTAATTAACATATATTGAGATGTCAACCACAACGGGCGAACCCGTCACCGCAGGACGTTTTAACGATTCATCGTTCTATCGACCGTGCAGTGAGCGTAGAAGACTTTGGACATAACAATCCGACGTCTAGCTACGCCACAACCCGTTAGAGACCAACGCCTTACCGCGAGTAGCCAGGTATGTTACCTGGCGGGCGGCACTCGCGCCCTAACTACCAATTGTGACCAGATTTCTCCGGTCTCTCGATTGGTTCCGAGTTCGAGGTCGCTTGCGCGGTCCTCTCCCTTACGAAGCGGTGAAACGGAGTGCACCGAATCTGTCGCGGACCAAGGCGTCCTTTGCCCGACTCTGAACCGGGATCGGATGGCCAATGGTCATTTCAAGAGCAGTCGCCGTAAGGTAGACAACTACCCCCGCTCTATAGGAAACAATACAGTTTCCAGACTCCCCCGATTGTTAGTCGGAGAGCACAATCGATTGGCTTGCGCCGCTCGGTGCGCAGACCGTCCAGGAGCGCCAGAGGATTGATTCCCAGGGGAGACTGGTTGACCCAGTGTCCTACCCAGGCTCGCACCCCATGCGTGGAGGCCATCGGATGGGTGTTGACCCGTGAGTGTGGCCGACCCTAAAACAGAATGGGTCTTCGTGGCCAACCCAGCAAGGGCCGATTGGCTCCCAAAAGGGTTGATCATCATGTACAACTAGAGCTGTCAACTACAACGGGCGATTCCGTCACCTCAGAAAGTTTTAATGATATTAAATCGTTAGAAAACTTAGGACGAAAACAGTCCACCGTATAGTTAAGCCATACGCCCGTAAGCAGCCAACGCCTTACCGCGAGATAACCAGGTAATTAACAAGCGGACCGACACTCGCGCCCTTACTTCCAGTTGCAACCAGATTACCCCGGTCTCCCGATTGGTTACAAGTTCGAGGTCACTTGCGCGGTCCTCTCCCATACATAGCGGTGATACGGTTTCTACCGAAAATTTTAAATGTGTTTATTAAAATTTTGTTAATACAGTAAAGATAGATACAATAACAAGAAACAAGAAAGATACAATAAAGATAATTATTACAAAAACGAATATTTATTTACCTTGTATATACTAAATCACAAATCTTAAAGGGCTTATTTTTCTTTGAGATAAGGCACTTATATATACTTACAATGAATAAATCAGAAACCATTGAATAAAAAGTTAGTTTTTATCTCAAGTATTAAATATATAATTAAATTACAAAACCTACAAAAGAACGTAAATTATCATATTACTTAGATTGTTTGGCGCATTACAGGAGCAAGTAGGTAATACAATTAGAAAGGGAGGGGGAGATATTTATTAGATGTACGTTAGCGTTAGATTTCTACAATTAAAATATTATATTGTTAACAAAAAGATCTATCAACTACAACGGGCGAAGCCGTTACCTCCCGTGACGTGAACGCAGAAGACTTGGACAAAACAGTTGACATCAAGCTCCGCCATTAGCGGGCTTACACTAGCGCACTTACTTCGAATTGCGACCAGATTACTCCGGACTCTCGACTGGTTACGAGTTCGAGGTCGCTTGCGCGGTCCTCTACCTTACGAAGCGGTAAAACGGTGTAAACCAAATCTATCGCGGACCACGGCATCCTTTGCCCGGCTGTTCCACTCGGGATCGGTTTGCCGATGGTCGTTGCTGTAAGAGATTGTAAATTAAGCGATTGGTCCGCCTAAGAATTTCTATCAATCTATCTACTTTCTATTCTAGCCCTTGGAGTAAATGGGTATTTTCATGGATGCACCTGTCTCTTTTGCAGGATTTTCGGCGACATCGACCTTAAAGTACTATAACTACGAAACTACTACACCAATCAAAAAAAGAATAACTGCACAATGATTGCATTTAAATTTCGAATATAGAATATTGAAATATCATTTTGTAAAACAATTAGATAATTATGAATAAATATGAGAACGTCAAAGAAGGGAAAAAAACGCGGAACCAGATCTGGTCGTATCATACTCAACGGATAATTGTTTCAGAACCAGATTTGGTCGTATCATACTCAAGGGGCTAGAGCACCAGTTTTGTAATCATTTTTATATTCGGAAATTATTATCCTCAATGTAAAATATTCTCGCCTTACGAGCCGGATCCTTATTAAAATTCCGCAACCGAATATAGCGCTCTTACTTCCCATTATTTATTTCTATTCTAATGTCACATCTCGTATCCAAACCCACGTATACTTCCTATGCCGCAGCCCAGAACACGCCAAAGTACGATACCGAAAAATGTAAAGGGGACATCACATATTCATTAAAGGCAACCCTAGGTTAGAATAATCCGCCATATATTCCGGAATAAAGCCCCCCGAGTCGGGCTCCAGACAAATCAAACTAATATACGTTCGAAGTTTTCCCAGTCCGAAGCGAAGGCCCCTACTTCTCTGCCGGGTATAAATTCCACTCGCAAAAAGTTGCCCAATAAGAGAGGACATGGAATGACAATTGAGAATAGGCTATGACAAGGAAAACGCATGGCCATAAATATTTATTCATTAATTGAAATTAAATCTAAATGAGATCATTACAAAAGGTACCCTAGTAATTAATTGCAGGATCGATTTCTGATAATAATCAAATCATATTTGTAAAGACCCAAGCCACTCGGATAGCAAGGCAGCTCTTATGGCACTAGCCTTGATTACCATTAACTCAAAGCTAGAGCAAAACTGCATATCACTACTGAATTACCTGGGCGAAAAAACAGGGTAATTATAAGATGGGTTCCCGGCCATGCAGGAATCGCGGGAAATGAAAAAGCCGATGAACTTGCTAAGACGGGAGCAAAGGGAACGTTATACGGCCCTGAACCTTGCTGTGGCGTACCAAAGGGGGCTAACGGGCCCATGATGAGGTGGCCACGATGACCCATGTGTTCAGGGTCGGTCACACTCACGGGTCAACACCCATCCGACGGCCTCCCCGCATGGGGTGCGAATCCTGGGTAGGACACTGGGTCAACCAGTCTCCCATGGGAATCAAACCTCTGGCGCCCCTGGACGGTCTGCACACCGTGCGGCGCAAGCCATTCGATTGTGCTCTCCGGCTAACAGTCGGGGGAGTCTGGGAACTGTATTGTTTCCTATAGAGCGGGGGTGGTTGCGTACCTTATGGCGACTGCTCTTGAATTGACCATTGGCCATCCGATCCCGGGTAAGAGGCGGGCAAAGGACGCCTTGGTCCGCGATAGATTCGGTGCACTCCGTTTCACCGCTTCATAAGGGAGAGGACCGCGCAAGCGACCTCGAACTCGGAACCAATGGAGAGACCGGAGAAATCTGGTCACAATTGGAAGTGAGGGCGCGAGTATCTCGAGCCCGCCGGGTTTATTCCTGGCTAACTCGCGGTAAGGCGTTGGACTCTCACGGGTTGTGACGTAGCTGGGCGTAGAATTGTACTGTCCAAAGTCTTCTACGTTCACTGCAGGGTGACAGAACGACTAATCGTTAAAACGTCCTGTGGTGACGGGCTCGCCCGTTGTAGTCGACACCGCAAGATGTGGCGTACCAAAAAGCCTCGCAAACCTAATGCTCAAACAAATATGTTTAGAACAATCCGCCAACCACTGGAAAAACACGCCAGGTTTGAATCAGTCCAAAGCGCTTATTAACCCTTCAGGCCTCGGCCCCTCAGCCGATTGACAAGTTGATGTCCCAAAAAATTTTAGTAAATATTAGTAAAAAAATGAATTATGACACTATCTCACCAAAACATCAATTACTGCCAAACCACTGTATCCATAAATAAAATAAAACATATAATCATAATAAAACATAATAAAATAAAACAAATGAAATTAAAATAAAATTAAAACGGGGCCGTCACGCTGAATCGTGTTTTGGCCGATATCGGCCAATCGGGGCTCTAGGGGCTTACGACCGTAAGACGGCCAGTGAGGCTTTATCGCAAAATGGGAACAATCTACGCATACTGGTGAGGGCGCTCACGGGGCATTGTGGCCTGGACAAACACATGTTCAACCTCAAGCTCCGAGACACAAACATGTGCAGGTTCTGCCAAGGGGCAGAGGAAACTCCCCAGCACCTCATGTTCAAGTGTGGCCCGCTGATGCGTAAAAGATACACCCACTTGGGTGGTCATTCTCCAACCTGAGGAGGTAAAACAATCTGGCGCCAAAAGCCTGCTGCGGTTCTTAAATGACACGAGGCTTAGCGCAGAACTATAGTAGGTGGCGAACACAATAGATCAACAATGGTCGCAGTGTTACAAGGCTCGAAAAGACCGTAGAAAAGCCCCACCTAACTAATAAAAAAAAAAGACCCAAGCACTTTGAGAGGAAGGGATTGTTTGTTTTCTTAACCGACTTCAAAAAAGGAGGGGGTTATCAGTTCGGTTGTATTTTTAAAAATGTTTGATGATGGTATCCATGAGGAATTGAGGGAACTCCTCAAATATTATCAATGCAGTTGAAAATGTACATGTTGGTTCAGTTCCGATGACAATGCGTTTTTTTTATAGCAAGCATGATTGTACACTCAGGCTTGGCTTCCGACGAGGGGACTCCTCGACGGTCAACAGCACAGACACTAAATTTTGTATAAGCATTCAGTTATGATACCCCGATCTAAGTTTCACCATGACATGGCTGCTGCAGCCAGGGTTGGCTTCCGGCGAGGGGACTCCTCAACGGTCAACATCACAGACACGAAATTTTGTATATGCATTTAAATACGACAACCCGATCTAAGTTTCACCAAGACAGGACTGCGGCACCCAGGGTTGGCTTCCAACGAGGAAACTCCTCAATGGTCACCAGCACAGACACGAAATTTTGTATACGCATTCAATTATGATAGCCCGTTCTAAGTTTCACCATAACATGGCTGCTACACTTTAAAAAAAAATTGAGTCAATTTTTTTGTTAAAATTTTGTATATTATTTGTTTATATACTTTATTGTGAAATTTCACAAATGGGCAGGTTTATTGCCATACGACAATCTCTTCCAACCAACCCTACCACGAAGTGTTTATATGTATGGGTGCGTGAAATATGCGTGTAAATGTGTGTCTTGTTATTTCATTCGATCGACAGGATTGATATGCAATTCCGTTAATTTTATTCCAACGGAAAATGGTAAGTCAGCCGGTAATCGAACTCGGGACCTTATAAAGTAAGATCAGGCGACCTATCCACTATGCCACCGTGTAGAGAGATCCAAAGTGAATCGTACACGAGACATCATGGGCCCCGAATAGCTTTTAGACCTGTATAGCATAACAATGTATCAAAGAATATATCTATGTGCCATCTATTATTGGCGCACTCAAAAAAAAACAAAAAGCTTATCTACATAGGTAACGTCGGTTTAAATTGTAATTTAAAATTCATATAAATTTATTTAATATAATTTTCATCCCATCTATTCGAAAAGGACGACTTGGCTCGCCTTTAAGTGCGCCCAAAATTGGTGTTTTCTATAAGAAACTTTATAAGTGCGCCGCAATTATCTTTGCGGCTCACTTTTTGACTAAGTGCGCCGCAATTTATCTTTGCGGCGCAGTTTTTGAATTTGGAACATCTTAGTCTTCAGCGCCGAAGAAATCGAACGCAAATATTGTTTGAATAAAGACTGGCTCCTAGTCGCCCCCTAGAATGAATGACTATGAATAAAGACTGGCTAAAGACGGCCCCTAGTCGCGCCGCCGCGCCGGCTGAATAAAAAAAACAAATGAAATTAAAAACGCGCGAACGTCAATTGTTTTTGTCGCCCGCGTTTTCGACAATTTTCACGGATTGTAAGAAATTCATCAATTTGTTTTGAAAAATGAGTTCTTCAAGTGACAGTGAAAGTATAGATTTAACTCCTGAAAGCATTAGAACTGAGGCAAGAAATGTGATTGATTATTTATTACCTGCAAAATCCTCTATGTTTTATTAAATAATAATATTACAATAAAATATGAGGCGCCTTTTATTTTCTCATAGAGGGTGATGAAAAGTAGAGTGTATCACTCGGGCGCAAAAATTTTTTGGCTCGGGCGCTTTTTTGAATCCCTCGCTACGTTCAGGATTCTACTGAAGAATCCCTCGCTATGCTCGGGATCCTACTCTAGAATCCCTCACTTCGCTCTGGATTCAAAAAGCGCCCTCGCCGTACAAATATTATTTTTCTCCCTTGTGACACAATCTACTATTAAAACCGTGCTATTACTTATTAGAAATCGATTAGTCATTTGTCGTTTATAATTTTTCGGATATTTTCGTGTGTGCAATCAAGGAAAAGTTCTAAATTCGCGTTTCTTTCGAATATGAGGTTCTGTGCCAGTGTTATCCATTGCAGCTTCTTGTGGTCTGGTAGAACAGTTAAAATAAATGTTTACTTTCAAGAGCTGCAAACAACGATGGAGAAGTCTGTGATTAAAGAGCTGAGCCCTAGTCAATCGGTTTTCACCACTGCTTCTGCACGACCAAGCTCGACCACAATGATAGACGTCATGAAATTCCCTTCGCGCGACCATCGACTTAGTCATAAATCCTTTACTAACGGAAAGGGTTACATTTGTGATTCTTGTGTCGTCGTGGAGATTTTGAGGTATTCTAAAATGTGAACTGGGCGAAAAAAGTAGTCGAGTGAAAAGTTGCGCTCCACTTTCAAAGACGCTTTTTGCAAAATAGTAAAGTATAAGTATATATGGCGTAAATCCTTGCTGGGATTCGTAATAAATCAGGGGCGCGGTTGGAGCAGCGGTTGTGGAGAACATGACGGCAAAACTAGCAGTATTTCTGCGTCGCGTCGGTTAGGCGAAAGAAGAGGCGGATTGCCGAGGTCCCGCGGCGCGGCCACTTACGCGACGCCCGCGTCGGGCGGGGCGTCGCGACGCCACATGCAAATGTGTAGCTGATACCATAATGCTGCTGAATGTGCAGGAGAACAAGCTGTTTATTACTATAACTGAAATGTATGAGACAGTCTGATATTTCGGGGTATACCATCTAATGTTGCTACCTCGAGGATGAGCGAGGAAGGGTGACCTTTTTTTTTATGTAAGAAGCTATTTTCAGAGTTTTTCGTTTTTCTGCTGCGATATATTTAGATATAAGCCCTGGACACTATGACACCCCTGGACCACCATTTTTCATTACGTTATATTCTCGGGATCGACATTTTAGAGTATGAATAATTTGTAGTACGAAATAAGGGGATGATTGTAAACCGTTACTCGAACCATTTTTTCATATATTGGATTGTCTTTTAGTTTTCTAAAAAAAGCCAGCCTGAATCACAATTGTGCATTAAATAGTCATTAACAAACAAATGAAGGTTCCCTGATTTCCGACAACGTGTGAAGGTTCTCTGATTTCAGACAACGTGTCAAGGTTCTCTGATTTCCGACAACGTGTGAAGGTTCTCTGATTTCCGACAACGTGTCAAGGTTCTCTGATTTCCGACAACGTGTGAAGGTTCTCTGATTTCCATTTCAATCATATTCGCACTGGCCTCGCTTGTCACTTGTAAAAGCGACTGCGTTCGAAATAGCTCTTTTTGCGCGTTAAGAAAAGCTTGCGATCGAAAACTGAAAATAAGAAGACAAAATAGGCCTTGATAAACTGAAATTGAAATGACACAAAACCCGATTCTAGCACAGAGTGGAGTTGAAACGAGAAGAAGACGAAGAACAAACGTAGAAAGTCTGATTTATGACTGTAGGTGACAGAATCGATGAATTATACGCAGCTGTTGTTTTTACTTCGTACTTGAGAGTTATTGCGAAATACTCGGAGGGTATCATGTGGGGTGACCATAGAAAACTGTGCGGTTAGCGCCGATGAAAATAGCGCAGAGTAGATTAGATTAGATGTATCTAGTCTGGATGGAGTCTAGTCTTTAGAGATCAGGTGCACTGCGGCCATTACATATCTTCCGTGCCTCCGTTAGCTCGGCGACCTTTTATCAGTCCTGTGATTTCTACAAATTCCAGTATCTTTGAGGGAACGATTTCTTCTATCACACTTGGGTCCAGACCTGCCCCCGCATTCTGAAGCGACGATACGATACACGATTGTCTTCACTCGACGATATTTGCGATTTTGTAAGCGATTTGACAGTCTTTCGATCGTCAGAACTAAGGTTAGGATAGACGGCAGCACATGAGGTATTGTGTGCACGTCGTTGCTCGAGGAGATAGCTGGAAAATAGCAGTAAAAATCCCCATTCAGCAATAATTACCGACTATTCTCACCCAAGACGATTGAAATTGAATACAGCGCCGAGAAATAAGAATATTCCATTTAATAAATAAAGGACGCGTTCCGAATTGGCCCTTAGCTCAAACCACGAAGCACGCCTAGAGCCCGGTCGGAATTGAGCATACGCCGCTCACTTCATTTTGTTTAAAAACCCCTATTTAAAGCATTGAGGATTTCGACAAAATCGATTTTTCGCAGCTGTATTGACTTACTTCAGTATTATTATTCCTTATTCTTTCTATTATTGACTATTTTACAATTGCGTTTTTTCTGACTATTGGCTATTGACTATTATTATTATTATTGATTTGTTTGTATTTGGATTTTTTTTCATTAAAATATCTTCCCGTATGATATTTTGTGAAATTATCCAATATTTGTTTGATTATTAGTACTATTGTCCACATCAAAATTCCTCGAAATGACGTAAGAATTTCGAGAGAAAATATTTTAAAATTTTGTTCCCTCTATATAACCTAGAAAATCTGCGCTTGGATGTTCAACGTTCATACCTTGCAATACCGACGTTCATACCGTATACCTTAATAGGTTTATATTTAATTATTTATTTTTTTGTTAGTTTTAACATAACCAAGTGTAGGAATTCCTATTAACAGGTTTGCAATAAAAAAAAATTTTAAAAAAATGCCGACCGTTTGCATATGTTTCAATCCTACTATCCTACTACTATTATAAACGCGAAAGTTTGTAAGAATGTATGTATGGATGTTTGTTACTCTTTCACGCAAAAACTACTGAATGGATTTTGATGAAACTTTACAATAATATAACTTACACATCAGAATAACATATAGGTTATAATTTATAAAGATATAGTGTGAATTATCTAAAATATAACGATAAGTGTCAAGTAAGTAGGAAAAAAATCTGTCATCTGCGAGCTATTCTGGCGTGCGCCGCAAAAACCGTTCGAGTTACACGTATATAATGTATAATTATATATGTTTCTATTAGTAGTATTATCACAATTTTCCATCACCACGCGGGTGAAACCGCGGGACGCAGCTAGTTCAAAATAAATTAGTTTCGATTTCATTTTGAAGTTTTGACGAACCTAGTTGCGCCACTTTTGTCCCATCCTGTATTATTATTAATACAAATATATTATTAATAATATGTTATAGTAATCTGATTTGATAATAACGCGAATGGCGCAGACTGTGCTGGCAACGCGGCAAAAGTGCCAACGGCGCTTGTGGCTCGCGGCATTCCCTGATGACACCCGAGCGCCGCGTCGAGATTTTGTATGTTAATCCAATATAACTAAGCGCTGCAGGAAATTCCCAGAAATGTCAATATCACAACGGAGCGCCAAGGGAACTGCCAATGCCGACGACGAAGACTCTTTTTTCATAAAGCCAGTGAAGAATTATCCTAATAGCAAAAGTAGCAAATGCTAGGTTCTGTGACAGTTTCCTCAGTGAGGTTTACGGTGCCAGTTATATAATCTTAGTTTGCATTAACTTATATAAAAAAGGTAAATACTTTGGAAAAGCATTTTTTTAACACGCTTTTATTAGGTCGACCTGTATGTAACTTACAATGTAATGGAATCTAAGGTAACTAATTTAACCATCTTCCAAAGACCGTAGCGTCATGAAAATTGGCAGCTGTATGTATTTCTGATGACAATACAATAATATGGTACTGTCGAACTGCTCTGATGATTGAGTCGGAAGATATGAACTGGAACTTCATGATGGAACATCGTATCATAGCTGTGTTTGGACTTGTTAGAAAAGTCTTGGAATGCACTTTGACCACGATTAGATGTCAAGGTCTGAGATGAAGCCGGAAGATAGGCACTGGCATTCCATGATGGAATATCGTATCATAGCCGTGTTTGGAATTGTTAGAAAGGTCTTGAATGAACTTTGACCACGATTAAGTTTCAAGGTCTGATGATGAAGCCGGAAGACAGGAACTGCATTCCATGGTGGAATATCGTATCATAGTCGTGTTTGCACTTGTGAAAAAGGTCATGTAATGGACTTTGAACACGATCAGGCTTCAAGGTTATAACAAACCTTTTTTGGTTTTGTGTTTTTTTTAAACTAATAATTTATTTACCCACAAGGCATATGCCTGTTTGTGGAACCTGCCTTGTTACCACCATGGAACCTGCCTTATTAACACCATATTCTAGGCGGGCATTTATAGCATCACGCAGTCAAATACTCAGGCAGTCACCCATCCCAGTATTGACCGCGCCCGCCGCTGCTTAACTTCGGTAACAACGAGGAGAACCGGTGTCAACGGGGCTACGGACGCTAAAAATGATCTCCTTTTTTTGCTATATTTTTTTTTGAAGAATTTTGATGCTCATCTATAATAATCTCACATATACTCGTATATGCAGCTGGAGGATTAAATTGATCAAGCCCTCCGCGACAGTCGATTGCAGCCCATCCGCCAGCTTCGTCTCGCATCTCTGATGCCAGCTCTGCACATTGGCCAATTCTGAGCTCTATCGCTAAGGTGGAAGTGAATCAGCACTACTGTGACGAATCAAAAAGTGTGGAAAAAGCGAGAGAGACATAGGCAATTGCCCATATGTTGGCCAACGTGTAGAGCGGGCACGACGCGACTCGCCAAGCAAATCCAACCACTATCGATAAATCACATTCATCATCTCTTGTCGTATATAACTTTTTACCCTCAACGAATTAAGAAGACCTCTATGTAATATAGGGAGTTAATGGGCCCTTGCTGAGTTGGCCACGAAGACCCATTCTGTTCAGGGTCGGTCATACTCACGGGTCAACACCTATCCGACGGCCTCCACGCGTGAAGTGCGAGCCTGGGTAGGACTCTGGCCTATGGTCAGTTTCCCCTAGGAATCAAACTTCTGGCGCCCCTGGACGGTCTGCGCACCGTGCGGCGTAAGCCAATCGAATGTGCACTCTGACTAACAGTCGGGGGAGTCTGGAAGCTGTACTGTTTCCTATAGAGCGGGGGTGATTGCGGACCTTACGGCGACTACTCTTGAAATGACCATCGGCCATCCGATCCTGGGTGAAGAGCCGGGCAAAGGACGCCGTGTTCCGCGATAGATTCGGTAAACACCGTTTCACCGCTTCGTAAGGGAGAGGACCGCGCAAGCGACCTCGAACTCGTAACCAATCGAGAGACCGGAGTAATCTGGTCACAATTGGAAGTAAGGGCGTTAGTGTCGGCCCGCCAGATAACATTCCTGGCTATCTCGCGGTTAAGGCGTTGGCCTCTTACGGGCTTGTGGCGTAGCTAGACGGTGGACTGTTTCGTCCCCAAGTCTTCTACGTTCACTTCCAGGTAATAGAACGACTAATCGTTGAAACTTCCTGAGGTGACGGGCCCGCCCATTCTAGTCTAGTAGTTGTATGTAATATAATTAATTATAATGCATAAAAAGACATTTCATAAGACATGTGGTTTATTGTTATTGGAGGGTGGACCCAAAGGCTGGCATTCCTCTTTATATGATACTAGCTGTTGCCCGCGGCTTTGCTTCGCGTAAAGTTTCGAATCGATTTGTTAATTTAAGTAGGGTGGCGTTTATTTGCCCTTTTATACGCTACCTTCAGATATATAGTGCCAGACGTCCACCCTCAGATGCACGCTACCTATTTCGTAGGCGTAGGCGTCTTGTTCCTCGCCATCCGCTGAACGCTGATCTTGCTGGGCCGGTAGCCGCCTTCGCCCACTAAGTATTTCGAGGTGCTTGCACGCGTAACTAATTTTATGATATCTCTAAAACTATACCGCCTAAAAATTAATTAACAGTAAATGGCTAATTGTATCTTTATTTGACATCCGTGATGATGGATCAATTTATTTTGATAAATATACATATTTTATTGCTAATGTCTGCAACATACACTGTCTACTTATTTTTCTTATATTCTTAAGATATAAAGACAGTTATTGTAGCTTAAATATAAAAGTTAGGTATTTGGAATAGCCGACGTTTTAATAGATCTTTTTGAGGTCGATATTTTTGTGATATATTGTTTTCACATAATATATATCAAACCCTTTCATCAGCGCACATAAGGCAACTAACCAGATCATTTTCTCCGACTTGATTTACAAATATCGCGATTTCGTACTGGAGACCAATGTTTATCACAATATAATATAGCCTATATCACTCGTCGATAATGGACCTTTCCATTAGTGAACGAATTTGAAATTGAAATTGGACGAGTAGTTTCGGAGATTACCCCCTGCATATAAACTTATAACCTTACAAACATTACTTCTCTATAATATTAGTGTTGGGTTTATAAGTTTATATGGTAGGTTGGTTATTTTTATAAAATTATAGGCATCATTGTGGAGAGGAGAATCAAAGCTTACACACCTTTGTATTTTTCGAACGATTCCTTGCCGTATTTTTCACTCTACGAATGTCTTCAAATCTTCAGCTAAAATCGCGCGTAAAATACAAAGGTGCGTGAACATTTAATACTTTCTCCTCTCCATAATGATGCCTATAAACCCATAAAATTAACCAACCTTCAATACAGTCCACTCTCTATATATGTGAACTTAGAAACCCAACTATATAAGTGGGAATAACGTGAAACTGACTAAGTCCACAAAAAAGACATTTCAACTTATTTAAGTGGCTAATAACAGTCCTATACATGAGATTTGATAATATATAAGTCAAAAAATAAAGTAAACCGGCCTTTTTCGCTATATTTTTGAATTATACACTATCTCACGCCATGTATAGAACTATTATAAGCCAAGTGGGCAAGTAAAGTCATATCTCAATTTTGTCGATTTAGTCAGTTTCTTTTATATGCCTACGATATGTATAGTATAACACTATCATAGATTTATATTTTAGTTTAAAATTACGTGCGCACATGAAAACTCTAAATTATTAAAGAAAAGAGTCTATACAAGAACGGGCATTATCCTAGTTAGGTAGTTTTTGTGTATATACCTGTTTTACTGCTTTCTCTGAAAATAAAGTATTATTATTATTACTGTTATTATTATACATTTTCTATCCCTTTCGACTGGACTATATGCCAAGCTTTCCATTCTCACGTAAGAGCGCCCTAATAAGTGTATATCGGCGCGGGCGGTGCAATGGCTGGTGTGAGATAGGGCGGTAGCGCTAAGCGTCGCTATTGTGAATTTGAATGACGGAGCGTATCTCTATTCTCTATGCTCTTCAGCCTTCCTCGCGCGGGTTTTGTGCTCCGCTGGCCGGCCGATAATAATAAGCTTGGACGCTGCCGCTGCTCTGCTCTAAACGTACCCTACAGTCGTCTAGGTGCTGCACTCAAGAAACACTCACTAGAAACGCCGAAGTTTTGATGCACAATGCAAACAAAGAACGGACGCTGGGCGCAGATAAGAGTTTATAAGGAGAAATGGTGAAATGTTCCGAAATAGATTATATTGTTAGCTGATTAATTTCAAGTTCTTTTAAATTGTGGACCATGGTAATCAATACTTTACAAGATTTTAAATTGCAGCGAGCTCTTAATCAAGCCATTGCAAATACAATAAAATTATCGTTATTAAGTGTAAATACATCATATTATGTATAAATACATCATATTATGTATAAATACATCATATTATGTATAAATACATCATTTTATGTGTAAATATATCATATTATGTATAAATACATCATATTATGTATAAATACATTATATTATGTATAAAGACAACATAGTATGTATAAATTTAGTCGTTTTTCGGTGACCTTCTCCAAAATTTTTGAGAAATTACTCAGTAGGGCTACGGGTCGATAATTTTCTACGCTCGTGGGATCGCCCTTTTTTATATATCGGTGTAATCTTGGCTACTTTATGACAATCTGGAAATATTCCCTCTGAAAAGCTTAAATTGTAAAGATATGTTAGACAAGGTGCCAGTACACGTTTATGGATTTTAATTACGCTAACAGGTATATCATCGCGACCAGTTGATTTTTTGTTGTTTGGAGAGTCGATGTATTTTTATATTTCTTGATTGTTGATAGATAGTTTGATCCTTATTAAATGTAGTTTATATAGAACTCTTTGGATGCTTTCTATTTTTCTAGTTTTCATATATTTTTGTTATTGAATTGCTGATTCTCTATGTTTCTGTTTATTTCTGTTTATTTTTATTTTCTAGTTTTTATGTCTATATTATTTTTGAATTTCTATGTTTTTTTCAATATTAGTTTTTTATAGACTTTTTTATAATTTGAAATGTAATTTTATTTGTAGAAATACCAATTTTATTTGATATGTATTTTCTATACCCAGATCGGGTTTTTGAAAATATTTTGTTCTTATTTCTTATTTATTATTTCTTAAATACATCATATTATGTATAAATGCATCATATTATGTATAAATACATCATGTTATGTATAAATACATCATATTATGTATAAATACATCATAGGATGTATAAATACATCATATTATGTATAAATATATCATATTATGTATAAATACGTATACAAAGCCATGAAATCCGAAACCACAGGGGACATCACCTGGCCTTCACCATATCAACTTTATTCTCTATCTATAAAACCTCTTTGTAATGGAAAATTAATTGTTTAAATATTCAAAATCAGTATAAACATTATTTTATTAATGGTATATACGCATATTCAAGATCATTTTTACACGACTGCCCAGCAAAAAAGGAGTGTAACGTGTTCAGGGTTCATTTATGCATGTTTTTCGTTCCTTTATTCAACCATAACTTCTAAACGCTGGGCCGATTTAGAAGTGCGTGGTATTGTTAGAATCGTTATGTCATTCCGAGTATCATAGAATACATTCATTGTAAGTAGTTGCCTAAATGTGCTATGTCAATAAATTAACATTATCGTGCTTAGTGTCAAATGAAAGGTGAGTACATCCCCATTGAGTACATCCCGGAATAAAAATATTTCAGAAAAAACCGTAATTACAAAATAATTATAAATACAATAGTTCACTTTTTGTAACAGCAGTCGTGTTATATAAAATCGAAGACTATCGCGGTTGTTTGACATTATAAATAGGATAGAAAACGAATCTACCGCGTGAAATTTGTAGGACCCGACGTTTTGGTGACGTTGCAGCCGCCGTTGTCTAGGGTAGACTGAAGAGCTGTCAGTCCGTTGTTTTGCGGGTAGGCCGCAAACCGCTGCCGCCACTGCGTAGGTTATAACGGTGGTGGGGGGCCGGGCTCGGAGCGCGGGAATTTTTAAAATCCGTCTTGCACACAACACTCACTGTATCCTGTTTTACGTCTTTGCGTTCGGCGTTCGGCGGCGGGAACATTTTAAGAAGAGGGTTCCACGTAGAAGAGAGTTTGTAGCCGTCATCTCTATTGAAGTTCGGAGTTCTTCTTATTTCAATGGCTTCCCTGATCATGCGAGGAAAGTAGAAATGTTCCTTGGATAGAAAAATGGGATTTTGAAACTGCATCCAGTGGAATTTAGGTACATGAAGTGCTTTTTCAGAGACACTTGAAAAGTAGAAACCGTTCTTGCGTTTCTGGTGAGTAGTAGAGTAATCTGAGCTCAGGCACCATGACTGCCTGACTAGATAATGTTCTAGTGTAGTCTTTCTATTTTGATAAACGTTGGATTCTTGATGGTAAACGGACTACATATGATTGTTATAGTTTAAATGAGAAAATAAATAAAAAAATAGCAAGCATAATTTGGAAACCGCTGCAGAGATCAATCAGATATTTGACACATCCTATCATACAAAACTCCAAAACGGCCACCTTATATACTCGACAAATAAAACTGAAAGTAAGCTTTCAGGCAAATTACAGCTCTTTTTATTGTAATCGTTATTAAGATTATTCTTCCAAGTGAACGATGTTAACCTCAAAGCCTATACGTCTCTTACTAATAGGGCATAAATAGTTTTTTCTATTCAGTAGAAAATATAAATCCTACACATATTATTCTAGGAGAGGTAAAGGCCACAGTACGGATTAAAACTGTTCCATATTGCATATAGTAAATATATACGCTTGGATGGTTAACCGATTGCATACTCGAAGCTTGCCTCGACTGTAATCCTACAGAAACCTACCAAGTCGCTCCACTTTCTCGAGTGTGGTTAAGGGCGCTTAAACAAGACACTTACGACACGTACAGTCAAGCAGGCGATAAGATATTTTTGATGAACATATGTAGTAAACAATATAGGCGAATTTTGTTCGCTTTTAATCGCAGAACAATTAAAATACAATTACAAATAAAATAAAATAAAATTGAATTCAAGTTAAATAAAATAATGGCATTAAACAAGAATTCTTAAAACATGCTCGATTTTATTGGATTCGCAAACTTGGTGTATACGTTATGATTTTCTTCTTCTCGAAATGCCTCTCCATTACTGGGGGTCGACCGTTAGCTCTGAATACTTTTGTCGGTTTTGTGCCATCCGGAAAAGCTGTTCCGTACTGGTGATCCCGGTCCAGTTTTCCACCCGGGGATTTTAAGGTCGCCGGGCACTCGGGGCCATGGCTATTTTTGACTTTTCCATTGCTAACTACTAAGGATATATAGTGCAGTGGTCTCCCGTTGCCTTCTGCACCAGACATTTTAGGTCTATTTAGGGCCTTAGGCCGGTGAGACCTCTTCAACCGGTTGCCCAGTTGGGAATAGTTAAACCGCCATTGACTCGGTCTTTTGCTACATACTGATGCTTCTCATTATAATTAGCTCGATATACAAACGGCGATCGAGTACATTCGGGCGACGTCCTGTGTCAACCGCAGCTTAATCTAGACTGCATAATTGCACTTTATTCACTACATTTAATAATTATAATTAATATTTATTGTTGAGATTTTTTTTAATATGCTGTCACTATGAATTTAAATTTAAAAACGTTATGACATTACGTTAAATTACATTCTCGTCGTGTCCAATTGATGGCTAAAAACCGCTCTTAAACGTGTCAAAATATTTGTGTTTGGTAGTATGTCTCGTTACTACTCTTTACTTAATATACATAGGTAGTCAAGAATGTAACTACTAGATTGACAAAATATAAATATAAATAATGATAATAGAAGCCCAATAACTAAAATAGTCAATAATTCGAATAGATATGTAATAAAAGTTATTCATCGTAATATTCAGGTTGTCAGTAAAGTGTTAATAATCACATTAAAGCTACGCCATGCATTTAAAAACTAAAAGTACAAATATAATACCAAAAATACAATAACCAGGCTTTACCTTTTTAGGTCATTTAAATGAGCACAATATCTGAAAAGTCATGGCCCTCAAATTCGGCCAGATCGGTGTGGCTCAGCATCTCCTTGATATTTTTTTGTAATTTTACGTTCTTCAGCTGTTTAACAGAAGTAGTGAGTAGATTATAGAATGGTAAGGTATAAGTAGCTTGTCTGTACTTTTGCCAGTTGTATTCGGGGTACGCATAAAAGGGAGCTACCGCGGGTATGGTCCTAGTGAATGTCATCATTAATTGCACTTTCTGGGAGGTTTTGTCTAGCATGCATTAAATACTGGTATACGAACGCCGGATACATAGTCATTATCGTAGACTTACTGAAATATTCTTTGCATGAGGTCCTGGTCGTTACCTAATACATGCTGCGCAGTGCTTCTCTTTTGCAAAAGATTCTTTAAAAATTCTTACAAAAGAAAGATTCGACAGGTTTCCTATCCATTTCCCCTTCACCCTGAGCCACCGAAATATGGAAGATGAGCTGTTAGCCATAGGGCGACTTGCACCAAGCTCGGTTAAGATAGATAACCGTGTTTAAAAAGTCTAACCACAGTTAAATACTCGAAACTGGTTGTACCATGCGTTGTTAAGCTAAAGGCAGTTAAATTCCCTAACCGAGCCGTGGTGCCCGGTTAGCGCCACTAACCAGCAGTTAGTGAGCTGTCAAACGTTAGCTGTCAATTTTCGAGGTTAGATTTGATCGCGTCGCCGTTTCTTGGCTTTTTTTTGGTTATCGCAATCGTAAAATGTTTACCTATTATGTCTGATGTTAATCAGGAAAGACGCGAAAGCGAGACATGAACAAAAGCGTATGGCAGTTTGACAGCTGATGAACTAAGAATCTCCCGTCCGCCATTTTGAACTGTGCTATGATTGGCTAAGGCGAGCAATCTCGATTTCAGTTGTGTCTATGGTTATGTCCCAACACTCAAAAATGTATTTTGCTGGCTCCGAACAACGTTAGTTAACCGGGACGTCCAAATAGTTGATGCAAGCCACCATTATTTAACCGACTGTTAAATTGTTTATCGTGGTTATCTAACCACGGTTAGCAGACGTTAACAGGCCGGTTGGTGCAAGTCACCCAAAGAGAATAACAGCTGTGTACGCTGGCCGTTATAAGTATTGCAATCCAAGTAGATGGCGACGCCTTCCTCTTTTTTTTAATGTTGTGTCATATATACAGTCATACCGGAGGTGGCACTCACCTACGCCACGCCTGAATGTGAGAGCCGCGTAGTGCAACACAAGAATGCTGGTCCGTTATTATAAAGTAGATCTCTGTTCTATTCATTTCATGGTCCGAACCCCTGCCATACATATTATAAAATGTGTCTATACCATGTTTATCCCTCCCACCGCCCACCCGTAGGGTATCCAAACAAACACGCGTCTGTTTTCGCATGGGGAGCATTTATTAAAATGTTGGGGATTTCATTATTTTCCGGGTGCAGATATCACGTAGAGTGGACGTGATGGGGGCGGGATGCGAGCGCCCACGCCCAAGCTCACACCCACACATCGGTGATGGATTGATAGCTTAACAAAAGGGGCCGTTCAGTAGCCTATTGTTGGCAGACGGTGCCCGGAAGCGTCATAAATCATACATAAAATAAGAAATTGATAGTGTCGACTTTTACTCACGGGCGCAAGAAGCCGAACTCTTCAGAGATGTATCACTTACCTGGAAAAATAGAAACATAACATTAGAAGCATAAAGAGTAAATTTAGTTAAACAATAAAAAAATTAATTAACCCTATACACACAAAAAAAAATGCCATGCAATTATTCAATACAAAAAATAGCTTCTTGAAGACATAAGTCGTTTAAGGACAGAGAGCAAACTTCTGTAAATCGTCTCTTAAAAAATAATATACCTTCATACGTTTACTATTATACTACATAATAGGATATAAGATAATAAACATAATGGAATATAATACAAAGGAATGATACTACACTATATTTAGATCGTTATATTTATATGTGTGTGTATGTCACTTCAACCTAATAGACCTAAAGCCACGTAGGGCTATTACTGATATAACGTGTCTCTATATAAGCTATTGCACAATCGACTAAACAGCCCAGCTAACAATATTTTATTGGGAACAAAATATAGGTTCTGGAATGGTCTGGCATAGCGCCCAGTTTCAATCCCATATAAAAGTTATGGGAAATATATTCTTACACTAACATTTGGCTGTGGGTATTCTGTGCGCCCTGTGGATCCCACAATTTACTGACCTGCATGGCAATGATACATTGTTGATACATGTTGTGTTGCAATCGATGCTCGTTTCGTTTGCGCAATGCCGTCCAAATAGTGCGAATGAGCTTTCACTTTCTGATTATTAAAACATATTTTTCTGCTAAGATAAGATTTTTTGTAACTTTTATTTTGAATTATGTACAAATAAATAAATTCATATCTAAAATATAAGTGAAAGCTACAAATTGAATACTTATCGATATACTTCCGTAGATACCTGTATATTGGGTTTGAGATGCCAGACTTTGCTTCCCATAATCATACGCGAAAACGATTTCCATAGCGGGCGTTCCGCTGTTTGTTTATCGGAATTGAAGCGCCAAAAAAGCGAAAAGGGCACGACCTTTCTGCGCGCGGATGAGGGTAGGAGGCGAAGGCTTGAGAGGGAAAGAAAGGAGGGGGAGAAAGTAAGAAAGAGAGGAAGAGAAAGTGGCGGAAGAAAGAGACGGTCGCAAATGAACAAACAGCCTCGAGCGAGGCTTTCCATGCCGGACTTCTGGGAACTTCCTTCGGGGCGGTGTCGACTACAACGGGCGAACCCGTCATCCCAGGCTGGTATATTGCATGTTGAGCTGCGAATATCTGTAGGCGGCTTAAAAATTTGGTCGACGCTACCTGTCCGACATTATTTATTTTTATTTATTTTTTATTTTTATTTTATTTCTGGAAACATACAGCGCATACAATATACATACGTGTGCATAAAAAAAATGTAGAAAAAAAGAAAAACATTACGCCGATAATCGTTTCCTACGAAAGTAACATGTTAAACAGATTTCCGCATATTACACATTTGGATTTCAACATGTTACACATAAAAATTAATTATAAAATAAACTAAGTTCATATTAAATATAAAAATAATATAGAAAACCGATGGGAGAGGTAGGGAATCACAAGTGATTAGGAAGAAGAAGTTAGACGATGGTATGTGTATATGTATATAGATATAAATAAAGATATATATATATATATATATATATATATATATATATATATATATATATATATATATATATATATATATATATATATATATATATATATATATATATATATATAAATATATATATATATATATATAACGCACTTCTAATGTCGGGATTTCCTTCGCTACTTTTTAAGTAGCTTTTACTAATTTTATTTTAAATAAAAACATCATCCTATAAACGGATTTCTTTACAAACCTTATCAAATATAACAATATCATACTGTTTTCTACAATGTTTCTTTATACTTTTTTAATATTATACAATTTTATATAGGTTTACCCTATTTTGATAACATTATACAATCTTTATTATAAACTTCTCTGCCAGAAATTAAGATTGAAGTTTCTTCTTTCATTTCATTGAGCATATGGAGGTTTTTTTTATTTTTATTTCGATTTAATGGCTCGTTGATAACAAACTCAGCCAATTGTATCATATTTTAAATGTTGGTAGCATTCGAAATTTGAATTATTTCGTAATGTTACTTTCATTTATAAAACGGCTTTGCCGAAGTGATCAATAGTTTATTTTTTTATTTTTTCGCTTAATTCGTCTCAATTGAAGGCATTTTGTGTTGCATAAGGATAAGCCCTATTTATGAGATATATGGATGAATAGTGATATATATATATATATATATATATATATATATATATATATATATATATATATATATATATATATATATATATATATATATATATATATATATATATATATATATATATATATATATATATATATATATATATATATATATATATATATATATATATATATATATATATATCACTATTCATCCATATATCTCATAAATAGGGCTTATCCTTATGCAACACAAAATGCCTTCAATTGAGACGAATTAAGCGAAAAAATAAAAAAATAAACTATTGATCACTTCGGCAAAGCCGTTTTATAAATGAAAGTAACATTACGAAATAATTCAAATTTCGAATGCTACCAACATTTAAAATATGATACAATTGGCTGAGTTTGTTATCAACGAGCCATTAAATCGAAATAAAAATAAAAAAAACCTCCATATGCTCAATGAAATGAAAGAAGAAACTTCAATCTTAATTTCTGGCAGAGAAGTTTATAATAAAGATTGTATAATGTTATCAAAATAGGGTAAACCTATATAAAATTGTATAATATTAAAAAAGTATAAAGAAACATTGTAGAAAACAGTATGATATTGTTATATTTGATAAGGTTTGTAAAGAAATCCGTTTATAGGATGATGTTTTTATTTAAAATAAAATTAGTAAAAGCTACTTAAAAAGTAGCGAAGGAAATCCCGACATTAGAAGTGCGTTATTTTAATATTTTAGTCATTCAAATAAGTATCGGTTACGCGCCCATTGATGGAAATTCCCGGGAGCTAATAGGCGCTGTTGCAGTTAAGCCACTAAGACCCATGCGCTTAGGGTCAGACAAACTCACGGGTCAACACCCATCTAGCGGCCTCCGCGCAGAAGTGCGAGCCCGGGTAGGACTCTGGCCTGCGGGCCAGTTTCCCCTAGGAATCGACCTGCGATCGCTCCTGGACGGTTTGCGCACTGTGCGGCGTCAGCCAATCTATTGTGCACTCCGACTGACAGCCGGAGAAGTCTGGAAACAGAATTGTTTCCTATTGAGCGGGGGCGGTTGTCTATCTCGTGGCAGCCGCTCTTGAAACGACCATTCGGCTACCCGATGCCGGGTGAAAGCCGGGCAAAAGATGCCGTGGTCCGCGATAGATTCGGTATACACCGATTACCGCTACACTAGGGAAAGGATCGCGCATGCGACTTCAAACCTTTAACCAGTCGGGAGGTTGAAGGTATCTTTATAGTTAATTCCAGATGGAGAAATCCTTTAAAACTGGTAGTCAGGGGGGCGAGGTTGCCGCTGGGTACTTTTAACGGTGCCTCGCCGTAAGGCGTTGGCCTCTGACGGGCGTTGGCATAGCTAGACAGTAGATTTGTATTGTCTCTAAGTCTTCTACGCTCATCCCATGGCTAAAAGAACGATCACATATCTTATACCAGCCTGGGATGACGGGTTCGCCCTATGAAGTCGACACCGCCCCGAAGGAAGTTCGCAGAAGTCCGGCATGGAAAGCCTCGCTCGAGGCTGTTTGTTCATTTGTGACCGTCTCTTTTCTTCCGCTACTTTCTCTTCCTCTCTTTCTTACTTTCTCCCCTTCTCTCTTTCCCTCTCAAGCCTTCGCCCCCTACCATGATCCGCGCGGAGAAAAGGTCGTGCCCTTTTCGCTTTTTTGGCGCTTCAATTCCGATAAACAAACAGCGGAGCGCCCGCTATGGAAATCGTTTTCGCGTATGATTATGGGAAGCAAAGTCTGGCATCTCAAACCCAATATACAGGTATCTACGGAAGTATATCGATAAGTATTCAATTTGTAGCTTTCACTTATATTTTAGATATGAATTTATTTATTCATTTATTTATTTATACATAATTCAAAACAAAAGTTACAAAAAAAATCTAATCTTAGCAAAAAAATATTTTTCAATAATCAGAAAGTGAAAGGTCAGAAATGAGATTCATCTCTTTGACATAGTGGTTTACCACCTATCTATGAATTAATATTTGTTAAGGTGGTACACACATCGTTAAATAATTTCTGTCGAGAGGACAAATCTTCTCTGGTACGAGAATAAGATAAAAATTTAAAGTGATTTAAAAAAAAACATTAAAATTAAGCTAAATTATAATTGATAACAATCTATGTACCTATATAAAATATCAGTCATTTCTAATATGTTGGAAACATACATATATAGATATATAAGACATATATAATACTTTATAAAGTCTCATCAGTTAGCTCGATTGAAGAGAATATAGACTTGATATTTTTACATCTCAAAAACGCCAATTTTTGAGTTATCTAGTTATAATTGTAAGGCGACGCTATTTGTAATATTAGAAGACCTATTATATGTATTATATGAGCTATTATATTATATGTAGACACGCTATTTGTATTGTTAGAAGAGCTATTATATGTATTATATGAGCTTTTATATTATATGTAGACATACTATTTGTATTATTAAAAGAGCTATTATATATATTATATGAGCTATTGTATTACATGTAGACACGCTATTTGTATTGCTAGAAGAGCTATTATATGTATTAAATGAGCTATTATATTATATGTAGACACACTACTTGTATTGTTAGAAGAGCTATTATATGTATTATATAAGCTATTATATAATATGTAGACACGCTGTTTATATTGTTAGAAGAGCTATTATATGTAATTTATGACCTTTTTTTATATGTAGACACACTATTTGTATTGTTAGAAGAGCTATTATATGTATTATATAAGCTATTATATTATATGTAGACACGATGTTTGTATTGTTAGAAGAGCTATTATATGTATTATATGAGCTTTTATATTATATGCAGACACACTATTTGCATTGTTAGAATAGCTATTATATGTATTATATGAGCTATTGTATTACAATGTAGACACGCTATTTGTATTGTTACAAGTGCTATTATATGTATTATATGAGCTATTATATTATATGTAGACACGCCATTTGTATTGTTAAAAGAGCTTTTATATGTATTATATGAGCTCTTACATTATATGTACACACTATTTGTATTGTTAAAAGTGCTATTATATGTAATATATGAGCAATTGTATTATATATAGATACGCTATTTGTATTGTTAGAAGAGATATTATATGTATTATATGAGCTATTATATTATATAAAGACACGCTATTTGTATTGTTACATGTAGACACGCTATTTGTATTATATGTATTATATGACCTATTATATTATATGTAGATACGCTATTAGTATTATTAGAAGAACTATTATATGTATTATATGAGCTATTATATTATATGTAGACACGCTATTTGTATTGTTAGAAGGGCTATTTCTGTAACAAGCATTCTCTTATATTTCAAGCTATGCAAGGTTTGACGGTAAAGGTTAAGCCTATCCTGATATGCTAACTACATTTAATATTCACTACCGCTCCTCTCGAATTTAATAATAAAACAAAATCAACAGATCAATGACAAACAGCTAATATCACTTTTTGGTCCGCCTGAGGGCAGTACGGTGATTTCAAAAGGCCCGTCGCATTTGATTAATCAAAACGTAATTGCTCGCCGATACGAGAATGCTGGTTTTCAAAGTCCCTCCAAACGACTGCCTATTTCATAATGGCGATCGGTACCTACAGCACAATTATAAGAAAAAGCATAGATTGGCCCCTTCCTGATTTAAAAATGGCATTGCACGTACTGCAGCACGGCCAAATGAGATTAATAACAAATCATTAGCATCTACTTAATTATTACAAGCTTTTATTTACCTTGCAATGTTTGTCCGTATGTTATTTTGTTTAGTTCAAATCTTGCAAGCTGAATTAGAACCACGTCCTCTTATCCTATGAATTTGAAATTGTACATATTGGTTCAGCTCCGATGACAATGAATTTTTATGGTTAGCATGACCTGATTCTACTACATCCAGGATCGGCTTCCGACGAGGCTACTCTTCCACGGACAACAACTTGCGGTGTCAACTACAACGGGCGAGCCCGTCACCACAGGACGTTTTAACGATTTTCTCTATCTATCGCCCTGCAGTGAACGTAGAAGACTTTGGACAGAAACAAATCCAACGTCCAGCTACGTCACAACCCGCAAGATGCCAACGCCTTACCGCGAGATATCAAGTGTTACCTGGCGGGCCGACCCTCGCGCCCTTGCTTCCAATTGTGACCAGATTTCTCCGGTCTCTCGATTGGTTCCGAGTTCGAGGTCGCTTGCGCGGTCCTCTCCCTTACGAAGCGGTGAAACGGTGTGAACCGAATCTATCGCGGACCAAGGCGTCCTTTGCCCGACTCTGAACCGGGATCGGATGGCCAATGGTCATTTCAAGAGCAGTCGCCGTAAGGTAGACAACCACCCCCGCTCTATAGGAAACAATACAGTTCCCAGACTCCCCCGATTGTTAGTCGGAGAGCACAATCGATTGGCTTGCGCCGCTCGGTGCGCAGACCGTCCAGGAGCGCCAGAGGATTGATTCCCAGGGGAGACTGGTTGACCCAGTGTCCTACCCAGGCTCGCACCCCATGCGTGGAGGCCATCGGATGGGTGTTGACCCGTGAGTGTGACCGACCCTGAACACATGGGTCATCGTGGCCACCTCATCATGGGCCCATTAGCTCCCACGGACAACAGCACAGACATACAATTTAAATACGCATTCAATTATGATAGCCCGTTCTAAATTTCACCACGACATGGCTGCTCAACCCAGAGATGGCTCCCGATGAGGGGACTCCTCAACGGTCGACAGCACAGAAACGGAATTTTGTACTCGCATTCAATTACGATACCCTGTTCTAAGTTTCACCGCAATAGCCAACCCTATCAACACCGCAATAGCCAACCAAGCCAAACCTGGGCTGCTGCGCCCAGGGTTGGTTTTCAACGAAGGGACTCCTGAACGACGACATTCTGTATAGCATTCAATTATGATAGCCCGTTCTAAGTTCCACTATGATATGGCTGCTGCACCCAGGGTTGGCTCAGATAGAGCATAATAAAAGCTTGTTTTAAAAAACGTGTTTTTACTATGAACTTACAAAGATGTAAACATGAGCGCAAATGATGTTTTATTAATTACTTATAATTTGCTTTGTGTTCGTGGAAAACACCGTTGACCCTAGACCTAACGGTTCCAATGAGGTTTGGCCTGATGGCCTGCCTACATTTTCTAAGGTCGGCCCAACTCAAGGTTCAGGTACCATCCGGTAGCCCCCTCGAAGAGGGACTAACCTGGAAGAGCCTCCGTGAACTCTGATGCGACTGTGACCTACATTCGTAGACATTGGTATCGGAGGTTCCGGTCCGGTGGAATACTTTGGGCGGAACTAAAGGGTTTAAGCACCGTGAAGCGTTAGCCAATCGACTGTGCACTCCGGCGAATAACCAGGAAGTCTGGAAACGTACGTTTCCTAAGCAGCGGGAGGTAGTTGTAGACCTGCCGTTATCTATTGACGAGAACATTAGAACCGAATTACTGCTAACGTCAGATACAGGCCAACAGATACAACACCAGACTGGAGGATGGAGAAATTCGTCCAAGTCTGGTAGTAAGGAGCGAGGTTGGCTTGCTAGTTTTTCATCCCAGTGCCTCGCGGTAAGGCGTTGGACTTTTACGGGATGCCAGCGTAGTTGGACTGTGGATTTCTGATATCAACTTTTTCTTTTATGTTTACTCCATGGGAGATATAATGACACAATGTCGTGCCTCCCTGGGGTGACGGGTCCGCCTGTTGATGGAGTTAGATAGATATCGGGCACTTGTTATGTACTGCTTTGATATTAAAAATGTATGGTTAGTTTCTTTTTATAATTTACACCTTATATCATAACATTATTCTAAAGCGTATGTCTTCAAACCGTACAATATCGTGACTATATCGTCACGCTTCACCATGTGATCATCTGGGCGTCGCTGGAAGTGACCGTATCACTGTAAGCGTCTTTCTTTGACTTTATTAATTATCGGAGCAACTTAAAAACGTCCCCTTATGTACTCATTTCGGATTTTGTCTAATAGTGTAACACCCGCTGGCCAACGTAGCATACGCATTTCTGTTGTATGTAGTTTATTAAGATGTTGTTTGTTAGTCGCCCAACATTCTGATCCATACAATACAGCAGGTCTAATGGCTGTCTTATACATTTGCCCTTTGATCCTAAGGGGCATTTTTATGTCCGCATAATGCCTGTTAGTTGTCTCCACTTCATCCATCCTGTTGTAGATCTATGAATAACATCGTTGTCAATTTTGCCATCATTGCTTAGTATTGAGCCCAAATATTTAAATTGTTTACCATCGGTAAAGGCGTAATTCCTAAAGAAATCTTGTTATAAGAGTTAGTGTTGTCATCAAAAATGCACGACATGTGTTTTGTATTCTTTTTACTAATCTTAAGGCCATTTGTTTCAATAGTGGCCTATGCACCGCTTGTTTGAAAAAGTAGCGTAGTGTAATTTCAGTTCGTGCATGCCTATCTGTATTTTTCTTAATTGAAGCCGCAATATTGACTACTACAAAATGTCAAAGGGAGATGACGGGTTGCGGGTTGATGAGTATAAATCCTTTGACAGCACTCTGTACAATAGATTGATTTAAAATGGACACGCATGATGTAGGTAAGTGATGCTAACACAGATATGATGACAATGATTGTCTTCTTTCAGCCTCTCAATGCTATTCCTCAGGGGTGGAGAAATTAATAGGAAAGTAGTCCAAATAAACTCAAGCAAAAATTTGGCGGGCCATAGCATAATAAAATCTCTTCTTATTTCATACCCGCGCCCACTTCGTTGGGCAATAAAACTTTTTATTTGTGATGAAATAATGAGTGTTGTTCGGTTAGTACTGAGTGCTATGATTTATTTCCTGACTACCAAAAGAAGGGTTATATTTTTACCGCGTATGTATTTGCATGCCAATTTGACTATATTAACGTAATTTGTGAGTGTCTTATACCTATCTTTAACAAGATGCAGTAAAAGGGAAATTATATGCAGTATTCTGCAGTAAAAGGGAAAAGTCTTATGTTTTAAACATTTGAGACGATAAATTTACTTATTTTGATAAGAATTCATAATTGTTGATAATATGACCAATAAACATGACCTAACGATTTAAATATAATGTCGGAACAAGAGACTGTATGCTGTATTCAACACAGCCCCATGAGCAACAACACGAGATCATCAGAAAACCAGGATAAATCCAATAATGCATCTTCTATATCACCGCCTACTACAACAACTACCAATAAGTCACCGGTCATCTCTACAATAGCTCTAGAAAAACCTTTACATCGCCACAAGCCATAACTACCAATTTCATAAATGACAGTGTGAAAAAACGAACTAAATCCGAAAAAAATAGCTCTGCAATATTGAGTACAAATTTAACAATGACAGCCATTGCTGTGTTGGCGGTTAATTAATTAATTTTATTTTATCTGCATCCAAACTTTTCTCTGGTCGTAACGGTCTCCGTTCCATCGGGTTCAGAAGAGGGAGGAAGAGAGAGTGCACCCGTGGTCGCGCGCCCACCTGTGCACTATAATATAGCCTGCGCACTTGACTGCTTCCTAACAGTGGACTCTGAGAAGACTAAAGAAGTCACTAGAATCTACAATGCAGTCGCTATGGCCGAACACGGCTAGAAGGATATATATATATATATATATATATATATATATATACATATATATATATATATATATATATATATATATATATATATATATATATATATATATATATATATATATATATATATATATATATATATATATATATATATATATATATAACGATTTAAATTATTTTTTATAATATAAAATACTAATTTTAGTGACTTAAATATAAAAGTTAGACATATGCTAACGCTGACTTTTTAGTAGGCATTATCAAGTTCTACAACTTTTTTTATAAGGCAGCGTTAGTTAGGCAGCGTTTTGTTAAGGCAGCGTTAGTTAGAAACGTTTTAGTTCGACCGTTTTTTCTCCGACTTACTTTGCACATCCGACTACCACGAAAAAATCTTTTCATTTTTCGGATTAATATATAGCCTATGACACTCTCAAATAACGTGGCTTTCTATTGGTAAAAGAATTTTCAAAATCGGTTCAGGAGATCCAGAGATTACTTCCTACAACCTCACAAACTTTACCTCTTTATAATATTAGTATAGATATAGGTGCCTATATTACATGACTTAATAAGAATATAAAAAGTAACATTAATAACATTAATTGGTTTATAAATAGTAGACATAGCTTACTTCTTTATTGGCTTCACAATTCGGCAATAGTTTGGGAAGTCGTTTTTCAGCAAATGGAAAAAAAACATTTTAGAATGCTTTTAAAACTGTACTTTATTATTTTAAAGTAATTACAAAATCTCAAACTCTTTGGTTTATTTTACAGATCCCAATCTTTAGACCCCAGTGGCTGTTAAGGCGGTATAAAAAAAAATAGGAATGCATTTTAAAATGCATATTTAATGTGCATTTTTAATCTAAATCAATTAGAAGAAAGTCTAATTCTTTGGTTTAGACCAAAAAAATACGATGCGGTGACCAAAGTTGATTACATAATCAGGACGAGCACCCCCTCCCCCTAGGTAATCAAGCGTAAGCCTCAGCTCCAACCCCCCCTTCAGTGATTACGTAATATGTGGACGGCTCCAAACGGCATATCTATGTTATACGATAGGTATATCATATATCGCAGGCAAAGCTTACATTTGTAATAATTAGCTAAATCATCCATATCCATAAAATGCGCGTAAACAATGATAAGACCGTCTACAAATCCAGAATACAGCGTCATTTCAATAAATCACATCAATGCCACATCGCGCATTACTGGGGCACTCGCGATCCCGACCATTACACATTTCATTAGGCCTCAAAAGGAGCGGGCGCTGGCCATATTTTGGGAGCAAAACGGCCGGCCAGATGATGCCTAAATGGTCGTTTGGATATCGCTAATGCACGCACCAATTATTCACAAAATGTGCCGGGGGACGAGATGAACATTTACCCATCGGATATTATCCTTTTGCGGGCGGTTTGATTGTATGGAGGCATGTATTTCCCGCGGATGAATTGCCCTTTGGGCTTTTTATTCCAATCGAGCAGCGATCGTTTTAATATTACAAATTTAACGTGTCAGTGCTCTTAATAACAATAGTAATAATAAAACGCAGCAACTTTTTAATAACTGCAGAGTATGGAGGAAGGCGACGAATAAGAGGAAAGAGCTGTTGCTTAAGGTTCAACGGCGATAAAAAGGAAAAACAGCGATTAACAATCAAAAAAATCGGTTGTGTCACCCTAAGACTGTCCTGGCAAGCAAATCCCCTCCCCCTATTAACTTCCCCCTCCCCCTCCCCCCGACCACCCCCTCGTCACACGATAGTGATTGTGTCAAGTGACTCTTGATAGCAAAAGTAGTATTTTTTTAGTATTTTCTAGTATTTCCGTGGTATTAAAATGGTATTTTTCCAAAAATGATGTAGTATTTACGAACCGAAATTTCGTAACGTGATTTCGGTCCAACAAGGCATCTGTGTACCGAATTTTTCAAATCTCAATATTTAGAGGTGAAAGTATGACTAGCGCGCCCTCTGGTCGACCGATTTTAACTATAATCTTTTCAACTCGTGCCATGACCGAATGATGCCTGCATGCCAAATTTCAGCTCAATCGGATGAAGCGTTTGGACGCTATCGTCGAGGAATACACACAGACGCATAGACTCACAGACAGACTTAGACTGGAAGTGGTCTTAATCGTCTCGGGAGGGGTTAAAATGTATATATCCGTCTGAATCTCGGAAAAAAATATTGCGGGTTCACAATACTTTCCTTCTGCAGGTAATGCAAAAAAAATAACCAGGCCCACTACGAAGAAGTAGGAGCCAATCAAACGCACCGCCCGGCATAAGAACATAGAAAGTAGAATACGACATATAAGCGACTCCTGATTCTAAAGTTGTACGTGAAGTCTAAAGATGTGGCATTGGCTTGATGCCTTTTGATTTCGATATCGCAGCGGAGGAACATCCAATGGGTTCTTAACATCGGGATTAGCAGTGTCGGATGGTATATCCAAAACGTAACTCAGGAACGTGACTTTGGCGAGACAAGAGTCCATTGAGGAATTAAATACAAAAAAAAATGCCGCACTAGCGAAACCATGGGGTTCGCACCAGAAACACAACAAACCACCGGAAGTTCAGCAACCGTAACCGCGCAGTCGGTTATATCCTGAACGAAAATCATCATCCGGGGTAGGTGTTATGTCTACTGCCAAACGATCAGAATATCGTACCAATTTTGGTCCTTCGAGCCGGATTTTTCAATATAGAAATAAAACAAAAAAAAAGCTTGTATACCTTATAGCATTAGCCTTTTAGCCTTTATACCCCTGACGGTAACGGCCCACCTTAAGTCTTACTACACATGTCTTACAGGTGACCGGTTTTTTAAGACATCACGCGGCATCATCACTTAAGCGGTCACCCATTCGCGGTCACCTATCACCTGACCAAGTTAGACGCTGCTTAACTTTGGTGTTATGACGGGGACCAGTATTTCATCGCAGCTACGGACGTTTCAATTAGGCGGCTACGAATTATAGGGTAAATATTATTTGATACTGCATGTTGTACGTCGCCGTAGCGTCGATGATGTAACTGTCATATCGATCAATCCAAGTGACAGCTAATTTAGAGGGAGAACCGTTTTACAATAAATTATCCTCCTCGAAATGCTGCAACGCGCACGCCACTTCTTACTATGATGATATTTGATGGTGAATATTTCATTATTCTCAGCTAGACCATCATAATTGTGTAAAAATTGTATCAATCACAATTGTACAGAAACAGGGTCTGGATTTCTTTACTACATTGATTGCTGTCTGATGCCGGTGAGAAAGTATCCTGACAATCGCGTCTTGAAAATTGTGATGTAGAAGTCTAGATTTAAAAATCTAAGCCCTATAAATGTGTGAATTAGAAATTTCTCAAAATCGCAATAATTAGGATAGTAGATACATATATGTAAAATACGAGCCAATTCGAGTTATTAAAATCGCCCATATTTGATGGCAGCCACACATTTGATTGAGTCTTTCCGATTAAAAGTTAAATTCGGAATGCCACGAGGAAATATGCTTGGTCTCTTATTATTTTCTATGTATCTGAATGGTTTATGTAAATTTTACGTTGATGTAAATGGCAAGATATGTTTTAAAGTCGAAGAAGGTTGGTTCTTGGTCGCATCCATAAAGAAAAATGAAGTTGTATGAAAGTTCTGGAGATAGGTCGCTAAATCACAATATAAAAAGGCAGGTGACGTAGAAGGGCATACGAGGAAAAAAGCTTCCGCAATAACACCCGATTAGAGAGCCAATGAGCACGACAGAGTGACGAAGTACATCGAAATTCTGGGCCGCAGTGGATAAGGAAAGCTGAAGACAGAGGAGAGTGGCATCAACTAGGGCATTGATTTTTAACCATCGGATTTTTAACCATAAAAATCAAAATTTTTACGAAATCTGTATTTTATTAATAGGGGGAGTGAATGGGTGGTAAGGTGGACGCTCACACGTGGTAAGACAGCTGTCCTAAACCTACCACACCCAGTCGTTAATCCGGAATCCACTGCTCACCCCCCAGAAGTGTAATAATACTATAGGATGGGCCCGACTTCTGTCGGTGAATTCCAGGGCAGCTCCGTTTGTGTTTTATTTAGACATTTACAGCTTCGGAAGAGAAAAATATTTATTATGTGTTTTGCTATTGCTTTTACACAACAGTTATGTTGATCTAAGTTGGTCTGCCGTTACAAAAAGTGAACATGTGTGTATATAATTATTTTTTAACGGTTTTTTAATGAAATATTTATGGTTTATGTATTAAAACATATAGATACATCTATATTTTCGGAATGTACTCAGTCAGACTTTTCATTTGACACTAAATACGATATATTTATGTAAATGTATTGACATTTGGAGATTTGGACATTTAGACAACTATCTACATGATATTTTGACAGTTAAGGTCAGGTACCCTATGACACTCGGAATAACATAACGGTTCTAACAATAACACCATACTTCTAAATCGGTTCGTGCGTTTAGAAGTGAGTGAAGGAAAACAAACTTAGATGAACCCAGAACACAGCACAATCCTTTCTTGTTTAGCAGACGCGTAAAAAGTTAAAATAATGCGGTTTTCGCCAGTGTTTTTACAAAAACTTTATTTATTGGATGCTTACAGTTACAGCTGTGGAATAAAACAGTCTAAGGGGGATACGGTAAGAGTTTAGATCGCGATCCCCCATTTTCCAAAAAGGGTGATCGCGATCTAAATAAGGTTGAAAAACTGTGAACTGGGGGATGGCTTAGCCCAGTAGTTTGTTTTTACTCTTTATTGTGAAATTTTACAATGGACGGGTTTATTATCATATGACAATCTCTTAAAACCAACCCTACTATGTTGTGTTTATATGTATGTGTGCATGTAGCGTGTGTGTGTTTTGTTATTGCATTCAATCGACAAATTAGAAAATGCAATTCTGTTAATTAGATTCCAACGGAGAATGGTGACCCAGGCGGGAATCGAAATCGGGACCTTACATTGCAGGATCAGGCGTAATGCTAAGGGGTAATGCAGCGCACATCAACAGTGTATTCACTCTCCAGAAAAGAGCCATACGTGCGATAATAGGTATTGGTCCACGGCAGTCATGTCGTGAACACTTCCAAAAACTAGGGATATTGACCGTATATGCGATTTTTGCTCAAGAAGCTCTTTGCGAATTCTATTGCAATAAGAGCTAGGCCATATCCCACGAGGAAGTACATCGGCATGACAACAGGAATAAAACCCAGTATCTCCAACCGTTCGTAGCACGTACTGCCAAGTTCCAGGCGACTAGTTGATACTTAGGCTTCAAACTTTTTAATAAATTGCCCGAAAGATTAAAAGCGATTAAAAAAAACGATATTTTCAAGAGATCCATCCGAGTCTATCTGCTTAAAATCAACATGTATGCTCATAACGACTTCTTAAAATATTTAGAAAATACATAGCATCGTATCTACCCATTTAATCTAATACATAATATTTACCGTTAATTGTTTTGTTGTAAACTGTTATCATATTATAGTCTTTGTTTTTGTAAATTGGTAAGTTTAAAGTTATATATTGTATATCATCTCTTGGCTAAATTGAGTAACTAGTTTAAGATTAATTACTGTCATTCCTACACAATTGTATGGTTGTATTGGAAATAAATACTTTTTATCTTTATCTTTATCTTTAACCACTATGTCACCGGGCCGTAGTTAGAGACGGGGCTGGAAAAGAAGCCCAGTATTTTAAGATTATGTGGAGTGTTTTACGTAAAACGATGCTGTTGATGCTACTTTTATTTCTCAATATCTTAGCGGACTCCGCATCAGCACGCCCGACAGAAACAACACACTCGCGGAAGAATTACAAGTGAAAACTTTCCCAGCAGTCTCTCCCCTTCCACCGCCTGCCGTTGTCGACGGTCGCCCACCCTTTTGTCTCCGCGTCGACCAAGTGGTCACACGAGGACACAATAAAATCACTCACGGGGGGGATTACGCGGATCTGCGCGTCCGGACACCGCACTCCCTCGGACGCCCCCCGCAACCCCCCCAGAACGACCGCCGGAAAGTGGCAACTGCGAGACATCACGCAACGCGTCCATTAAAAGACACGGACGCCGCAATAGACGAAACCACAAACGGAACTGACGCATAATGTACAGGCGCACATAGCAGGTTTCACGATTTTCTTGCAATCTTATGTATCTAAAAACATCGCTAATTAATTATAACAATGTTTATACTTTCATACCTATCCACTCTTCGATAAATTATGAATTCTTATCGATTGAAAAAAATGGGAAGACGTATTAGGGTCTCTCTAGACGATCAAGCATGCTTGTCAAGCATCGCGTCGCGGGCTGGGAGGGGATCGTAAACCGCAGGAATTATGTAAATATAAATTTTTAATATTTACCAAAAATGCCTAATTTTGTAGTTTATACCAGGGAGTCACGTTATTGATGAATGACGTGACTCCGTGGTATAAAACTACAAAATTAGACATTTTTAGTAAATATAAAAAATATATATTTGCAATTTTCTGCGGTTTACGATCCCCTCCCAGCCCTCGAGGCAATGCTTGATAAGCATGATTGATCGTCTAGAGAGCCCATTAGATTATGCGCGAAACTCACTGGTTGAAACTCACTCAGTGAGTTTCAACCAGTGGGTCGCGACCCCCAGGGGTCTATCTAAAAATAAAAGTCGAAAATATTCCAAAATCTTAATTTTGAACTTTGGCTTAGCTGGTTTCTGCATAGCTACGTCTAAATCATAGATAAATAAATATACAAATATAAATAATCTGACGGTATCAACTGTACGTAGAGTGAACAACAACTTGAATAGAATGATCCGTTGGTCGCCACCCCAACCCTATAATAGTACACGGTGATCTCTCGCCGAGGCGACGAGCACGTCGGATTATCCATGCTGAATTGAATAAAAGGACGCGAGCGTTTTTCCGCACTACGTGCCGTGCAGCTACTGCGTGCTTTCTAACGGGGAGACGATATCTGTGCGCATGCAATGGAACTGACCGCGGGCACGCCTCCACTGCTATTATGCACGCGACGTGAAGTAGGTACATAGCGCAGTTTGGCTGAGGGGTCATTCGAGTCCCTGACGACCCAGAATGACATAGAGGTAAAAATGTATGGAGTCCGCATCCGTCAATTGATCATTCAATTCAATGATTTCCAGGGTGATTTCAACACTGACGGGAAAGTTTGTACTCTTAAAAGAGACTGAAATATGCGGGCACCGGTATAGAAATTTTTATGATATTTCTGGCAGGACATATAATGGGAGACAAAATTCAACAAATCTAATCCACCAAATGTATACCGAAAATCTATAGTTTTCGAAAATTTAAAATTGTAAAGTTTTCAGTTTGTATTTTTATTTTGTCCAGAATATGACATTCTAGCCTAAATTATAATAAAAACTACTTATTGAATAAGTTTAACTTTTTTTTTTACCTTTTCTTTTACCCACAAGGCGCATGCCTTTTTGTGGAACCCACCTTGTTGCCTTTTGGCACCATCTTCTAGGTGGGGATTTGTAGCATCACGCAGCCAAACACTCAGGCGGTCACCCATCCCAGTATTGACCGCGCCCGCCGCTGCTTAATTTCGGTAACGACGTGGAGAACCGGTGTCAACGGGGCTACGGACGCTACATTTCTCATAATACTTCTTTTTTAAATTTTAATATCCATGTTATGTTTAAAAAATGTCTATTTTAATAAACCACTGGGACACTAAGAGTACAAATTACTAAAAAAAACATGGTCGTATTATAACTGCTTATTTAATGATTTTTATTCTTAAAAAGGTTGTGTTTAACTTATTGCAACTAGAGTGCGACTAATTAAAATCGTATTTATTTTTGGAAAATGAAATTAAACAAAGAACATATTACACATTTTTTTAGACCATTTGATGTTATATTTGGGTCATCAATAAATCATAAAAACTGTGACCCCAGTCAATTCGATCGAAAACTTCAAGAGTAAATAGTAAACACAATAGTAAAAGAATAGTAAATGTTATATTGTTATAAAATCAATCAAATAAATAAATATATTTTTTAACAACTACTTATGTACCTACTCTTAGTTTAATCTCACGGAAAAATTAAAAAAATAACTAAGTACGTTTGTTTCTGAATAATATGGCTAGTGCTAATGAAACTCAATAATTTGACACGTTCCTTAGTATTGTAAAATGTTTATAAATATAGAAAATTTCAAATATGATGGTTTCAAATATGATGCAGATGATGATAAACAATGCGGTGAGCGCTTTGTTGTAAGGTAGTAGTAAAGTGTTTTTAGAAAACCACATATTAATCGAATCTCCAAAGACTGATAGCGTTAATAATGATAGTGATGAAGTAGGTTATCGTAAAGTAAGCAACATCTAAAGAAATAACATATTGAATGAAAAAGAAATAACCTATTCTATTTTCCTATATTTACTAGACTCATCCTCTCTGCGCCCAAATATTATAAGGAATTTTGCCGCAAATTACCTCGGATATTCCTATTGAGTAAACATGGAAAATAAAAGAACGCAGTAGGCACGTTTTTAATAAGCATCTTGCCTTAGGCTGTTTTTCTCCCCCTCTGTTGTATACTGCCAGTGAACATCCAGAATACATTCATTGTCTACCGAGAGCAACTATTAGTTTTAGCGAGTCTCTCTTAACGTATTTATAAGAAGGGGACGAAGAAAAGTATTTCTACTTACTTTATCCTTCAACGCTGAATTAAAATATTCACCGTTGAAGGAAATACACTTAGGAAACAGTGTATTTCCATAGTCTCCAGACTCCTTCAGCAATTAGTCAGAATGCACAAGCGATTGGCTTCGCCGACCGGTGCGCAAACCGTCCAGTGGCGCCGGGATGCAATACCGCCGGGAGAAACCGGTCCACCAGCTCTGAGGCCTGAGACACGGGAGTCTTACCCGGGGTAGCCTTCCACTCGAGGAAGTTTCTGAATAGGAGCTGAATCGTGACTTGAGCCGATCCGAGAACAAAATGGAACTTGTGGCCCAAGCTGCACGAAATGGATGTTAATTGCTAATTGGAAATTAAGAGAATTACGTAACGATAAATCGTAGTAATTATATATATATATATATATATATATATATATATATATATATATATATATATATATATATATATATATATATATATATATATATATATATATATATATATATATATATATATATATATATATATATATATATATATATATATATATATATATATATATATATAATAACTACGATTTATCGTTACGTAATTCTCTTAATTTCCAATTAGCAATTAACATCCATATTTTCGCAATGAAATTGATTAAAAACTTTATTTTAATGATATAGCAAATATAATACCAATATTCTCAATTCTGTTGATAGGTTAGACGAAACTTTATACAAAAATGCCCATAGTCCTTTCCTCAGAAGAATATTTCTAACAAATTTCATATTGATAAAATTTAAAAAAAATGTTTCCCCTTTTATTTTAACCTAAATACATGTTTTTTTTATTTTTAAGTCAAATAATTGCCCTGAATTTTCACGGAAATATAAATTTGACCAGTTAAAACTTCAACCCTACGTTTCAGATCGATTTTTAAAAAATCTTTCGTAATACGCCCTTATGGATCCGAAGGAAACTTCCTGCAAAGTTTCATGTTTGTATCCCCTGTAGTTTCGGCTCGGCGCTGATGAATGAGTGGCTGAATCAATCAGTCAGTAAGTCAGGATACTCCTTTTTATTATTCTATTTATCTGCAACTATGAACAAGAATCATATCTTTGGACATTTATGACAATGACAATGGGCTCGATTGCGTTGGTCTTGAACTAAAATCGGAAATAGGTTTATGTGAACAAGACAGAGTGGTACGATAGAACGGAACGTGAAATGAACGGTTGTCACTTTTCCGCATTAAAACTACCCACCAAAGCTAAGCAGCTAAATCTAAAACCGCACGAAATCTGTTCAAACTTATTCGGGCGTCTGCAAGTTCGATATGTAGTTTTATGCGGGGAAATCGACGCTAGTTCATTTTATATTCCGTTCTAACGTATTGCTCTGTCTCGTTCGGTTAAACTTATTTCCTATTTTAGTTCACGAAGAAACGCAATCGGGCCTAATATGAACTGTCATATGTCACTGATCGATTAAATTACGATTTATATCGATTTTAAAATGCCATGTCCAAAGCCGCCAATCAGCAGACAAAATAAAATAAAATACACACAGAAAACCGCATCTGGTTGTAACCGCATCCGATCGTAGACCCGTAGCCGGGAAAAGGCGATTTATTTTTCATTTCCAACTTCAGCCTTCGCGTCCAGGTGTGCAGCTGCTTGTTACAGTCTGAAAAACTGTAAGGGGAGGGGATGTTTCAGGCAAACTGAAAATTGTTCGCTTCGCTCGCTTTTTGTTTCGAAACTATTTACGTGGAAATGTACAGCGCTAATGACAGAAACGAGTTAAAAAACAATTGCTTTAATTTTGGTAAGCAGACAACCAAAACTGTCATGTGTTTGGCATGGGTTAACAAGGTTATATTTAAGGTATTTGTATATTTCTTGATATTAGAGGAAGAGGAAGGTGTTTTCGTAAGTTATCTACTCGAATTATATACTACATGATACCCGGCATGTCGCCCGGCAAAATATCCATAAATTAATATACCCAGACAGTGTCAATCATTAATTTTTATCCTTGACAATTCTTAATATTATTATTTTTATTATTTTTGCTGACTTTTTTATTACTATTTCTTATTCATTAATCATGGTTATTAGTGTTTATTATTATTTGTTATTTTTTTAATGTATTTTATTTAACACGATTATTTATTATTGTATTCTATTTTTCAACATTTTCGGTTTTGTTTATTAGCTTTAATTTGTAATGGTGACGGTAATATATATTTATATGTTTTTTTTCTCTTCTCTTTTTTTAAATTGCCGAATATATGTCAATACAAATCTAGAGAGCTCGCTGTCCTGGAACAAGTCCTGGCACTTAGTTGAGCAGCCGCAGCTCTTACGTGTTAATGCTCATGTCGGCCGTGTTCAATTGTTATTTTTATTTTAATAATTTTTAATACTTATTAAATATTGACCTGAATATTAGCGATGCATATTTATTGTAAATGCGTTGTTAAATTAAATAAATAAATATCCACTTTGTTATCCATGTCTTAATAGACTTTCATCAACCAGCATCAAAATCGCATATTTAATTTCACTTTATTTAAACTCAAATCTACTGCAAGATTAGTAAATTATAATATTTATTCGGATTTTACTATTCCACTAGACATATCTTGTTTGTGTCGGGTGGCACTTGATTTATTACTAAACTTAAATTACGACAAGATGAAATTAAACTTATAGTAATAAAAAATTGAAAATCTAAATGTTAACGAGACAAATATTTATTGTACCTACATATATTGAAGTTTTGTGACACGATTATTAAGATACGATTGTCGATAACTCCTCACATTCGTTCCCTTTTTATCATGAAGTCGAAGTGTCACCAATCCCTTAAATAGAGGATAAGTATCGTCAGTGTCCTGTGTGTCACAAAACATGTTGTAAAATTTTGGTAGAGGAAAAATATATTGTTGCTGTCCGTTTTTAAATCCAAATTGATTTTTTTCAAATTCAAAATATTTATTTCTCAAAAATCATAATAACAGATACAAATTAACAAACCCAACCTAGCTGGATCGCACGATACGTCCGCTCTAATGTAGGTTCAGATGGTAAGGTATGTTATAATAAACCGCCCTACGTGTATATGATACGGCCGCTATATTATCGCCCGAACGCAACAACCCGTATCACGTACGTTCGGGTACAAAAAATAACACCGAAACCCACAAAGCGTACGTGATAGGTTAAATTGTTCTTACGATTCTTAATACTAAAAGGGTAATAAATGGTTCTCTATTGTTAAAAAAAAGGTATATTGTGAAGAAGTATTGTTATAAAGAAATACTGGGTGTCTCAAAAAAAATTAAGTTTATATTTGTTAATCGCCGTAAATTGAATTGAAATATTAATATACTATAATCATTAAATAATACCAATTATATTTTATGATAAATTGACGAGCCAACACATATTTTGAAAAAAATAATCAAAAATTATAACCAAAACAATCACATTATAATAACATATTCAAAGTAAAACAATATAACCGTTACAATAAGATTGTCAAGGAAAATGGTCTGAACTATTATCAATGATAATCACAATATAATGCTTATTTTATACACTTAGATGACACTGATAATGTACAATGATTAAAATGTATATAATAGGATTGCGATCAGACGTTACAACAAGCGAATTCCAACTAAAGGTTCACTCTATCAACTGCCCTAAGCCACCCAACTGCGCCTGCCCGATCGTTCATAAAGAAGGCGACATTAGGTATCTTGGTTTGACCATTGATTCCAAGTTAACCTGGAAGAACCAACTAAATGAACTTACATCACGCACTCGAAAGTTAGTATACGTCTCTCGTGAGCTACGTAATATTCTGGCAAAACCGACGTTAAAAATTGTGTACACGGCGCTTTGCCAAAGCTTATGGATGCACGGTATCATTGCATGGGGGGCCTGTACGAAACAAGTACTTGAACCACTGGTTAAAGCCCAGAAATTATTATTGAGGGTTACTTACAGAAAACATCCCCGCCATGACTCTGACCTGCTGTTCAGCGAAGCAAGTGTTTTGGATATTCGTCAGTTGTTCGTGAAACAATGCCTAATACATTTTTACAAGACCTTAGAGAAACGTTCCCGAAGCCAGCAGCAAAGACCAACTAGAATGGCTGAAGGGACGAACTATGTAATTCCTCACGTTCATACAACCTTTGCCCAAAGACAGTTGTATTTCATCGCCCCAAAAATTTTTAATACTTTAGAAGAGTCAGTAAAAAATGTTCGAAATATACACCAATTTAAGATAAAAGTAAAAAAATGGCTCCTTTACGAAGTAGGTCGTACAAAGACTGAAAATGAATTGCTTCATACAATAATTTAACATATGTGTGTGTGTGTGTATTATTATATATGTATGTATATATGTTTGTATGTGTATATGTGTATATATGTATGTTACTAACCCTTTATCATATATATTTGTATTAATATGTTTACTATTTTATGCCATTTTATTTTTTAATTTTCTTTTTTTCAGTTATTTTCTTATATTTTATTTCTTTATTCATTATCTTAGTGTATTGAAAGTAGTCTATTAGTCAGTACTACTCAAACGTCAGTACTACTCAAAAAACAAAGGCTATATATTTCGTATGCCCAGATACATGCTGTTCGGTCTAGTTGGGCATTCGTCTAGAATGATCGTATGGGATGTATTCATTTTCTTATTACTTATATAAATAATTACAAATCATATCTGTACGATCTCACTGTTAACTCTATACCAAGTTGTAACAAATAAATAAATAAATAAATAAAATAAATATTTATAAATCACCATTTATAATTTATAAATCACAAATTTATAAATCACAACCATTTATAAATCACAAATAAAGAGTCTTTATTATGCTGTTTTGAGAAATATGAGAAATTGAAATACTTCAGCCACGTCCTGAGAGGCGGGAAATAAACTGCAACTTAATGTCCAGGGCAAAATACAAGGTCCAGGAAGACGCCGAGTTTCTTAGCTGAAGAATATAAAGCAATATTTTGGAAGGAACAAAATGTCCATCTTCCGGGCAGCAGCAATCTTAAGTTGAGATAGAGAGGAGGAGGAGGAGGAGGCACCTGTGGAAGACGAAGCGTTAATATTATTGTATATTTCCTTACTTAGTTATGTTTATGCGTGTGATCTGCCTGAACATATTAGGTTCAAGGGACTAAGAAGTCTGGCGCGACCTATATGCAACCAATAAAGCTTTATCTCAACCGACTAAGGCAGATCTCTCGCATGCAAAAGTGGAGCAGGCTGGCCGCTCGCATCTCATTAACCCCAAGCGCATATCAGGTCGACCGCTGCACTTTTCATAGCACATGCGCATGCACTCTTCAGCAGCTCAGCCTTCTACTCTCTGAATGAAATTTGCCAACGGTCGGCACCGCGGATTACTACCACGTCATTTAGCAAGCAAGATAGAGTATCAGACGGTGGGGAAAGTACGCTAGAACGTAAAATGTTCGCGAGTCGTAGCGGAAACTCCTGGATATTTATTTCGGGACAGTTTTATGACTGATAACAAACAGCCACCTGTTGGTCAAGCAGTACCGTTCACGGATTTTTTCTTCGGTAATTCGAAATGAAATCCGCGATAAATTACAATTGAACAACCTCTATCCTTTATAAAAAATCAAGTAAATCGTGTGCAAAGCGTAAATAAATGTGGGAGTCGATTCATGTACTCCTCTTTCCCTCTTGCTCTTTTTCCATATCGTGCGCCATCGCCAAATAGTAGAAGAATAATAAAAAATATATCTTCTTCTTCTTCTTCTTCTTCATCAGCGCGTATTCGCCCACCGTTGGGCATACGCCTCTCCAATCACTCTCCACCCGGATCGGTTGTCCGTTTCCCTCATCCAGACTGGTCCAGCTGTCTCCTTAATGTCATCGGACCATCGGGCCGGTGGTCTGCCCACACTTCTTCTGCCTAGCCTAAAAAATATATAGTAGAATAATATTAAAAATAGTAGAAGAATAATAAAAATCTCTAGTAGAATAATAGTGCCTATAGCCTAGAATAATACATAGAAAAAAAATAAACGAATTGGAATTATCTGTGAGGTTAATTATGTTTTGGGAAATAAATAAATAATAAAATACAAATATGTGCCATCGCACGTCGTACGTCAGAGGACGTCTGACCGCGGCGCCGACTTCATTATCGAAAATTCGCCTTTTATAAACTCGCTGCTTATGGGCCATGAAGTCCTGAAAATGATGGCATATGAAATACCAAGCCGTCTTGATACGCTCTGATGTCAGTATTCCCGCTGCCGTCGTTGATCTTTGCCTTTAGCTGGCTGGATGTACCCAGCTGTATCGCTTTTTCGTAGAGCGCTGTCTCGTTCCGTTTTGCCTTGCGAGGGGCTGACGTTTGACCGACCGTCTGTATCCGCATTCTAGCATTTTGTTCGGCAAGACCGGAACCGGAAGTACTTTCGTGGAGGTGTTCATCACGTATTTCGGCACTGCTGGCCTCGTTTGTTTGTGAATAGCTACTTCTGATGGGTTACTTGTATACATTTTTGCTGATGTGCGATTATACGCTAAGGTAAATGTATGCACCCCTGTTGACATTTGTATGATGTTGTACCTCTTCTTTCATAGGGTGCTATTTGCAATAATATTTTGTCTATGTAACATATTTCCGTGAGGATATAACCCTAGGGGGCGTCTCTTTTCTAAGCGACTATCTAATTCTACCGTAATTTATTAGTTTTTTTGTATGGTGTATTATTGTTCAGTTTTTTGTTGCCTAATAGGAGCCAAAAAGCAAATTGATTGAAATGTAGATACATAATAATACATGTTCCACCTCAGCTTTTTTTAAAACTTTACAGTTCACTCATGTCTCAATTTTGATTGTCAAAAATACAATTTTGTTAAATCATCTACTTACATACATACTTGTGTTGTTTTTCAATATTAACTCACAATAGCCCTATGTCTTGGCTTCTGGTACTAAGAAAGAGAAGGGATAAAGCTGCAGGAGTTCCAAAATATAACAATGTCAAACATGGTATGAGACAGCCGGCCACACTCAAACTCCTCGGGTTAAATATATCCGGATATACTTAAACTAAGTACAACACGTACAACCGCGTGCGGCCGCTCCGGATATTGAAAATGTCTTCTATCATTGAAAACTTTCTGTACATCTCCTACAAACTGCCAGCGCTAACGGGCTGTCTCACTGAGATGATGACGCATTATCATCGCCTATATATTTTATTTATTTTATTTTATTCCAACAAAAGAGAAAAACAGCGCTCGGGTCTTAAGGTAATAAATAATAATAACAATATTATGGCCAAAATAGTCTCCTGGTAATATACAGTTTATGTGCGTAGTGTTGTGTAATAATAATATTGATATATAATCATGTTTTCTCGATTTGTGAGTGCCTATGATAGAGTAGGATGAGTGTGTTTATATGTGTGATTTTGCTGTGTGTTTAATGGGTGTGTGTAAGTACACCTACGTGTATGTGTCATAGTTGTTTATATATGAGAGTGTGTGATTCTGCACAGGTATGTATCTGTTCAAGCTTTTATGGTCTGGTCTATTACCGCTCTGATAAACTCGTTTTTGCTCATTGAGAATATGTCTAATTCCTGAAACGATTCATCGTAGGCTTCGATATCGGCGTTTGCAGACGATCTCAAACAAACTAGAACGCGATATGTGCAAGCAACCGGCTGACCAGTGAAATCTGAAACTGGGCCCAAATTTGCTTTTTTTGAAAACCGCCCTGTTTATCATTCTATTAAAATAAGTTCGTTGCTCTCAGCTCTCTGACAAACTCGATTGGCCGTGTGGCAGCGCATTGAGCGCATCGCTCTCAGGCAAGCCAGTTTTGAGCAGATGCCGCTCGTTTCTTTTGGAGCATCAAATGCAGGAAAACAATTAACTCTCTTGTTCCGTAGCCACAGCCTTTGTATCGCTATGCACATCCAGTGAATTTATCTAGATTAATGTATAGCGTAGTTTATTTGTGTGGTGGCGGCTGGTCGGGCGCTTGCGAGGTGGGTGTAATCTTCTGGAAACATGCAACGGTGGCCGCAAATAACCATCTAATGGTCAACGATACCCGAAACCCCGTTATATATGAAGCAATTATAAGGAGGCAGTAGTTCAGATCTTTGTTGGAAAACAGTTGTTCATGTTTTAACATCTTGAAAAATCTTGAAAATTAAAGATGTGATTTATTGTTTAACGCCGGAAGCTTTTGGGTGCATTCGCTACTTCCTCAGAGGGAGCCCTAAGTTCGAAGTTAAGGTATTGGATTTTTCGTTATTAAATCTTCCTTGCTAACGAAAATAAGAGCAGATTCTAGCATGACATTATCATTTACATGCTCGTATATATGTACGTATATGTTACATTCTGTAATATTTGAAGCAATATACTGATGTCATAATTTCGATGTTCCGTTAAGTTACGAGTATATATCGTTTATTTAAACAATACTAAATGCCTGAAAAATAAAATAGAGTTAGAGGGTTTTAAATATTTGTGTAATATTCGATCGAGTATATTTACATTACAGATTTTTTGTTATCACTATTTTATGACAAATATAGGAATGAAAAATTTAGGGGTTAACCCCTCACATGTGAGGGGATTTACTAATCTATACTAATATTATAAAGAGGTAAAGTTTGTGAGGTTGTAGGAAGTAATCTCTGGATCTACTGAACCGATTTTGAAGAAAATTATTTTACCAATAGAAAGCCACGCTACTTGTGAGTGCCATAGGCTATATATTAATCCGAAAAATGAAAAGACTTTTTCGTGGTAGTCGATTTGCAAAGTAAGTCTAACTAAAACGTTTGTTACTAACGCTGCCCTAACGATGAGAGATATATGATTAAGTTCTAGAAAAAAGTTTTAGAGCTTGATAATGCCTACAAAAAAGTCAGCGACAGCATATGTCTAAAATTTATATTTAGGTCACAAAAAGTAGTTTTTTATATTAAAAAAATAATTTAAATCGTTAGGTCATGTTTATTGGTCACATTATCAACAATTATGAATTCATATCTCTTAATTCAAAATAAGTAAATTTATCGTCTCAAGTGTTTAAAACAAAACACTTTTCCCTTTTACTGCATGTAATTTCCCATTTACTGTATAAATGGTTAAAGAGATAAGACACTCACAAATAAGACACTCATAAGAAGATACTCACAAATAACGGTAATATAGTCAAATTGGCATGCAAATACATACATATGCAGTAAAAATAAAACTCTTCTTTTGGCAGTCAGGAAATAAATCATAGCACTCAGTACTAACCGAACCACACTCATAATTTCATCACAAGTAAAACGTTTTACCGCTCAACGAAGTGGGCACGGGTCAGCTAGTGTTTAAGTAAATGAATTAAATACAGTGTTTCGAGCAGTTTGGAATTGGGTTTAATCTCCAAAAATGTACCTATTACCTCATTATTAAACTGTACTTTGGATAAGTTTGCACTGAAATTATGCCCCGTAAATATTATCAATACAAACCTCTCTCCTAAGAAAATATTTTTACCTTCCCAAAAAAGTAACACAATGTATGTAAACAGGAAAATATTTTTTGAACAAAATTTAGATTCGAGTTTAGAATTCCAAATTTAGAGTACTGTGGATTTCCTCGTTTCGGATCCTATCACGCAGTAAACCTCCAAGCATAGCTCTCTCCATAGCTCGTTGCTCGACTTTGAGTTTATGAATGAGGCCAACCTTTAGCGACCACGTCTCAGTGCCGTAGATCATCACTATCAACACGTATTGAGGCTCAGCGGTATGTGACGAGAAGATATGGCGTAGTTTTCTGAACGCTGCCCATCCAAGTTGGTTTCGTCAGTAGACCTCCTTGTCGAAGTCAAGTCTGCCTAGTTGGATCGTCAGACCCACATAAACGTACTGGTCCACAGCTTTAATAATATCGTTCCCAACATGTACCGGTATGGGTGTGACATAGGTATTTCACACGATTTTTAGGGAGTTGATATTGAGGTATCTGAGCATTGTTCCAAGCTCGTTCAACGATTCAGCCATAGTTTACAGAGTTTCATGTAACGTTAATCATTGAACTAAATTTTGCAACATTGATATTACTAATATCCAATTCGCCAATGATATAGTTGTATAGAAACAAGTCAGATAGCAACGCTTCCAAATAGCATGTATTAACGACGATTTATAATTCTTAGTACGAGAAGCAAAATTACGTTCACAAGGGAAGTTACAATTGTTCAAGTTACTCAATCACGTCGGGGTCACCAGATATAGGATCTTTTGTCGTGGCTGTAGATGGTTGAGGAGTTATTGGCTCACGAACCCAGTCTTATTATTGATCGTCCCTTTGTACCTCATTGTATATGCACAGAGTAGAAAAACACAATATAAATATTCGAACAGTTTTATTAAGTGTTAATCAGAGTTACCAAAGTGGATGTTTTAACCGAAGTAATTTAATATAGTCATAGTGAGCGCTTTTATAGTTGTCGAGCGTGTGAAATGAAAACGAAGTGGGGCGTAGTAATTACTGCAAATTTATAACTTGGGAATATAAATTTGATCTAATACTAGGAATCATAAATTGTTACTTCCAGTGGGAACGTAATTTTGCTTCTGGCACTAAGAAACTATTACTAAAGGAAGATGTTTCTATTTAAAGATGTCATATTTTGATCTTAATTTAAAATAATTATTTAGTAATTTGATCATAACTATTGTCTTTTCGTTTGTTTATAAATTTGTATCATGATTATTTCATTTGTATTTTGATTATTTTTATTTTTTAATTTTAGACTTTTAGATTTTTTGATTTAGTTATTTTATTTTAATATCATTTCATGTTAAATATTTTGATTTGTGGATTTATTTTATTATGACTATTTTTATTTTTTTATTTTTAGATTTTTAGACTTTTTGGATTTGGTTATTTTATTTTAATATCATATATGTACTAAAAATTAATAGGTGTGTCATGAAAACCTGGATAAGAGATATCCTGAAGATACCCCCTAATTTGCAGCGTTTGTAGTTTTATTACACAGTCTTTGTCTATTTATAGTTTTAATTTTTAATCTGTGTGTTTTTGTTTTCTTGTATATATTTTTTTGTAACAGCTGAAAATATTTTTTTTTCTTCATTTCAAATTATCAATCGTCGTTATTGCATGTTACTTGGAAGCGTTGCTATCTGACTAGTTTCCTTACAACTATATAATTGGCGAATCGGATATTGGTTATATTAATGTTGCAAAATATAGTTCAATGATTAACGTTATAATAACGTTCTTAACGTATGATAACGTTCTTGATTGTAGGCAACTTTTTCTAAAAAAATCCCTCTTAAGGCTATTTTTGGAAAATAACTCAAATTTAGGAATAATTCAGAACCGGCGACCAACGAGACAAGTTTTAGAAAATAGCTTAATAATACCCAAAAGGAAAACATCATTTGGACAAAGACATTACTCTTTCATTTCGCCGAGATTTTACAATCTGATCAATATGGAAATAAAAATGAATTTGACATTTAGGGAATTCAAAAATATATTAAAGAAATGGTTATCGAATCATGACAGACTAACCATACATCAAATGTTAGAAATAATAGTATAATAAAACTTAGGTGCACAAATTATTAACATTTTTTTAAACATATATGTCAAGTATATTTTAACATTCAACTAACTACCAAAAATTATTTGACTTTGACAATGAATTATACTTTTTAGACAAGGTATTTTTATATTAAATCCTATATTACTTAACATATATTAAATATTAATGACTGTTTCTTTCATTTCTCACATATAACTTTATTTATATTATCTAATCGAATTTTATATTATATTTATTGCCGATTAAATAATGGAATTGCATTTTATTTATTATATTATCTTTTATTATTTTATTTTATTTTATTCTGAATACCACATTTTAGGGCAATTTAGTGTCATTAGCTTTTTACTAAAACTTGTACATTTGTAAGCAACCAAGCAATCAAGCAAACTTGATTGTAATATTGGAGTCCTGTCCACCCTAGAACGGGCTAGTCCCAGTTGGGTGACAGAAACAAATAAGCAAAAGGTTAAGGTTTTGCCATTCGGTTCCTGTTATTTTTGAAAGCTAATCAATGTTTTATAGTAATTAATTCTTAAATAAATAAATAAATAAATATGAAACTCTGTACATGTGGACACAGCTCGAAAGCCAGAATTGTCTTTCGTATAGCTACGAGTACTAGCGACGCGCCATTCACCGAATCGAGGCCGAGGGGAATAATAAATATTGATGAGTTGCTACCCCCGTGGGTAGGGCGTAGTGTGGAAAAACTCCTCAACCGCCACCGGCTGCCCGTGTATAGGCCCCGTATAGGTCATATCTCGTCGTATCTGTTGATAAATTAAAAAAAAACAAGATAAGCCAGCTCCTGGATTCTGAAGCAATGACACGATACATGATTGTCGTCACTCGACGATATTTGCGATTCTCGAAGCGATTTGACAGTCCTTCAAACTTCAGAAGTGAGTTTAGGATAGACGACAGCACACGAGGCAGCACACGTCTGCCTATCGTTGCTTTAGGAGATTGCTGGGAAATTGCATTAAAATCCCCATTCAGCAATAATTATTGACTATTCCCACCCAAGACTATTGAAATTTGAATATAGCGCCGAGAAAGAAGAATATTCGAGTAAATAAACAAAAGGACGCGTTCCGAATTGCCCTTAGCTCAAAGCACTAGCGCGTTTAGAACCCGGTCCGAATTGAGCATACGCCGCTCACTGCTAAACGGCCTTCCTCGGTCAATCAGAACACGATATCGGGGTGGGAATCACGTGGGAAGTAGATTCCGAAATTAGGTGACGATTCTGAAACAGAATTAGTGAAGTCGTCGAAGTGAGAACGATATCAGATTCAAATTCGCGTCGCGTTGACGTATCGTATCGCCACTGAAGAATCCCGGGGTCGGTATATTCTACGAAGTTCTTTTGATTTATAATAGTCGAAGCGGTTCGCCTCATATTCTGAAAGTATACTGCAAATTGTGATAAAAGAAAATCTGTTTGCGCACGTGTTCATTAGACCCAAATGGTCGATTTGGCCCGCCGGCGCCGCGCCGCTCCGACATATTTGGCCCTGCGGACACAAAATAGCGGCCAAGATGGCCGCTAATAAACAAACATTATTTGTCTCGTACCTATTTTAATGACCGATGGGTCTTTTTTGGCTATTTTTGGGAACGTAAATGTATATAAATTTATATTTACATTTACATAGAGCGGGGTTTACTTTAGAGCTATAGCATTACTATAGAGCGGATTACTATAAAGCGGCGCACATTTACATTTATATTTACATTTATATAAATTTATATACATTTTGTATACATTTTGCCATAGGCATCCATTATCGGACGTCTCACATTTGTGGGGTGTTTTAGACTATATTATAAGATAACGAGCACGATTATTTTAAAATGACTATAATTAAATGATTTTAATATATTGATTGATTTATTATTTGTTTGTTGATTTTCAATTAAAATTTGTATGTTTTTGGTATATTAAGAACCATGTAGAAAGCTCATGTCAAATTAATGATTTCTTAGTAACGCCATGTTAATACTGCATGATTGACAATAAAGACTTTTTGCACTTAATTATAACTCCTTTTTTGCACCTAATTATAATACAAACAGGCGAGCTTTTGCCACATGGCAATGTCTTACAACTAACCTAATCACAGTGGTACCTACAACTTGGGTTGTCGACTACAGCGGGCGAGCCCGTCACCTCAGGAAGTTTTAACGATTAGTCGTTATATCTCCCTGGAGTGAGCGCAGAAGACTTGAGGACAAAACAGTCCACCGTCTAGCTCCGCCACAAGCCCGTAAGAGGCGAACGCCTTAACCGCGAGATAGCCAGGAATGTTACCCGGCGGGCCGACACTCACGCCCTTACTTCCAATTGTGACCAGATTACTCCGGTCTCTCGATAGGTTACGAGTTCGAGGTCGCTTGCACGGAAGAACAGTCGGCGGAGTCTGGAAGCAGTACTGTTTCCTATAGAGCGGGGGTGGTTGCGGACCTTACGGCCACTGCTCTTGAAATGACAATCGGCCATCCGATCCTGGGTGAACAGCCGGGCAAAGGACGCTGTGGTCCGCGATATATTCGATAAACACCGTTTCACCGCTTCGTAAGGGAGAGGATTGCGCAAGCGACCTCGAACTCGGAACCAATCGAGAGACCGGAGAAATCTGGTCACAATTGGAAGTTAGGGCGCCAGTGTCGGGCCCGCCAGGTAACATAACTGGCTATCTCGCGGTAAGGCGTTGGTCTCTAACTGGTTGTGGCGTAGCTAGACGGTGGATTGTTTTTGTCCTAAGTCTTCTACGCTCACTCCAGGGAGATAGAACGACTAATCGTTAAAACTCCCTGTGGTGACGGGCTCGCCCGTTGTAGTCGACAACCCAAGTTGTTAGTCAGAGTATTAGGGAGTTAGGGAGTAAATGGGCCCATGCTGGGTTAACCACGAAGACCCATTCTGTTCAGGGTCGGTCACACTCACGGGTCAACACCCATCCGATGTCCTCCGCGCATGAGGTGCGAACCTGGGTAGGACTCTGGCCTTGGTCAGTTTCCCCTGGGAATCAAACCTCTGGCGCTCCTGGACGGTCTACGCACCGTGCGGCGTAAGCCTATCGATTGTGCACTCTGGCACAATCGATTGTGCAGTGTGACCAACCCTGAATACAATGGGTCTTCGTGGCCAACCCAGCAAGGGCCCATTATCTCCCAAGTGGTACCTACATGCGCGCATTGTGGAAATAAAGATTACTATTCAGGCTCTTCAAGAGACGCGAAAAGGTCGCTGCTATAACTAGGGATAGAGAGCGGCTAGTTATTTTTAGACTCAGAGGGCGACCACGAGCCGATAGTGCAGTAATCTGCCGTTGTGATAATTAGGTGGGACGCCCTCTGAGATCTCGACTCTTCGACTTAGACTTGATATCTTCCACATGCTGGGGTACGTGGCATGTTCCGTTTGGCATGGAAGAACCTGTCTATGGTTTTTCTTAATAAATGTTCGTATCGCGTTGGTATACCTACCGTATACCGCAGCATGTTAACACATTTACACTCCACTGCGATCGGCAGGCCGCATGCTCATCTTGATGCGCACGTGTGTATGCACGCTTTACATGCCGGAACACCCTATTACAGTTTAAATTTATGTATATTCAATCAATAAAACGGACGCCAAATCAGCGCCCCATTGTGTAGAGTTTTTTTATACTTTTTAAAATACATTCTCTTCAAATTTAGGTGTAGAGTCGATTGAAACATTTAGTTATTTTGAAGAAATGTGGATTTCTCATTCGGACGTCGTGGTCATATTTATTTGATTTGATTTTATTCCGCTCTGAAGGAGATGACTATCGCAAAATATATTGATATGCTTCTCATGATGCCATTTGTTGTACAGACGACATACTATATGAGGGATGGCGTTATTAAACCTGGTTCTTGATATATGAATACTAAATCTCCAACAAGACTTGCCTGCAAACGCGTTTTTCTTGTGTTACAAAGCATTCGTAGAAGTATATTGGAATACCATTTAAAATGTGGATTCATAATATCCAAGCGAAGTCATTATAAGGCTGGTTTGTGATCTAAATTTAAATTCATAGTTGACACTGCAAACCACAGGTCATCTGTTCTTAAATGGATATAAATTGGAGGTCATCAGCATATAGGTGATAGACTTAGTTAAGCCCTTGGCAATCGGGTTAACCCCTTGAGTATGATACGACCAAATCTGGTTCTGAAACAATTATCCGTTGAGTATGATACGACCAGATCTGGTTCCGCGTTTTTTTCACTTCTTTGACGTTCTCATATTTATTCATAATTATCTAATTGTTTTACAAAATGATATTTCAATATTCTATATTCGAAATTTCAATGCAATCATTGTGCAGTTGTTCTTTTTATGATTGGTGTAGTAGTTTCGTAGTTATAGTACTTTAAGGTCGATGTCGCCGAAAATCCTGCAAAAGAGACAGATGCATCCATGAAAATACCCATTTACTCCAAGGGTTAATAAAGAGAGAAAATCAGAGGGGATAGGAAACATCCCTGCGGGACCCCAGCCGTGAGCTCAACCAAGTCTGATTAGCACAAACAAGCCGAAAATCTGTTAAAAGTAATGAAAATACCCTATTTCCGTACATATTATGAATCACTAATAACCACTTGGCGAGGACGTAAAGGAATAGATAACACCGAGATCTCATATACCCTATACCACCTGGCGTAGTCTGAACAGACTGAGGGTGGGTGTGACAAGATGCGGAGGTAATATCTTCCACTGGGGCTACGTAGAGAACCCAATATGCACCTGTGGAACGCTTCAGGGTGAAGTTCTGCTTGCAACTGTCAACCCCGCAGGCATACTAGAATAGACCACGTGATCAGCCAGAGCAATCGATAGAGGAATAAAAAGTGAAAGCTGCTTATAGGCCACCTCTATCTCTATCCCTTGTACAAACGCTTCGAAACATTTGCCACAAGCTTCCTTTAATTTGCGCACAAAATCGATACCGAACGGATCGGCAGCAAGCGCTTGCAAAACCTAGACATACCAAGCTAAACGCCAGACATGCGCGTTTGACTTTGCAAAGGTTTGGCAAGCCTTGGCAAGCGTGTGGATGCAGCATTTCTCAATTAAAGAATGATAAACGTGCATGCGCGACTAGACAAGGATAGAGGGGCTCATATGCAGCTATCTCTGTCTATTTCGCTATCGCATTCACTCACAGTCCGTCTTCGAACTCCCGCGTTCTATTCTAGTATGTCCTTGGTCAAACCCCATCACACACCAGGACCAAATCAAATGAAATCAAATCATATTTATTTTAAAAAACCCGTTTAGGGTGCAGAAAATACAAACGTTAAATAAACAATTAAAATGTAACAATTAAATAAAATAACATAAATCCCTAAGCTTAAAAATCACTCAAATTGTACAAACATTTAGATAACAAATATTGTTTCGTTCGTTTTCTAAACTCAACATAATTATTAATATCTTTCAAGTTTTGTAGCAGCTTGTTATACAATTTTACGCTTCTATACATCGCTGTGTGTTGGAACTTTGAAGTGGCAGCCTACAAGACCTACAAGAGACAAACGATAAGGTTATCCAGGCCGCAGATTTTTTGGGAGACGAGTCCTAATCTGGCTTGGGCACGTGGCTTTGGACGTTCAAATTCAAATTCAAAATTCTTTATTAATCTATAATATTACATTTATTTTTAAATTGAAAGCCATCCTAACTAGGCCTCGCCTGTACTAAAGGTAGAGTGGTTTTCGTAACTTGCTATATTATCTTTGTGTATTATTATGTAAAATTTAAGAATTAGCTCGAAGCTTAGCTCAAAGTATTGTCTTGAAGCTAAGCGAAACTAAGTAGTATCATTGATTTATAAAATCAATGGTAGTATGTAACATAGGGTGGTCAAATTAATATACTGAAGCATACATTTCAGTACTAACTTGTATTTTTTTTAATTATTATACTTTTAAGCTGTGCTTACTATAACCGCTCATTAGTCATTAAACTTTCAAACTGTGCTTCCTATCAACACCCTGTTGTGTATATCGTAAGAAATATGTATAAAACTATAAATTTTGGTATTGTAGTGACTCATGATAATGAACATTGATAAACCTCAAACATAATGAATCATGTCGTGGTCACTTCAAAAATCTCAGTATTCTAACGCTACCATCACTATACATATTTGAATGCATAAAATTAATATTAAAAAACATAGGAAAAATGAAGACCCAAAAAGAAATTCACTCGCATTTCACCAGATGTAGGCACAATTTAGCATTACCGCGTCCATCTCTGGAATTATTCAAAAGGGATTCAAATTACGTTGGAATGGCGTGTTACAATAAACTGCCTGAGAATATTAAAAGTATATGTAGAAACGGAAATATCACCCAATTTAAATCGTAATTAAAAGGCTACCTTATTGTGAGAGAATTATATAATATTAACGAATTATAATTAGATTACTGACAATTTCCATCTCGATTTTTTTTTTATTTAACTTGACATTTGTACCATTTTATTGATTATTATATTATTACTATTATTTTTAATTGTCTCCCATAATCAATTATAATTCTTACTTACAGGACCATTTAATTTTAATATTATAATTTCATGACTATCTGTAGTTATAAATATCTAATATAACTCAATTATGTGGTGAGTCTCTAATGAAATATTTAGTATACATTTTAAAGTTATTTTAACATTAAGCGGCTATATAAAATGTCTAAACAACTATGTAAAGTTTTTTGAAGACAATAAATGCGATTTGATTTGATTTGAACCATGTTACATTAAAGTCAACAAACATTTCTAATTCCGAGACTCAGTTGAAGTAATTTAACAGGCAAAACTATCGAATCGCCTGACGACTAATAATATTAAAAGAAATAATAATTTCATTTTTAAACGAGTCTTTCATACGCTGCAAATTTATCATTGCATAGAAAAGAGCGTCTTTCACGATCGCAAGTATTAATTCACACGAAAATTACCCCACCAATAGCAATTTTACCGATATATAAGCCCGTACGTTTAGCATATTTAATCACCTCGTTTGACGTAATCAATGGTAAGCCATCTCTCATATTAACTTCTTTTGGGATAACTAAATGGTCTAAATATTAAACATTGTATTTTTTTGTCTTACCGCATGCATTACGCTGAGGAAACAAGACGCCACAAAGTTGGGCTCTGATAATATCGATAACTCACGACATCAGAGAAAATCCTATAGTATTGTCACATTAAATATATTATAGTCTAGAAATGCTACGATCGAGTAAGTATACTAAGAAGGTTTTTTCTAAAAAATGGTAATTTTAAGAAAGAAATTATATCCTGTTTTTTTAAGGGGCTATCCACATATTACGTAATCACCGAGAGGGGAGGGGAGAGGGGTGGTGCTGAGGCTTAAGCTTGAGTACGTGGGATGGGGAAGGGGGTGCCCGTCGTGATTACGTAATCAACTTTGGTCATCGCATTGCAATTTTTTCGGTCTAAACCTGCACGGAAATACTGCAGTGCCACGCTAAGATACCCCACCCCCTTCGCACGCGCGATATGCGTAGATACGCCATGCGCTCGCCCGGGCCTGTTTCTGAAAGCGCTGCGTTGTGAAGATTGGGATTTGTAAAATAAACCAAAGAGTTTGATATTTTGTAATTACTTTAAATTAATAAAGTACATTTTTAAAAGCATTCTAAAGCGTTTTTTTACTTCTTCAAATACACTTATTCTTCAAATACAAACGCTGGGTTCACGATTCTTCATATTTTACTCAAATTCGGTTGATTACGTAATCTTGGGGGGATGGGAAGGGGGGGGGGGGGTGAGGCCGCAGATTAAGTGTGTTGACATGGAGGAGGGGGGATTCGAAAATCCCAAAAACGTGATTACGTAATATGTGGATGGCCCCTAATAGAAAAATCGTAATTTTGTAGTTATGAACGTATGAGTATACTCATGTGTACTCACATACATTATGCTAATTAAGGATGTAGATACTATTACAGATCGAGATACATCTTTTTCTTAAAATTACCATTTTCAGATAAAATCTTTTGAATATACTTAACTCGATTACTTTAATTCTAGAATAGATATAAAATCCTATAATAGCAGAAAATATACTTTTATACATATTATTTACAATAAAAACCACAGTGTTACTAATAAACACAGTTTAAAAGTATAGTAATTTTGAAAAATATAAATTAGTACTGAAATGTATGTTTGAGTATAATAATTTGATCACCCACTGCATATGTGCACAAAAAAGGGTGGTTATTATTATTATTATTATTATATACATTAGCAGCTTAAGGCTGATGAGTGTATATCCCATGCACTTGTTTTTAAACTTGTGACTGTTTTGCACGAAGAGAAATGTCCAGTTTGTTTTTGAAGCTATTGACAGAGAAAGCACTGATCACTTCCTCTGGCAATTCATTCCAAGCATCCACTACACGATTTATAAAAAAATGTTTCCCGGGGTTCGATGCTTAAAATGTCTTATTCAACTTTAACGAGTGTCCACGCAGTTGCTTTTTGATGTTCAGGGTATACATGTTCTCGAGGTTGAACACACTGTAATAAATAACCGTTAAGCATTTTGTAAGTTTCTATTTGGTTACCTCGCTGCCTACGTTCCTTTTTAATGTTATCAGGTGGAGTTCTTTCAGTCGTACTTCGTATGGTTTGTTCTTTAGCGATAGCACCAACTTCGTTGCTCTTCTCTGAACACAGATTTTACAGATTTTGTCGGAGAACAATCGACGTGACCGCGGCTTTAGAGTCCAATCAAAAATCGCCTCTAAATCGCCAGTAATAGCGGCATTCCCCTAAAGTCTCCTGCCCACGTTGCGTTCGCCCGGATGCGCTCGTTCGCAAATTTAATTTGGCTCGTTAAAAGTTGCTCACTGCACAGTTAGTTGCTGCACGAATGACTGAAACGAAGCGAGCATTTGCCGGTTAATCGCGGTCGCATTTAATGGGCGCAATTAATGCGCGAATTTATGCCCCCCCCCCCCCCCCGTACCCCATGAGCCGTACCCCTCTTTTGTGGAGGATAAGCCACGTGGAACAAAAATTGCTGCATATTGCCCGACCAGCTTCCGCGCCGCTGACCACCCGATTCTGCTCACTGCATCGCAGATATGCCCAACATTAACGTTTTATTCTACATTTTAATGATAATTGATACTGTGCATCTCGATGCATTTTAAATTAGATATATGAGTAAGGATGGATTGAAAATATCGAAAAAAAAAAACAATCATATGGATTGAAAATCAATGCGGATAAGACCAAAGTCCTCACTACGGACGATTCGAAGGCCAGCGTTTACCTCGATGGAACCCAAATCGAAGGGGCCCACAATTCAAGTATTTAGGATCTTTGGTTACGGAAAAGAAAGTGGCATCGACGGCCGATGTCCATAGCCGGATCGGTCAGGCAACAGCAACATTCGCCTCGCTCAAGTGGTGCATATGGAAGCGAACGAATATTACCATCAAAACCAAAGTACGACTATACCGAACGTTGGTTCTACCTATTCTTCTTTATGGATCGGAAACGTGGACGTTCCTACAATCGGACCTCAAAAAGTTCAAAGTCTTCCAAATGCGATGCTTGAGGCAGATTCTCAGTGTCTCACTCCGCGATCGAATTCGAAACGAGACCATTAGAGAAAGATGCAAGAATAAATAATAATAATAAATAATATAATACTATAATAATAAATATAATATAATATACATAAGATGTGATGAATAATATAATATAATAATAATAAATAATAAATAAGAAGAATAAATAATAATAATAAATAATACAAGTAATGTCTAAGTCTTCTTAAAAGCTACAATTCATTCCTAGGCAAAATATCCACAAATTGATGTATCCAGACGGTTTCTAATATTAAATATAATTTTTGACTAATGTTATAATTAATATGGCTATTTCTTATTATTTAATTTTGGTTACTATTAATTGATATTTTATTTTATTTAAAACGATTATCTATTTTCCGTATTCTTTTTAGTTTATCTATTTTTTTACGGTTGGCTATCTATTGCTACGGAGGCTAATTAAAAATAGAATTTCAGTTTTCATTATCATTGCTAGTGTTTTAGTACAATAAGGCTATTATTCTTTCTTATAAACACGAGTGGTCTAGTCGGAATCAGCAGCACCGTATCTGTTGAGGGGGGGGGGGGGCAAATCGGGGCACCTGTCCGCGGCGCCGAATTCATGTGTTTGTAAAAAACTTGTATCACTAAAGCACATAGCATCCACGGCGCGTCGTACTATCGATTGTTGATTTGATTTTGAAACGCATCAAAGTTGAGTTTTAAATGCGTGTGTGCGTGTGATGACTCTGCCAGGGAAATTTCGGTCGCGTCTAGAAAAAATCCTCCCTACAGACAGAAGGGGACGGATCTACACGAGGGGAGCCGAATAAAGTCTAACGGCCGAATGTCAAGCGACAGTCGGTATTTCTGTGGCTGATATCGCTGATCGCGTTGCTTTTCTTTGGCCACCACTATTTTTTTTTAACTGTCTGTTGTATGTGCCGTATCTGTTGTATGGGGAGCTAACGGGCCCATGATGAGGTGGCCACGATGACCCATGTGTTCAGGGTCGGTCACACTCACGGGTCAATACCCATCCGACGGCCTCCACGCACGGGGTGCGAACCTGGGTAGGATACTGGGTCAACCAGTCTCCCCTGGGAATCAAACCTCTGGCGCTCCTGGACGGTCTGCGCACCGTGCGGCGCAAGCCAATCGATTGTGCTCTCCGACTAACAATCGGGGGAGTCTGGGAACTGTATTGTTTCCTATAGAGCGGGGGTGGTTGCGTACCTTACGGCGACTGCTCTTGAAATGACCATTGGCCATCCGATCCCGGTTCAGAGCCGGGCAAAGGACGCCTTGGTCCGCGATAGATTCGGTGTACTCCGTTTCACCGCTTCGTAAGGGAGAGGACCGCGCAAGCGACCTCGAACTCGGAACCAATCTAGAGACCGGAGAAATCTGGTCACAATTGGAAGTGAGGGCGCGAGTATCTCGAGCCCGCCGGGTTTATTCCTGGCTAACTCGCGGTAAGGCGTTGGACTCTCACGGGTTGTGGCGTAGCTAGACGTCGGATTGTTATTGTACAAAGTCTTCTACGCTCACTGCAGGTCGATAGAACGATGAATCGTTAAAACTTCCTGTGGTGACGGGCTCGCCCGTTGTAGTCGACACCTCAAGATGTCTGTTGTATGTAATTTACGTATTTTTTGCATTATAATTTTTGTTAATATTTGACATACGAAAATTTTCTAGAAGTCAGTTATTGGTGTTGGGTAAAAAATATAACTTATTTTCGAATAATGTGAGTGTATGAGTAAATAATACAGTGTGTATGTAAGTATTATACAAGTGTGAATATTTACAAGTTTTTTTTCATATAATCGAACGTAATACCAGTCAGCTGATAATATCAGTATCCAATGAGCAACTTTTTTGAGCCCAAATTTTAAATTGGTTCCTTATCGAGGGATTCATAGCTCATAAAACTAAAATTCTTCAGATATGGTCGTTCCCAGGTATCATGTCGCCTTAAGAGATCTCGCAATTGTACCACGGAGAGGAGGGGCCATTTGGCCGCCGTCAAAATCGATATATAATGTTGAAGACTATAATCAATGTATAAGAAATAAATAATAAATTGATGTTTCGTTATTATTCAAAAGAAACATCAGCATGGAACATCCTGTATCTATGTCCAATTATATTTCAGTTTCATTTCACTTCATTCTCAATAGTCCTTGCGGAAACTTTCGCGTCGCTTTATCCCAAATCCGTTATTTTAATCCGGCCATCAGGCGGCGATAGTCTAATTCAAAGTTGCCGCAAACTCGTCCCGTTGCAGTTCACCGAAGTTTTTCGATTACATATCGAGCTGACTTTGTCTTGGGCGCGAGTTCCTTTAAGATGCGGAAGGAGAAATTGACGCGCCATAAAAAAAGTCACTTCCGGCCAAAACTGCTCGACGCCCCGATTGAATTATAGAGTTTCCTTAAGTGAATGGCCTCACTGTGCAAACAGCTGCACAGGAAGGGACCAGATTGGAAATTCTACCGCCTGCTAGTGTAATAATACTAATAACTAGTAGTAAGATGAAAAGTACTTTTCGAAACGCTCCCGCGGGGTCATATCGGTTAGTATATGGCCTCTCTAATCAAGTAATTTAAATCTATACTAATATTATGAAGACGTAATGTTTGTAAGTTTATAATTTTGTATATAGGGGTAATCTCCGAAACTACTCATCCGATTTTTTTTTTCAGTAATAGGAAGATCCATTATCGACGAGTGCTATAGGTTATACCTTATTGCGATACATATTGGTTTGCTTTACGAAATCACGATATACGTAAATCAAGTCGTGGTAAAATGGCCTGGTGAGTTGTTTATCGGCGTGCGCTGACGAAACGGTTTGATCTATGTTAAAACAATATATTATATGACAAAAATATCAGCCTCAAATAGATCTAGAAAAAAGTCGACGACAGCATGTATTCAACTTTCATATTTAAGCTACAATAATTACTTTTATGTCTCAATAAAATAGGAAAAATAATTAGGCAGTGTTTGTTGAAACATCTATATATATAAAAAACAATCGCCGTGCGTTAGTCTCGCAAGATCTCGGAAATGACTTGACCGATTTGAATGATTATTTTTTTGTTTTGTTTGCCTTGATTCAGGGGGAGTTTACAAAAAAAAAATTTAGGAAAAACTTAAAGAAACAACTGAAAATAGAAAAAAAACGAAATTGGTAATTTTGGGAAATAGGCCACTTTCAATAGATGGCGTTCGCGGCGATCCTATTGTTTGACAGCTGCGCCATCCATAACTGTTATTCATTCCGTGATTGTGTAAAATTTCAAAAAGTTGAAAAGTCGAAAAAGTCAAGAGTCAAAAAAGTAGAAAAGGCGAAAAACTCGAAAAAGACGAAACGGTCGGTAATGTCAAAAAAGTCGAAAAAAGACGAAAAAGTTGAAAAAGTCGAAAAAGTAAAAAAGTCGGAAAAGTCGAGAAAGCATTTATATTTCATCATGTAAATTAAATACATTGAATTTATTTTAATTACAAACGCCTTTTATTTAATCACCAAACGATAACGAAACATATCATAGATTTCAATGAATTGGATTTTTAAGGTTGATTAGGATTAATAAACGCTTATGAGGAGTTACAATCAAATCAATTTTAGGTGGTACGAAGTTCACCGGGTCATCTAGTTAGCAATAAAATAAGAATGCTTATCAAAATAAATAAATCCATTTCGCCTTAAATTTCCTTTATAGAACAGCAACTTCATAGGTAAGGACCTAATAATACGTTGAAAAGATTTTTTTATTAGGGCCCCTTCCGAGTTGACGCGACTAAAAATTTATCAATTTTTGCAATGCCACACGCCCGCGCGCTTTCGATATATACATAAAGATGTATAGGTATACCGCGGCGACAAGGGAATACGTCCCACCGTTGGCAGTGGCCAATTACGACTTACGATTTCGGCTTCGCGCGTCGTCCAATATAGTCGATTTGGTTTTTCAATTATATTATAATAAATTATCAAATGAATCGTTTTTTATAAAGTAAAAATTAGATTACAATAATAAAATAACTTAAAATCACTGTGTTATTTTTATATCACTCAAAAGTATCTTTAATAAATAGAAAAAAAATAATGTTTGGCCGTAACATTTCTGGCAATTACGTAACTTCAAACATTTTTTTCTTATATTTTTTGTATGGAAGTTCCAAAAACAGTCTTGGTACTATGCAAATAGACCATACGCTGGTGTAAATAGACTTTTTAAATATTGAGAATCATCTCTGGGTTTTTCAAAAACTGAAGACAAATCTCGTTCGTTTTTATTTTTTTTGGCAAACAGTAACAGAATAGGGATAATTTACAATTAATATGGAAATAATTTACTAATTTCGTTTTGGCGAAATGATAGCTTAAGGACCGGGTTTTTAAAATCCGGCATATTTGGATTAAAAATTTTTTCGTGTTCTCACAACCAGACCACAAAATTGTTTCCAAAAGCTATATGATTTTATGAAGAAATATAGAAACAAGAAAACCATATTTTACTTCCTATAGCCAACTGTAATGCAATATCCAAGCGTGCACATTCCATTGACTCGTGTATAACTAACGCGGCTTGATATTGGTTTTCAGCATCGGCTGGGCAGTGGCGGCTCCACGTAGTTTGTTCGTTTATTTATTTATTTACATTCTCCTCCGTCCGGGGCGGGCGAACTAATCCGCTTTGGTCTGCTCGCTCACCGATACGCAGCCAGTTTCCACTGCGATGATTGCGAACCCGGTGCTATCAAGTCGCCACTGACTCCGGATACTATATTAGTTTTAGATATACACCATGCAATTTGTATTGAATTCTACTCCGTGGACAAGTATCGGAATAGCTGTAACTGCATTGATTGATGACAACTAGAGCTGTCAACTACAACGGGCGAACCCGTCACCTCAGGATGTTTCGAGATGACGGGTTCGATCGTTCAGTCTCCCGTGAGGTGAACGTAGAAGACTTGGGACGAAAACAATCGATAACCAGGATAACGCTCACGCCCTTACTTCCAGTTGTAAATAGACTACTCCAGTCTCTCGACTGGTTACAGGTTCGAGGTCGCGGTCCTCTCCCTTGCGTAGCGGTGATACGGTGACTACCGAATCTATGGCGGACCACGGCATCCTTGCCCGGCTGTTCACCCGAAATCGGGTAGCCGAATGGTCGTTTCAAGAGCAGTTGCCGTTAGATGAACAACTACCTCCGCTCTACAGGAAACAATAATGTTTCCAGACTCCCCCAGCTGTCAGTCGAAATTCATAATCGATTAGCTAACGCCGCACGGTGCGCAAACCGTACAGAAGCGCCCGAAGGTTGACTCCTAGGGGAAACTGATCCGCAGGCCAAAGTCCTACCCGGGCTCGCGCTTCTGCGTGGAGGCCGCCAGATGGGTGTTGACCCATGCGTTTGGCCGAACCTACACAATAGGTCTTAGTGGCCAAACTGCAACAGGGCCCATTAGCTCCCTATGGCTAATGACAGTAGGAAATTTATAATCGAATTGAAATAGTTTACTTCTAGATAATGGATATCTATGGACGATACAAAACGAGTCTCGAATCTTGTCTCGTCTAGAAAATTCGATACGAGATTGAGGCTTAGTTTCACCTTTATACTCACTAGACGAGACGAGATCATGCGAATTAATTGGAACAAAGAGTATTTTTTTAAAAACAGAACCCCGCACAGAACAGCACTGTACTGTACACAGAACAGTACTGTACTTGAATGGCCCGGGAACTCCCCGATCTAAACCTGATCGAAAACCTGGGGGCAATTTGCAAAAAACGGCTCTCCAAGAGTAGGTAATTCAAGGCAAGTTTTACGATAGTAAACTGAAAGGAAGCCGTCAAAACCTGGTAAATTATATGCTTAAAAGAGCGAAAGGTGTTATCAACGCAAAAGAAGGACAAATTTTATATTAAAACTAACAATCTATAACTACCAGTGTTGTTTTTGTATGTTTATGTCTAATAAATTATTCTTTAAAGACTACTTTTTGTTCCAATTAATTCGCACGGTACTAAACATATTTTAAAAACTTTAATTATTTTACCTCGAAGTTAAACAAAAACTGATAAACAAGTTGCAATCCTATCGGTGACAGTACTTATTACAAGGAGAGTAGAATAGGAGCAAAACAGTAGAGTAGAGCAAAATAAATGTTTGAGTGTCTTTCTTGACCTGGCCAAAGCATTTGATATTGTACACACGACATACTGCGTGACGGACAAAACAACATGAAATTAACAATACACAAGTCGGCTGGTTTACAAACTAAATAACTGGAAGTAAGCAATAAGTAAAACATATTAGTTGCTGACCAAAATAGAGTTGTCAACTACAACGGGCAAACCCGTCACCTCAGGAAGTTTTAACGATTAGTCGTTCTATCTCCCGTGAAGTGAGCGCAGAAGACTTGGACAAAACAGACCACCGTCAAGCTCCGCCACATGCCCGTAAGTAAGAGGTCAACCAGGTGTGTTACCCAGCGGGCTTGCACTCACGCCCTCTTTTCCAATTGCGACCAGATTACTCCGGTCTCTCGACTGGTTAAGAGTTCGAGGTCGCTTGCGCGGTCCTCTCCCTTACGAAGCAGTGAAACGGTGTGTACGGACCACGGCATCCTTTGCCCGGCTGTTCACCCAGGATCGGGTAGCCGATGGTCGTTTCAAGAGCAGTCGCCGAAAGGTCCGCAACCACCCCCGCTCTATATGAAACAGTACTGCTTCCAGACTCCCCCGACTGTTAGTCAGAGTGCGCAATCGATTGGCTAACGCCGCACGGTGCGCAGACCGTCCAGGAGCGCCAGAAGGTTGATTCCTAGTAGAAACTAGCCCTAAGGCCAGAGTCCTGCCCGGGCTCACACTTCATGCGTGGAGGCCACCGGATAGGTGTTGACCCGTGAGTGTGACCAACCCTGAAAAGAATGGGTCTTCGTGGCCAACTCAGCAAGGACCCATTAGCTCCCAAAAAGTTGCTGACCAGACATTTAGTATGGGGTGATTTTATTAGATACATGTACCTATAGTTGAAACCGGTACAGTCAGGATGAAGGACCGCTCGAAGGCAGCTAACAAGATGGACGTACCTAGTTAAGCTCAGAGAAGACTGTAAAACGTAGGGAAATAGCTTAGAACGGCCGTGGCGCGACGTGGCGCCGGTATAAGTGGCTGCAAATTCCGAGCGGTACGTCTCAACCGGGTAATAGGGCATAATGGAACCAATAATCGTTTTCTCCTCCGCCACAATCCTCGTGCAGATGCGGCCGTCTTGCCCCTTCCTCCCCATTCTCCGTTCACCGACCGAGTCGATTTGAATTTAAAACTATTTACTGAAAGCTCATTAAGCCTGGAACGCGTCTAGCTCGTCCCATCTATATTTACAGCTAGCTAGGAACTAGGAATTAATGAAAACAGATGCTGCATGGTGGAAGCCGTTGTGCGATGAGATGAGTAGTAACGTTAATAGATACATTACATTTGTATTCAATTGTCGAATTTTACATACTGCTTTTTGAGCGTATTAAAATATAATGCTTTATTTAATAATAATAATAATAATAAACTCTTTATTTGCACTTAATTATCATACAAAAAGGCGAGCTTATTGTTTATTGTTACGAGGCAATGTCTTACAACTAACCTAAACACAGTGTTACATGCGCGCATTGTGAAAATAAAGATTATTACATAACATACAGACCGTCCGCATAACATACAGACAAGTGGAATAATTTAAAACTAATAATTGCCGAGGAGAGGAAATTGGGAGAGGAAGAGGAGAGAAAGGGAAGAACTGGTTATTTCTTAGAAACGTAGTAATCCTTACGGTGAGTTTATTTAAAGTTACTGTCTCAGATAGAAAACTGATATTAGATAGGAACCTGATAATAAACTGTGTATTGAAATTTGAGAAACAAATTGGTGAATACTGCATTTAGTCGGAAATATTCATTGTTTTTGGTCAAAGTTCGTATTCAAGAGTCGATGTGTCAACAGACGTGAAGCAATATACAAAAATTGCTTCACAAATAATATATAATAAATTTCAGCTTCATTAGATGTGGGCTTTACGCTCTACCGTGGAGGAATATACACACACAAACACCACACACACATACACATTCACACACACACACACACATACATACGAAACTCACACACACACAGGCTCACAGACAGACTTCAGTCTGAAATTATTGTCCTAATCATCTCGGGGGGGTTAATCCGACTGATGTGACCCGTCCATCATTGGATGCAGGCCTACCCGCGGCGGAATGTGAGCGATCCAATATTGGATATGAAATCCAATATAAACTATCACACGCAGAAGTGACGGCTGAATTTTTACCCCGCGATAAGACCCCTCTTATCGCGGGGTAAAAATGGGGTAAAACCCCTTTTAATATGGATAATTTTATTTTAGCGCGTTCACAATACTGTCCCTTGGGCTGGGAAAGAAAAAAGCTTCATGTGAATCTAATGAACAATCAGATGTGGTGCAATAATGTGGATTGGATATTGTATTCCATGAAATCAAGACGTGATCAGGAAGATCGAACTATGATGCTTCAGAACTTGTTGTTTTCCTGTTTTGAAGACTGCGTTGACTAAATAATAATAATAATTCATATAATAGTTATTAATAGTCATTTAATATTCACAATATTATACATATAATAAGTAGTATAATATTAAGTCAGGGCTATTCAGGACGGCAGTGACAGCGCAAGCGGAATATTAGTATCGATGTCATCGAAGCGTTTATAAACAAATATATGTATGATTCATGGAGCAAGGAACGGAAGGGAGAAGCAGAACACTCATGTGGAAGAAAGTTTAGCCAGCCAGAATGACGTGTCTGCCACTGAGCGATGCTATCTTTCTCGTTGAACAATCGAGAGCTCCTTTCTTTATCCTCCAAACAAGTCATTATTAATTTTAAATCATGAAAAAGTGACTAATAACTATTATTATTGATCTCTAAGGGGCTCTCTAGAAGATCAAGCATGCTTGTCAAGCATCGCGTCGCGGGCTGGGAGGGGATCATAAACCGCAGGAAATATGCAAATATTTTTTTAAATATTTACCAAAATTGCCTAATTTTGTAGTTCTATACCTGGGAGTCACGTCATTCATCAATCAATTACGTCTAATTAGCGTAGCTCCGTGGTATAAACGACAAAATAAGGCATTTTTGGTAATTGTAAAAAAAAATATTTGCATATTTCCTGCGGGTTACGATCCCTTCCTAGCCCGCGACGCGATGCTTGACAAGTATGCTTGATCGTCTAGAGAGCCCCTAAGTACAACTGCTGATTTAAGGACGCAACACTATATATTATGATAAAATGGCCCGGTGGCATAGGGGTTAGGTCGCCTGATACTACACTGTAAGGTCCCGGGTTCGATTCCCGGCTGGGTCAATATTTTCCGTTTGTATCTAATTAACGGAATTGATTTTTCAATTCGGTCGATCGAATGCAATAACAACGCACACGCATGTTTACACACATACATACATATAAACACGTCATAGTTGGGTTGGTTGTAATAGATTATCATATAACAAAAAGCCCGCCCATTGTGAAATTTCACAATAAAGATTAGAAACAAACAAACAAAATAAAAAGAGTACATGCGTTGTTTGTTAATGTTCAAACTACTTTATCTCTGCGTGATGCGTCATATGCAGGGTTAGTTTTTATTAACCGTCATCCTTATAGGGGGTGAATCAGTACAAGCATCCAAGCAACTTTTGATAAAAAATTGTGGAAAAAACAAACAAAAAAGTTTTTTTTTCTTTTTAATTTGTTTTTTTTTAAGTAGTATAAAAGCGTTGAGCGCGATGCGCAATCTGTTGGTAACTAAAATATCGCAAATACTGTTTATTAGCGATATTTTGCCTACCGCTAAATGGTGCAGCGCGCTCAAACCCTTGTCAAACTTTTATTTTAACGGTCAAGTACTTAAAATTTTCAAATATAAAAAAAAATAAAATAAATTAAAAGTTTATTTACTCGTACTGATTCAGCCTCTTGAAGGATGTCGATTAATTAAAACTCACCTGTGGCCCCGATTCTAAGTAAAAACCGAAAGAGTATCTACTCGTGTACCCATAATTAATCAAGAAAATCGTTTATTAAGTTCATGCCTTTGTTATTAAGGAAAAGCATTTTTTGTAAAATTTTCTGATATTCAGTATTTTTTCATGGTAAAAAAGACCTGGAAAATAGTTGTTGACGATTTTCACTTTATATTTCGTGAAGAATATAAGATATAGAATATAAGAGAGAAAAATTCGATATAGAATATAAGAAGAAAAGAGAATATAAGAAAGAAAAATTCAATCACTTAGGAAGTCATGGTCTTTCACTCCGTTTCAGTCAGGATAGAAAAATTGCGATTCCAACTCATAATTCTTTTTACTTATTTTTTACTTATTCCTTCAACGTTCATGCAGCTAGACTATTTAACCAGCTCCCGCCAGACATCAGAAACGCACCAACGGTTTCTACCTTTAAAGTGTCTCTGAAAAATCATTTCATGTCACTGAATTCCTGGTTATCCTAGGTCTCATCCCATCCTCTCCTATCCTTCGCTCCTTGCGAATTATTCGAAATTCTAATGTTATTTAAAAAAATGCCATTTTTGTTACTTGATTAATTTTTGTTATGTAATAAGTTTTTCTTATTTTTTATGTTGATAATTTTAAATTTATCTCTTGGCACTCAATGTTTTACACTTCCACGAAGGTTGGCTGTAAGAGATTGTTTTTAGGCAATAAGCTCGCCTTTTGTATGTTTTTTTAATGTGCAATAAATAATCTCTATCTAAGCATAATCTACTGTAATCGAAAATCTGCTAATAGCTATCTAAAAATACGGTAAATATTATATGTAATGTGTATGTATGTTCGGGTTTCTATTGCAAAGAGGAATATACCGTAATACAATTAGCGAGAGTTTCTTCCGCTTCTCAATTCAACGAAACCGCAAACCGCGTGTGCAATTAATTACGCCTTCGGACACCTCAGAAACCAAAAATTCATCGCGCCGTCTCTTCGCGCGGGCAACTTTCCCTGCGGCAAAGAAAAAGCTCCGCTAGGCGCCCTCTGGCACAGATTAATCGCAGAAGGGGTTCGGTCTCAAACAGATATGACACTCAGACGTCATGCATTTGGAGACCGTGATATAAATAGTGTAGGTAGGAGTAACCACCATAAATGACACTGTTGATGCGGAAAGACCTATCTGCCGATGCTTGCCAATTTGTGAGTTTATATAAATTGCCTCATCACACCAGCCACGATAGCGCTACAAAGAAGTTTACACTTACCAGATTTGCCGGCATCTTCTTCTTCTTCTTCTGGTGCACCAGGAATGCTGAGAATGGCGTTTTGTTTGTATGGCGATATATTACAAATTCACTTCCTTTGGCAAACGTCGCGAGCGAGAATAAAGGACACAATAATGCGTGCGTGCAAGGAAATATAACTTTCACTTCTGAAATCACCCGCATTATAAATATATGCAGTTATAAATTGGCGCCCAACGTGGGGCATTCTGCTGCCGAATATGACTTCGGCTTGGGATTCCGGGGATTGCGTATAAAAAGAACCATCTAAAATCGGTTCTCGACCATGGACAAGGAAAAAAGGGCTGAAACCCGTGGCTTCCGAAACAGCCGAATTGATCGCCATCTGAATGGCAGAAAGGTGGAGATCCCAAGAGCGATGGTCGTCCTTAACTGACAACGCCATCGCCAAGTTGGTATAACTGCAGGCAGTCCAGTCTGTCCAAACTAGCCACAGTAATGGAGGGGGTCAGATTTTCGAAGATCCGCGAGGTGTGTGCACCATGGAGTGCGGCGTTTTTTTAAAAGTAATGTGAACAAGTTCTCAATTTTCGGTAAGCGTTTAATTCTTTTCGGGATTCAATTAGATAAACGAGTTTTGTAGTAATGGTGTGTTTCTCTTTTCGTCACAGCGGGTTTTTGGCTGTGCCGCCTTTTTTTACTTTCCAATTTAATTTCTACAATAAATCGGCCCACCGCGCCTTGATATTTTTCTCGGCTGGATGTCCGTTTGAACGGAAAAACTTATCAATTCACATTTCTGAAGTCTACCACATGTATGGAGAGGAGATAGGAAGAACTACCTGCAAAATAAAAGGATCTTGTTTTCTAACTTTAAATTTGTAGTTTTATTTTAAAGTTGCGAAGGTTTATTCTCTGTCCTGCCAAATTTAGTGACAAAGTAAATTCTTTCCCCGACCCTGTGGCTGTTTTTTTACAAACCGGTTAATTCACGCTCGCTAAAGAATAATTTTATTTTTATTTTTTTTTATTTTTTTTTTAAAGAAAAATAAAATAAAAATAAAATTATTCTTTAGCGAGCGTGAAGAAACCGGTTTGTGCGTTCCTCTTAAGCCACACTACCCGGCTGGCATTATAAGACAAAACAAAAACCCTTAACGGCGTAAACAGACACCTTTGCATTTGCATAATTATAAACCACAAATAGATGAAAAAAAGCATAAACCGTTATCAGTTTGCAGATGAAAAAAAGCATAAAGCATTATCAGTTTGCAGATGATGCATAAATAACAGATGCATAAATAAATTTTAATAGATGGGTAAACAAATACATAAATGTAGATTTTGTGACAATCGATCCATTTTCAAACCATCGTGGCTTGGTGGTGAACTATTTGAAAACGAAAGTGATGTATGTCACTTAGCCATATATAGAAAGCGAGCACGTGTTTTAACTGCACGCATCGTACATACGATTGCGATTAATCAAAAGTATCTAGAATATATGAAAAATTATCTAAGATGTATAAAGTTATTTTCTAGACATCTTATTCCACTTAAATAACATATTTCACGGCCCTTAGAGCACATCTATTTAATCTTAGCTTGACCGAGAGCAAGGACTGCCGAATATGTGGCGAAGACCCTGAGGATAGCATACACATCGCTGTGTTGGTCGATGTCCAGACTCACGGCAAAAGACACAGTTTACTGGGACGAGCCTTTCTCGAACCCAGCGATCTACCCAACTTGAGAAGGTCAGTGATATGTATGGACGGGTAAGCAGTACCAGGCTTCTACTAGACCTTTCACCCAACCACAAAATGGGTAGTTACAAAAGATTTTATAGATCCAGGTGACATCAAGGGCTGGGGACAAGCCCCCCACTCCTTTTACTACTACTAGTATTACTAAATAACATATTTCCAAATCATATTAACAGATCGATCTACGTTGCCTTAATTGGATCTATTTAAGCATAAATTTGACTTGCATTTGGAAGAAATACCATCTACGTCGTCGCATTTTAAATTTAATCGTCCCAAAGCAAGTAAGTATAGAAGCGAAATTTAATTATAATTACTCGATTTTTTCATAAATATCCATCCTGTTTAATTTTTCTGTATATTCTGTATATTTTTTTAATCAAGCAAATTTTTAATTATGAATAATATAAGATTGCCGAATTTTACACGTTTTTTTTGGTGCGACAGTATAAGTAGTAGGTACATAGGTAGACAGATGTATCACTAAAATATTAGAATATAATGTATTAATGGTAAGATTTTTACCGTTGCGGTTTTTATAATTAAACAAACTTTTAAGTTTAATAGTTAGCTAAAAAATGTAGTTGTTTAGACGATACACCCGGCCAACTGTAAATACCTAAATTACATAATTCAATAAAGATTATATTTATAGATTGAATTGTGCTTATCAGAAGTGAATCGACCAAACGTGACGCGTCTGAAGCATACGCCCTTTCCATAATGTATGAAACGTGGCGGGAGGGGCGAGGGTGAGAGAAACGGGCGGAAAGGTGGCATAGGGGATTCCAACATTTCGCAAAGTAATCGCTTCTAATTAAGGAGCGGGAAACGAAAATAGTTGCGCAAAGTATGGAACTTCGTTAAGGGCCCACGCCCCTAACACGTCACTCGAACGCGCCGTATCATTTACGCACGCGGCGAGCGGCGCCGAGTCCGGTAAAGTTTTACGTAACATTTTGTATAAGTTTGAGACATACACTAACGCTCAAAATTATTTGGGCACACACTTTTAATGTACCGATTGTATAAAAGTGTATTGAAACAATCCTGTATTTAAGCACATTTGAGTACTTCCCTGAAGTGCATTTATATCGCTCATTAAACTTGTACGCCTATTACGTAGTAGGCCTTAATCCCTATAATAAAGGTATCGGAAATTAACTAAAGTTCAGGATTCAAAGCGGCGTTTAAGAATTCTGGGAAGAATTTATTCATGTTATTGTAGGTAGATAATATAAAAATATCAAATCGAAGACTATCGCGGTTGTTTGACATTATAAATAGGATAGAAAACGAATTTACCGCGTGAAATTTGTAGGACCCGACGTTTCGGTGACGTTGCAGCCGCCGTTGTCTAGGGTAGACTGAAGAGCTGTCAGTCCGTTGTTTTGCGGGTAGGCCGCAAACCGCTGCCGCCACTGCGTAGGTTATATCGGCGATCTGAGAACATATATTGGATAGCGGAAGTAACCACTGGATGCAGTTTCAAAATCCCATTGTTCTATCCAAGGAACAATTCTACTTTCCTCGCATGATCCGGGAAGCCATTGAAATAAGAAGAACTCCGAACTTCAATAGAGATGACGGCTACAAACTCTCTTTTACGTGGAACCCTCTTCTTAAAATGTTCCCGCCGCCGAACGCCGAACGCAAAGACGTAAAACAGGATACAGTGAGTGTTGTGTGCAAGACGGATTTTAAAAATTCCCGCGCTCCGAGCCCGGCCCCCCACCACCGTTATAACCTACGCAGTGGCGGCAGCGGTTTGCGGCCTACCCGCAAAACAACGGACTGACAGCTCTTCAGTCTACCCTAGACAACGGCGGCTGCAACGTCACCGAAACGTCGGGTCCTACAAATTTCACGCGGTAAATTAGTTTTCTATCCTATTTATAATATAAAAATATCATTAGGGATACCTAGAATAAAATGAATATTTTCTTCCGAGAATGTTTAACTATATGAACTTTAGAAAATCATGTTTTTAGCACATCTGAGCACTACTTTGAAGTGCATTAATATCGCTTATAAATCAGATTTGTCTAAGCGCCTATTAAGCAGGCGATACTCCCCATAATAAAGATATCGTCCATTAACCGCTCGAAAGCCAGCCTTCGCGCGCATAAAACTGTGCCGCAACTTTTTGGTCGATTTTGTAAATAAATACTGACAATATGGTTTTTTCATAAATTCCCTCTTCTCACCTATTAATTTATCTTGTTAGTCGTGTATATTATATATTTATATAATATATAATGGCCGACCGAAACGGCTACGCGCGGATCTGTCAATCGACGCAAGTACATATAGGCATTGTTGACGTCCGACAGATTAATGAAAGTTTTATTATAATAGGGTAATTTAAAAGACTTGGGAAGAGTTTATTTATTTTATTTCAGGTAGCCCTAAATAATATTTACTCATTTCTGTTTATTTAGGCGAACAACGCCTAAATAAACTTTAACAAGAAAATATAACTAGGGCTACCTACTATATAAAAAAAATATATTTCTACCCAGAATTGTGATACCTTTATTATAGAAATTATAACTTACTAGGTAAAAGGCGTTGAATCTAGTTTGATTTATGAGCAATATAAATGCACTCCAAGTATCTGTATCTGGGAGTCACGCTCGACCAGAGACTCACCTGGTTCAACCACCTAGACAAAACAATTCAAAAAGCTAAAAGTGCTTTGGGTATAAGCAGAAGACTGGCAGGGAAAAACTGGGGCCTTAACCCCAAGATCTCCCACTGGCTATACACTTCCATTGTGAGGCCGATAATCTCGTACGCTTCGGTGGTATGGTGCTACAAAGCCAACCAGAAAACTGTAATTACCAAACTAAACAATATTCATAGGACGGCGTGCCTCATGACAACTGGCGCAATGTCCTCCACTCCAGGAGCAGCTCTAGATGCACTGCTGAACTTACCGCCCCTACACATTCACTTGCAACAGGTGGCGATACACATTCACTTGCAACAGGCCCGAGAGAAGGTAAATTGGATCTCACAAGCACTAAGATCAGTTCTTGACTCAGTAAAAATCCAACCCTCAACATGGTATCAGACACCATGCTTCCACTCCTAAACTTTGGAAAAGTTTTTACAGTGGAACTGCCCCCCAGAGACGACTGGCTAAAAAGCCAACTGCACTGGGAGGCTGGTAGCATTAAATGGTATACTGATGGGTCCAAATCGGGACTTGACGTAGGCTGGGGTATATATGGAGAGCGACCAAACTTCGAAAGAGCGTAAACTAGGGGATATACGCCTCCATATTCCAAGCGGAGTTATACGCCATTATTGAATGTGCGGATATCAACCTCCATAAGAACTACGCTAACCACAGTATCTATATCCACTCGGATAGCAAGGTAGCTCCTATGCTAGCCTCGAATACCATTAATTCAAAGCTAGTGCAAAACTGCACATCACTACTGAATTCCCTGGGCGAAAAGAACAGGGTAATTCTAAGATGGGTTCCCGGCCATGCAGGAATCGAGGGAAATGAAAAAGCCGATGAACTTGCTAAGACGGGAGCAAAGGGAACGTTAAACGGCCCTAACCTTGCTGTGGCGTACCAAAAGCCTTGCAAACCTAATGCTCAAACAAATATGTTTAGAACAATCCGTCAACAACTGGAACAACACGCCAGGGTTGAATCATTCCAAAGCGCTAATTAAGGCTTACGACCGTAAGACGGCCCGTGAGGCCTTATCGCTAAATAGGAACAATCTACGCATACTGATGAGGGAGCTCACGGGGCATTGTGGCCTGAACAAACAACCTCAAGCTCAGAGACATAAGAATGTGCAGGTTCTGCCAAGGAGCAGAGGAAACTCCCCAGCACCTCATGTGCGAGTGTGGCCCGCTGATACGTAAAAGATGCACCCACTTGGGTGGTTATTACCTACAACCTGAGGAGGTAAAACAATCTGGCGGCCTGCTGTGGTTCTCAAATGACACGAAGTTTAGCGCAGAACTATAGTAGGTGGCGAACACAATAGATCAGCAATGGTCTCAGTGTTACAAGGTTCATAAAGAACTTAGAAAAGCCCCACTCAACAAATAATAATTTTTAAACAAAAGTTCACTACTACCTCCACTCTATAGAAAACAATACTGTTTTCAGACTCCCCCAGCTGTTCATATATCTAATATGCATACATTTCTATTTATACCTCGTCTATACGTTGTCGGCGTAACAATTTTTTTAAGTAAAAACATTATAACCTACCAAAATATTTTTCTAATTATTTCTCACGTATTTGTCTCTTTAATTCGGCATTAAATAATCGCATGGACATTAAAGTCGACATAAAAACATGTTTTTTGAGGAAGTCTGTATCTAATTATATTTTTTTATTTACCTAAATCAGTAAATAAATATATAAAAATAGCATATGACATAATTCTAATTTTAAATTCTATGTGTCAACATATTTTGAATTTTTTCTCAGCAATAAAAAATAATTAAATAATGAATATAGTGCAAAATCGACGATTAAGTAACCAGGCCAGGTTGCCACAAGCCTAGGAAATGTAGATATTTTCTGAAAGTGTGGAGCTCGCCAAGACGTGTGGCCGACGTGGCGGGTATCGGGCTAAATACCTCCAATCACAATGAACAGTACAACCTTACCACGGCCCCTAGTCCCCAGCATCCCCACTAGCCCAAGCCACGGCAGCGGTTACGGTAACGGTGAGGCAGGGGGTGCTAAGAATCTCTGGGTACGATCAGGCTGCCAAACTAAACTGACACTGGCAACGTATAATGTAAGAACTCTGAGAGATGAAGCAAGACTAGAGGAGATACAGAAAGAACTAGCACTTATAAACTACGACATAGTCGGACTGAGCGAAACTAGGCGACAGGGAGAAGGGACCATAAGGCTCCAGTCGGGTGACCTGTTTTACTACAGAGGTGAGGAAAACTCGGCATATGGCGGTGTGGGATTTATAGTAAGCTGCAATCTTGCGAAGCACATAACCGAACTTAGCAGCATTTCATCTCGCGTAGCCTATACTGTCGTACAAATTAACAAAAAGTACTCCCTCAAAATCATCCAGGTGTATGCACCAACCAGCACACATAGTGACGAAGAAGTAGAGACGTTCTTCGAAGACATATCCAAAGCGATCAAAAAAGGACGCTCTCATTACGTTATAATTATGGGTGATTTCAACGCTAAGAATGGCACAAGACGAGAGGGGGTAGATACCTGTATAGGGCCTCATGGAATAGGCATTCGGAACCCACGTGGAGAAACGCTACTAAACTATCTCGCAGCAAACAACTTATTTGCGATGAATTCGCACTTCCAGAAGAAGCCCAAAAGAAAGTGGACATGGGTGAGCCCGGGCGGAAATGTGAAAAACGAGATAGATTTCATTATCTCCAACAACAAGCACATTTTCACTGATGTCACAGTGCTCAATCGATTCCAGACAGGCAGCGATCACAGACTTGTCCGAGGAACGATCGTGTTAAACACGAAGCTGGAAAGGGCCAAACTTGTTCGAAAAAAGCTGAGCAAGCTGTATGTTCCAGATGGCATCAACGAAAGGTTTGAGAAATCCCTCGAAGAATCCCTGAAAAGAACAGCGATCGAACATTTCGAAGATGACCTCCAATCGAAATACAACCGTTTTACAAAGATCCTGACGGATACAGCAAAAGAACAGTTCAAGCGAGTAACAAAACCATCATCTGGGTTTCCAGAAAGCGTGGCGAACATGATGAAGGAACGCCGTAAGTTCGCAGCCGATGACTTCAATAGCAATGCACACCGGGAGCTAAACAGAAAAATTCACAAGACTCTCAAGCGTGAAATTCGTAAAAAGAATACACTAAAAATCCAGGAGCTCATAGAGAAAAATCGGGGTCTAAAAGTGTTCCAGCGAAATAACAGAGGAAACGACTTAAACACCCTGAGAGTTAACAGCGGCAACCCGACAAGTAACATCTGTGAGATCAAGAAAATCACAGAGAAATTCTACAGTGATCTATACTCAACCACCACACAACAGCCCACTGCCCTTGATTTAAGCGACAGGCGTGCGCCTATCAAGCGACACTACACGGAAGATATTCCTGAAATTAGTACGTATGAAGTGAAGCAAGCACTGAAGCGCACCAAGAAGTTCAAGGCTCCGGGTGAGGACGGCATTACTGTGGAATTACTAAAAGCTGGAGGCAGAACTATCGTAAAGGAGCTAAGTCTGCTGTTCAACGAGGTCTTGTTCACTGGTGAAGTACCCAAGGATTGGACTAACAGCATCGTTGTGCTCTTCCATAAGAAAGGCGATAAGACCCTTCTGAAAAATTATCGTCCTATTTCACTTTTAAGTCAGGTGTACAAAGTATTCTCCAAAATCCTGACTACACGCTTGACACAAAGACTGGATGAATATCAACCCAGGGAACAGGCAGGATTTCGGAAGGGTTTTGGAACGATCGACCACATCTTCACACTTCGGCAGGTTATCCAAAAGTCCGAAGAATACAATAGGCCCCTTTATCTTGCCTTCGTCGATTATGAAAAAGCATTCGACTCCATAGAACACTGGGCAGTCACCGAATCGCTACATCGATGTCATATAGACTACCGGTATATACAGATCCTGAAGAGCTTGTACAAAGCGGCAACAATGACCGTACAGCTGAAAGAACTAACAGACCCTATACCAATCCAAAGAGGAGTCCGACAAGGTGACGTTATATCCCCTAAGCTGTTCACCAACGCTATGGAGGATATATTCAAGACATTGGACTGGAGTGGCAAGGGAATCAACGTTGACGGCGTGTATCTCAATCATCTGCGCTACGCGGATGATATAGTTATAATCGCTGAATGTGCCGAAGACCTACAACTCATGCTGGAGCAACTATATCACGCGTCCCTGCGAACGGGTCTTAAGATGAACATGGACAAGACAAAGGTTATGGCGAAAGCCGATCTCACACCGAATCCCATTTCATTGAATGGACAACCGCTGGAGCAGGTGCAGGAGTACACATACCTAGGACAGGTGATAAAGCTCGGCCGGGACTCGATGATGGCAGAGATAAAGCGAAGAAAACAATTGGGATGGGCAGCCTTCGGGAAGCTGAGCTTCGTGCTGAAGTTCAGAATTCCCCAATCGCTCAAGACAAAGGTGTATAATCAGTGTGTGTTACCGGCTATGACATATGCTTGTGAGACATGGACACTGACTGCTGGGATGATCTACAAGCTTAAGGTGGTGCAGCGTAACATGGAGCGAGTAATGCTTGGCATATCGTTGCGCGATCGAGTCCGAAACGAGCTCATCAGACAGCGCACGAAGGTGGTCGACGTGGGTCAAAGAGTGGCCAAGCTGAAGTGGGCTTGGGCCGGCCATGTGGCCCGACAACACGACGAACGGTGGAGCAAGCGCGTTTTGGAGTGGAGACCCCGGCTAGGCAGAAGAAGTGTGGGCAGACCACCGGCCCGATGGTCCGATGACATTAAGGAGACAGCTGGACCAGTCTGGATGAGGGAAACGGACAACCGATCCGGGTGGAGAGTGATTGGAGAGGCGTATGCCCAACGGTGGGCGAATACGCGCTGATGAAGAAGAAGAAGAGAAGTATATGACACTCTGAGAAAAAGATTGGATTTCTTACTGAATTACCGTTTTGTTATTACGGTTTTATACAGAATAATGATGTTCCAATTGTATTTTTGTTGAATTATAAGGAATGTTGTTGAAATTCCATTACTTGATTATATGTTTCACCATGCTCCTGACGCGAAAATAACGGTATAATGTAGATCATGATTCTTGTAACTGACTATAAACTTACGTACATAAGTTTATTACATAATAACATGCTGTCATGGTAAAAGCAAACTCTCGTTGTGCGCCGTAATAAACGTGCGGTGTAGTTACCATGCCTGTGGCATGGCAACTACACCGTTACGCGTCATGTTGATACATACTTACGTACCACAGTATTTGTTATAATAAGTAATCACTTTTGAAACATGCGTATTTCCGTGTATTACAGCATTGTATTATTATTATTATTATTATTCCGTGTATTACATTATCAACATTGTCTCATATTTTTCTCAGTGCATCCTACTCGCAATCCCGTATCGTATCCTTGTCATCTCTCATTTGAGATGATGGGTTTATTCATCATTGCGAATCATCGTATAATAAGGAAAATATTTTCATTAAATATGGAGAACACGTGCCAAGACTATATTTTTAAATATTGTAAAACAGTACAGCGAATAAAATAAGTGTAAATTCCTTGTAAAGTTCACGCAATGTTGACGTAGTCTGGCAAAATATCGGCGTATAATATTGGAAGTAAATGAGAGGCAGCATAGTCGATTTCTCTATATACATGTATATGGGAGGGATCGCCCACTTACCACAGAATTTCGTGAGGGGCTTGGATATACGCTGTATTATATGAGACCGTATATACATCTGTCTGTCTCTGTAAGTTTATTTACTGGACTGTAATTATGTAAACCAAGTAATACGCATAGATGAGTTTTGATTTCTTTGAAATAGTGCAAACTAATGAGATGTCCAATCCTTGCGTTGTATAGTTATCATGGAAAGGGGACACCTGTCTATGCTACGTCATATATATTATAAAATGGAGAAAAGAATTTACTCACCAATTCAGATCGAGGATCTTCTCGAGCACAACAACAACCCACAGTAAGAAAATTGATTACTCACCTGAAATAAAAGAAAAATAAAACATTAATAATAACATGTGTTAAGACGACGATACAATGTCGTTGCCGCGATGGACAGATATCAATATCAAGTAAAAATCAGTATTCACTAAACCCTAAAATCGATTTTTGACATGAACACAAAATTCCCATTATTACTCCGTCTATGTTTGGGTTGTAAAAATGTGTGCATTATTTATGAAATTAACCTTGTATAATAAAATATTTATACTGCAAATAAAGGAACCTCAATAATAATATTAACTAAGGAGAGTGGGCATTTTGGGCCCATTTTTTCAATAGCTGTAAATCATATACCAATTTACCCAGCAGAAGTGGCACAGAAACTAATTATAAAAATCATCACACGTAAGCCTTACAGGTACTCATCGGCAAAATTGTTTGGGGAATATAAAGTATTGGATTTGAGACACCTCTACTTAAAATTCTGTGTAAATTTTATTAAATTCAAATGCAACAGGACATTCTCACAACAAATGCATACAACACGGCGATCCGTTGCAAAAAAAATAGATATTCCCCGAATGATGACCTCTTTTGGTCAAAGGCATTTTACTGTTTTGGGCCCCAGGTCATATAACCTATTAGAAGATGGAATTAAAACAATTCAGACTAAAGATTCCTTTAAGAAGCAGAGCCATTATGTGGCTAATAAATGAAAGCCGTGAAAAGAGCCACAAATTATTGACAATCTAGTATGATTTTTATTTTTATTCTTATTTTTTTTAATTTATTTATTTTACTGAGTAGGTTATCTATCTATTTACTACTATTATGATTTCGATTTTTATTAATTTACTCGATAATTTTATGATTATAATTTCAAATACTTGATGATATTTTAATTTATCTTTTTAACATGTTTAATTTTCAAGTTTAGTTGTTATTTTTTTTATTTTTTTTGTGTGCACAGGTAAAATATTTCCTGGTACACCTGCCTTAGTACAAGCCTAGGCCTAGTTAGGCGGTGTTGACGTAGTGACCAAGATACTGCAGTGTGCTCTATTTTCGCTACTGGTCCAAACCCATTTTTTTTGTAATGCCGCAGGAAATTATATTTTGTGCTATACCTTTAATAAAAAAATGGAAAGATCTCCTGACTTAATTATGCTGATCTTACTTATGAGCCGTTTCTGAGGGATATCCTATTAAATATGGCCAATTACCCGATACCCTCTATGGCACCTAACCCATCCAGGCATTGTATTTTTAATAATTGTTTAAACGAAAACCGTCGTAGAATACCACTATATATTCCTGTTCAAACTATATATTCCTAAGGATGCTCGAGTTGGTCAGCAGTATATGGAGGGGAAATACTGGAATATGTTGCTTGAACTCTGTAATGTGTCTCATTATTTCATTGTCACTCAGTTAACTGACGCATGTAATATGTTAAAGTCAGGTGTCCAACATAGTGTGCTCAGTGACCGTACATCATAATATACTATATTTTATGGATCTTCACTGCAAATAATATATTTTGAATAAATAGTTGGCATTAGGGTTTTCGTGTAATTAGCCCTATTTAACCCCTCCTATCGCGGGGTAAAAATTTAGTCGTCACTTCTGCCCGGGACAGTTTTGCGCGTGAAGTCGATGGCCTTGAGAAAAACGACCATAACTTTTAAACTACTATACGAATCGTAAAAAGAATAACTGTAAAATGATCGCATTGAAATTTGAAATTTATAATATTATAACCTTATCTCGTCAAACAATTAAGATAATAATGAATAAATATTTAAAAAGTTGGCATTTTACGCAGCGCGGAGCGCCCTAACCAATATTGGTTAGATACAATTTTAGCATTTGTAAGCGTTTAACCAAAAATGGTTAACTCAAATAGGAAGGGTTAAGAAGATTTCGAACATCAAAACTCCAAAACGGACTATAATTGAGGTAAATTGTATTAGTAATAAATATTCTAGATAAATAGACCTTTCCAATGGTAAATACGATATTGTTTGTATGGGCTCAGCGCCCATACATTCCCATACAAAATGTATGGGCTCAGCGCCCATACATTTTTGTACACTGCAATTTACTCCTAATTTACGAGAGGTTTTTGGTTGTTTTTTTTCTATGGGTTAGTTACATGCATGAAGTTCGATGCAACTTGTAGGTATACCCTATTGAAATGAGAGAAGTTTATACATCCAAACATGAGAGTCGTGACTTGCATTTTTGTTTAGTTACTAGGTCTGCAATGAAAGCAAACAATCTACGAAGAAAGCAATCCGACCTCCGAAATCCGCTTTACCCAGTGTGTTTGTCCGCAAAGAGGAGAACTTGAAGTCTCGCTCGTTTTAGTGGCATGAGCAATATCAAAGTGCCCACGGAAGAGCCTCGCTGCCCGCAAAGAGGCTAAAATAGCAAGTGTAAGTTATTCCGTGCGAGTAGATCGCGAGCGCACTCGCGAGAGTTGAGCGGCAGACAAAAGCAGCGCCCGCGGTCGCGAACCGCGCCGACAACTTTCGGTCCCCGGGGCCCCAGAAGCTCCATCGAGGCGAGAGTCGCTAACGAGAGCGACTCGAGCGACTTTTTATCAATAATCAATAAAGACGACCAAATTTAAATCAATTGGTCTTCCTAAAAAGGAGCCACCCGTGAGCGACGTGTAAACGCCATCGTGTAAACGAAGAGGCACAAAGCCATCAGGGAAGTCCCCACTCGTGCGCTTTCCTCTGACGCATGCGTTTAACACAATAGTGCATGCGTCGAGACAAGTTGAACGACAGCGCATGCCTCAGCGCACGCCGATCCGGCACCCTGTGGATAGGCGTGCGTCACTCCGTGCACGGGTTCGAGAAAGGCTCGTCCCAGTAAACTGTGGGTTGAATACATGAGCTCTAAGGGACGTGTGTCCGGTGAGGAGACCGATAGTGGTTCTAAGGTTCTTCTTGCTCATGCCAAGTAGGGCCTTGGTTTTCTTCTGTAGTGGTTGCTCCATCATGGCTTTTGCCTGGCGACATCCTAGACATTAATAACGACACAATTTGCTAAAGCCGTCGGAGGAAAGTATCGATGAACGCCCTCTATACATATCCGTCACTCGTGAAATTAGTGAACGATGGAGTAGCAATTTATAACGAGCAATTTATAACAATTTGGAAAAACTATGTAGTTGTGATTCTTATGGAATTACGAGGAGTGGACTGTAAGGACCCGTTTGCTGGTATTATTAAATCAAAGAAGCATGTGAAAAGATTAAAATATTAAGTGTACCTAGAGTATTCCGTGCCAGCCGAGAGTCGAGCAGACAAAGGTCGCGAACCGCGCCAACAACTTTGCCCCCCGGAGGCCGATGCACTCCACTTACGTGGCAGTTACTGACGAGAGTGACTTATGCTATTTATTTTTGCTAAACTAGAAACGTTTCTCTGCAGTTTCAAAATAATCAAGAAGTTGGACTGTGCAGTCCAACTTACAATATAATACACTGTGATTTACAACAAGAAGTTGGATTGTGTATTATATGTTGAAGACATTTTTAGGATTGTTCTGGCTGATACATACGTGTATAATTAAAACACAATAAATATGTTCATACATACAGTATTAATCGCCGAAAGTCCGAAAGGCCTCCAAACCCATGATGAAGTCAATCGCCAATAAATCAAATAATAAGAATCAGAACTTTTTCTTTAAATCTGTGGTAGGCAGAAGTGAGCTATTCGCGAAACATATAGAATCCAATTTAGATATACTGTCAACTGAATGTTTCACTAAGCCAATTACTCAAAGAAAATTGAAGAGTAGTATTTTTTTCAAATAAAAGTGGTAATAAAAACTACAGTGGTAAAAGTGGTAAAATCCAATCAGAGGTTTTGTCTACTTTACTGTAATGAATAAAACCAAAGACGATCAAATAAGCTATTAGGAAAAAGCTCGAGACATTATCGTTTTATGTTGAAGATCGCATGGCATGAAAGCATTACAAGCTCGGACGTGTTGAGCTGAATAAAAGACTGTAGCTTCCCAATATCGTTAAACAGATAAGATTAAGTAAAATAATATATACTCTTTTTCCGAATGAAAAATAAATTGGAAACATACTGCAGGGCAAAGACGAAATGTATGGTTGAAAAATCTACATGACCGGTTTAGCTGCAGTATAATTTTAATATCCTTTGTTATGGCATCCTCGGTTAAACTTTCCCTGATGATGACTAGCTCCCGATAGAAGAGTAGCTACAAGATGAATAAGAAATATCTGCAGAAGTTTGAGGCATCGATGTAGTTGGCATAGTTTTAAAGAGCGATTAGTTCTATAGAGACTGTCTAACAAAGAAACTTGTGGAGCGAGCTGTAAAATAATAATAATAAAACGCTTTATTCTTAAGAAAACTGCAGAAGACTAATATGTTTAAGTGTTCAAGTCCGTATATTTTACACATCGTCAAACGTATTAAGACTAACTAAGTAGTCGATAAAGAGAAATAGCAACGACATCCAAAATTATTGTGAATGGGTTATCTTATGACCTATCAACAGAGCGAAACTGGTCACTTATCATTGCGACTAGTTTTCTGTTCGGTTAGGTTCGGTTCTGTTAGGTTCAATTAGTTCGGTCTGTTGAAATGTGCCCTATTTCTTCTGAGCCAGTCTAACTTAATATACAACCATATAATACAGATAGAGTAAAAGTCTAACTGAAGCTAAAATAATCCGAACAAGAGATAGACTACGTATTAATTTTCTAGGTTGAGTATAAGCATGAAAATAAAATATTAAATTTGAGAAACAGCACCATCATTGGTGCAACTTTAAATAAAGAAACTACTAATGTTAGTAACTAGCGCGTATCTCCTGCTGAATGTAAATGCATTCGGAGGTTAAGATAAAGGTTAAACCATCGCCCCTTTGCATAATATTATGTTTAATGCGATAATACTTGACGGTACTACCTAGTACACTATTTGTAATAACAAGACTAGTGGGCACAACAAGCCTAATTAGATGATATAAGAGTAATTGAACGATAAACTATACATGTATATGGTACTGGTACGATAAATTTATATGGTACAGAAAGAAGTTATACTCGTATATCACATAAATAATAGAAAAAAAACATCAGCTACGATGGAAAAAAAATTAATGTAATAAATCCTAGAGATAGTGGAAGCAGAACAGCATGCTAGAGAAATCGAAGAGATGAAGAGAACTTACAACACTTTCCAGCTGCCCAAGACTAGATACCCAGAATAGGTGTATTTGTTGGTTACAAAGGATTGCTTGGATTTTTTAAAAATTCGGATAACAAATTTTTGACGATGATAATCAGGAAATTATCTGGATAATCAAGGTGGTAAATAACGATGTCAATGACATCAATAAACAAATAAATAAATAATTGACGCATACGAGCTTTAGTGGATACAGTGGTGAACAAAGCTGAAGAAGCTACGGGTATCAATGAACTACACGTGGCTCATAAAGCAGAAGAGGCCATAGATGGCGAAAACTGGAAGAGAGCATTGCAGTAGTCGTGAATACCTTACGTGGATGGGTCAAGGAAGACACTAAGAAAAACTAAAGAACACGCCCTGGGAGACGACATATCGTAGGGAAGATAATGATATTCAGCTATGACACATTGATCAGGCCAGTAAAAACAATAAGGATATTAATATTATAAGGATATTTGCTCGCCGTTGGCATGACGCAGTGACTAACATATAGCATAGTCGTGTTTTTTTTCGACTCTATTATTTTCTACTGTTTTTTTCATTAAAATACACAGAAACCTTTCTCAAGTGCTTTGAAAATAATAAGTTTTTGAAAGTTGCCGATTATAAGATATCCTATAGAAGTAGGGGACGAAATAGTCAATATTTTTAATATTGAGCATCTGTTTGTGAGGATGTTTGTGAGGAACTTGTAGTTACATGTTTCTACAAGTATATGCAGAAGGTTTATTAGGCTCACGATTTAAATGTACTTCTGTTGATTGCACCAGATCTAGACATAATGCTAGATTTAGGTCTAGACTTCTAAGTCACATAAAAGTAAAAGTAAAGTAAAAGGTATTTATTTCCAATACAACCATACAATTGTGTAGGAATGACAGTAATTAATCTTAAATTAGTTACTCAATTTAGACAAGAGATGATATACAATATATAGTTTTAAACTTACCAATTTACGAAAACATAGACTATATGATAACAGTTTACAACAAAACAATTAACGGTAAATAATATGTATTAGATTAAATGGGTAGATACGATGCTATGTATTTTCAAAATATTTTAAGAAGTCGTTATGGGCATACATGTTGATTTTAAGCAGATAGACTCGGATGGATCTCTTGAAAATATCGATGTTTTTAATTTCTTTTAATCTTTCGGGTTATTTATTGAAAAGTTTGAGGCCTAAGTATCGACTAGTCGCCTGGAACATGGCAGTACGTGCTACGAACGGTTGGAGATACAGGGTTTTATTCCTGGTGTCATGCCGATGTACTTCCTCGTGGGATATGGCCGAGCTCTTATTGCAATAGAATTCGCAAAGAGCTTCTTGAGCAAAAATCGCATATACGGTCAATATCCCTAGTTTTTGGAAGTGTTCACGACATGACTGCCGTGGACCAATACCTACTATCGCACGTATGGCTCTTTTCTGGAGAGTGAATACACTGTTGATGTGTGCTGCATTACCCCATAAAAGAATACCATAGCGCAGGTGTGACTCAACTAGCGCGTAATAGGCCGATATTACTTCAGTTCTCTCCAAACAATTTCTGATGCGTAATAGAGCATAGCAGGCTGACGAAAGTTTTGACTTAACATGCTCTATATGTAGATTCCATGACATCTTTGCATCCAGATGTAGTCCAAGGAATTTAACTGATTCCGCAAGTTCAACCGGGTAGTTAACTTTTATAGATGATGTCTTGCTATTAAAATTTAAAATAACAGTTTTAGACATATTTAGAGACATCTTGTTCGCATTAAACCAATCATCAAGTTCACCAAGAGATGTATTGAGATTGGCAGTGAGCGTATTTATGTTGTCAGCTTCAACTACAGCGCTAGTATCGTCTGCAAATTGGGTGACTTCACATTTAGATAGATTTGGACTCAGGTCATTTATGTAAATAATGAAAAGCAACGGTCCAAGAATTGAGCCTTGGGGTACTCCAATATTAACAGTAAGTATTTCGGAAGTTGCTACGGACTCGATTAGATCTCTGCCAATATTGGCTATTTCTACTTTTTGCATTCTGTTTTGCAGATAAGTCTTGAATAGGTTATTTGCCGTACCTCGGATGCCATAATAGTCTAATTTTGCAAGTAGAAGATCGGTTTGGACGCAATCAAAGGCTCGACTGAGGTCACAAAAAATGGCAGCCGAATACCTTTTCATATTTAGACATGTATGTATTTGATTGCAGCACTTCAACATTGCCTGTTGGGTCGATTTCTTTTTCATAAAACCAAATTGTTTTTTGCTCAAAATATTATTTTTCTTCAAAAACTCACGTATCCTGACTTCTATTATTTTTTCTAGAACCTTAGAGAATACGGTCAATAAAGATATGGGTCGATAGTTTTCGATATTATGTATATCACCTTTTTTAAAGACCGGTACTATTTTTGCCATTTTATAGCATTCAGGAAAGACACCATTACTTAACGACATATTAAATAATATACTATTAAATATAATTAAATAATATACATTACTTAACGACATATTAATAATATACATACATAGTGTTAAAAGTCAACGTAGAGGTAGGTAACTGACTTTAAAAAAAAAGCGAAATAAAACGAAAATATGGCTATAAGAAAATGGTAAAAAAGCGCACAATTTTGAAATCGTTGATATTGGCTATATGATAAACAAGATATTTATCATATTTGAATATATTCCATAAAAATCGAAAAGAAACGTAGTTTAGAGTCATTGACTTAAGACTTTTCTTTTAAAACTAATAATTCATCTTTCCTTTTATAAGGTTTTGAGGGTTCCTAGTATCCCTATTTTCGGTATAGCCTATGCTGTGTTTTTACATTACATTTTGTTGTTTTCGCTTCCCTCGTATTTTCTTGTCTATCACCCATCCCTCTCCATGGCAGGTTACCAAAAATATTAATTTAAAAAAATATTGTCTTGGCCGTTCTGCTGCCAACGCAGGCAACCATTCGCGGACCTAATCGCCGCATTTCCATAATTTCATTTTCGCTACGCGTCCCGTTTAATATGCAAATTGTAAATATAGAGCGGTATTATTTGGCGCCCGCTATGGCTGTAAGGGCAACACCCTCTAATCTTCGGCGTTCCGCGTCTTCAGCTTAATTTCGACAGCTATTTAAAAAAGAATTCTAAAGGAAATATAATTATTAATATTACATAGAGACGCAGGCGTTCGAGCTGCTCTCATTGCATCGGTGGTCGGCCGCGAGCGAGACGATATGCACTCGCTCTGTCTCGCTCGAACGCGTTCGCTTGAGGTAGTTGCTACACTACATTTGTTGCGACGTGTGGATAAGTACTCGCTACCGGGTCCACTGGACCCAGTATAATAAACTTTATTCCAAAACTGCTTAATAAAAGTATATGTTTACTTTCTAATAAGCATTAGATATGTACAAAGAAAGATATTATTGAATTAAATACTATTTTTTATTGTTTTTACATAAACCAAAAGCCATTACAAAAATATAAACAATTTCTCCATAGTTTTATGACAACATGTAGGCTAGTCGTATCCATACACACCTCTGACCCATACACATATTTTACGTCCATAGTTTTAATTTTTGTAAGTTTTTACTTTTTGCTGACGATATGAAAATGTACGCACCTGTTAATTCCCTTGACGACAGTCAATTGGTCCAGGATGATCTAGATAGACTATCTCTTTATTGCGCCTCGAATCGTTTATTCCTGAATGCTGCGAAATGTGCTACCGTTAGTTTTACGCGGAAAAACAATATTCTACCATTTATTTATACTGTCAATGGTTTCTCGATAACCAAGAAAAATGCAATCCGGGCTCTAGGTGTTCTTTTAGATAGTAAGTTATTATATAACTCCCACATAGATAACATCACGAAAAAAGCATACAGTATGTTAGGATTCGCACTTCGAACTTCAAAACATTTCGCAGTTAAAAATTCTCTATTACTCTTGTACTACGCTTTCGTCCGCAGTCACCGCGAATATGCTTCTCAAATATGGTCTCCTAGCTATAATGTTCACATAAAGAGAATTGAACGTATTCAAAATGTGTTCCTGAAACATTTGAATTATCGCTCCTTCTTGTCCTTTCCCAATCACAACGAAGCAGCTGCTTTTCATGGGCTTCAATCCTTACAATCAAGAAGAAAATGCGCAGACGTGGTGTTTTTCCATAAAATATTGGCAGGTTATATTGATTGTTCTGATCTTCTAGTGTACTTTCTGATTGGAATGATATTATATTGATCTTATATTGATTGGAATGATATCTTTCCGTGTACCATCGCGACTCACTCGCCAAACGGAGTTATTCTACCTTCCGCAGGTTAGTACTAATTATGCACAAAACTGTTTCATGTATAGGGTATGTAAAATTTGTAATACGCAGCTCGGCGATATTGACGTATTCAATACGCCATCATTCGCTCTTAAGAAAGCAATTATTAATGATGGTATTGATTTATCAGTGTAATCGCAATATATAATACATTATAAATAATATTTATTCAAGAATATCTTTAAATAATATGTATGACTATATTATGGAACGTGTATTTACATAAAATTTTATTTACTTATTATGACTCTTTTCTTCCCAGTTCCCACCTGTCCCTATGAGTGTTAGTTAATTCTTGAAAAAAAATATATTGTTGTGTTTAAATTATGAATGTTTAAGTGGAAACATGTAATTAGCTTAATTTTTTTAACTTAATAATTCTGTAACAAATTTATTGTAACAGCTGTATGTTTCCTTAAAAATAATAAAATAAAAAATAAAATAAAAAATAGCAGTCACGCACTGTACGCTAACTGACGACCAAGGTCATCATTTGCTGTGCTACACTATCATTGAAAGGTACTAAGAGCGGCAACGTCGCAAACTTAAAAAGTTATTAACCACAATACGAGTAGCGGCAACGTCGCAAACTTAAAAAGTGATTAGGCAAAATACTAGGAGCGGCTCCGTTTGACCTATTTGTGACTCCTTTAATGTTAAATTAGAGCATTCGATGAAAAAATAATGCAGTGAAAGAGGAAAGTTTCAAAATTAGGTGAGGTATTTTTAGACTAACCGGTTATTGAGGGTAATTGAGAGTTTTTATTGATTAAGTTGACTGCAGAGATAGCATCATCAGAATGTATAAAAATGCATAAAAAATGCACATTTTTATAATACATAATAGTTAAAAGAGTAATTCAGACGCAACGACCTACGAAACCGTAAGTTTTATCTGGCAGAAATAACTTAAAACTATAACTTTCGCTGGTCATCAAGAATACCTCTAAGTAAACTATGGGGGTGGTCTCAGCGAGAGACATAGTGCTCAAGTTTGCGGGAGACGCGGTTCGCATAAATACAGTTGCCGTAAACCCCTCAGAAGCGGCGGTAATGCGGGCCGAGGAAGGATCCCTGCGGGACTCCGCGAATGTGTCCCGAGGGACCACGCCGCTCGCTCATGTGGACGAGCGTCTTGGGGTCGCGTGTGTGACTCACGCGATACGCGATTCTATGCCATTTGTACGAGTTACTAAGGGTGATTTTATTACAAGAGTAAACATCTAGTTGAATAGGGGCCGTTGTTCGCTTCTGCTAAACTTTGCTAACTGATAGACGACGCGACGGTTCTTTACTTGTACTTCACTTCGTCGCTAGAATACTCTTGCAATAATTGATTTGTCGAATTAAAGTACAGTTAGTAGAGGGTTTTAGCTTACAAAATATGGAAAATTAAACGATTTTAAATATTGTGTTGACTAGGTCTGGCCCCTCAAAAAACATCCAAGCGTACGCGCTAGCCGACATGTTGGATGAAAGGTGTCAAAAATTGTTTTATTTTCTATAATTTTCAATGTGATGAAAGGAGATAAAATCCTTACACTTTTTTGTAATATGTAAGTAGTTAAAACTGTGGAATTATTTCCTATTTTTCCATGAAATTCATCGTTACTAAATTGTACAGTAGAAAACATGTTGACATAAACAAGACTGTAATAAAAGAAGAAAATGCTAAGCCTGGTCATCACAAAATCGCCCTACAACCTGCTTCCTTATAGTATCTATATTCGTGAAAAAGGGGTCAATATCAATGTCAGCATTCAGGATGTTGACAGTTTCGCATACCCTTATAAAATAAGAATTACGCCTGTATTTGGTTTTAAACCCAGGTACAAGAAGGAGTGCCCTATTTCTAAGTGCCCGGCTAGGAGTGCCGAGAGATATTTTAGATAGTAGTTCAGGACAATCAATCGAGCCATTTAAAATTCGTAGTAAAAGTGAGATGTCAGCTATGTTTCTTCGCAAAGCCAATGGCAGCAAATGATGGCGGATACAACGAAAATAGTAGTCTGGATCACGTATACGACATTTATATTCTATGTAGTGCAGAAATTTTCTTTGGATGGCCTCTATTCTCGATGCATACACCTCGTAATAAGGGTTCCATAACTGGGATGCATATTCAAGATGACTGCGGACGTAAGCACATACAAAGAATTCCTTTTAATATTGTTAGTATAAGCGGCCAGTTCCAGAAACTAATCAGTTTGTTTACCTATCTGGGTAGCGCCAACAGTTTCGAATTGTATAAACTGCATTTTTGGACTTTTTGGATTTTCTCGTCAAAATTCAGATTGGTGCGTGCCACTGACTAAATTTTATACAGATATATGCAAATCACCTATACAGTATAGTTACTTCTCGTTTTACTGACTGAAATCTACAGCGGCGATAAATGTTACAGGTTTTTTAAGCCCCCTCCCCACGCTCCCGTTCTCCTGGTCCCGAGCTGCGCAGAGAGCCAACGTAATGCAATTTTAATTGCGGTACCCTTTAAAAGGAGCTTAAAAGAAGCGAAACGAAGATATAATGCACTCACCCCGACCTCCCCTATAAATTGAACCACCTTATCCGGGAAGGATCAAGTCGTAGACGTTATATATCGCGAGAGTTTAGGGGAGCAAGTTGGTTAGACATATAATTCCAAATAGATAAGAGAATGTAAAGATCATGACAATTGCGAAATAGATGATAAATGATCCATGTGCTTTTGATTCAGTCCTTTAGTCCCTATTTCTCCTCAAACTTGAGAACGGTCATATTTCTGATGTATAGCTATATCAGCGCTGTGTAATATTAGTAACTATAATCGCTTGATAACAAAGCCTAATCATCACCATTGGCGTCGCTATGTTTAAAACAAAATATCTGCCGATAAAGATAAGCTACTTCTCTGTCGCTTAAAAAATATCAAAAAATTATATATATTTAGGGTTCAGAGTGGTGGATGAGCAACCACCATCCACTATCACAGTAGCGTTACCGACTGGACTTCTGACGACGGTCTACCCGGGTTCAGGAATTTGCAAAACAGACAAAGGGCTTCTACCTCCAAGCCAATAGACATACTTTTGAGTATTCTTTAAAATATAAATATGTCTAATTTTATTTCAATTACCTTTTTTTTATTTATTATATTTTGTGTTTTATTTTAATTCTATATATTATCTTAGTACGGGCTACGACCTAGTTAGTCAGATTCTGCAATGAAAATAATGTAAATATATATTTTTAATGAATAATTAATACTGATTATTATTAATGACCCTGAGGACCTTTATTTAAGTAAACATATACATAGGACACATAAAAATCAAACATCAATAAAATACTCTTAATAAACAAAAATAAGTTACTCGCGGGTCACAAACAGTACAATAAAAGCTAAATTTTTTCTTTAAAATGTATAGAAATAAATGAAAGAAAAGTAGTATTTAACCGTAAAAGCAGTATTTATTTTAAAAATTTAACCGATTGGTTTATATTTTAAAAATATATATTTAGCGGTTCTAATATTGGGTCCTTACCTATGAAGTTGCTGTTCTTAAAGAAAATTTAGGGCCAAAAATTTGGTATAAAAAATATATATTTCATTAATAGAAATATTGACCCTTATTGTCATGTCATGCAGATTTGTCATTTTAATGGGAGTTGATTCATTCCTCTGCTGTAAAACTCTCGTTGACACGAACCAATGAAAGCCTTGAAGGCGTTTTTCACCGACTCTTTAAAGCTGATTTTTTTTCCTTTGTAAAAGTTATCTAAATGCTAAAAAAAATGAAATTCAATTGGAGCAAGGTCTGGCAAGTACGGTAGGTGACGAAGAGCCTCCAGCCGCACTCCTGCAACTTTGCAACTGTTTGCAGTGAAATTTGTGGTTATACGTTGTCATGCAGAAGCAGTGGCTACGAGCGGTTTATCAGCATCGGTTATTTAATCACGAGCTTCTCCATAATTGTTTGCAATTCTTAACAGTACATATTTACGGTAACTGTATAGCCAGACTGCAAGAAGCTGTAATACAAAACGCCGGTACAGGATCTCATATTTGAAAGTAATGCAAATTTTCAACTTTACCATGAAAACGAAAATATTTGAGAAAAAAAAACGACGGAAAAACAAATAAGTCTCAATAAGACTCAGGGTCCAATAAGACTCAGGAAGTGAGCTCACCTTATCACAGGAGTGCCTAGCATGGCGGGCTCGGTTTCACTTTACTTGGCACATTAGGAATAATTTTATGCACTTACATAATTTATGCACAATTTGGCCTGGGCACAGACAGATGTATGCCTAAATTTAGAAGCATATAGCGGTATTTTCTGGATTGTACATTATATTTCTTTTGTGCTATTGCGTTTGAATGTTTTATGTAACGAATAAATGAATAAATAAATAAAATACCTGTTGTAAGTTTTTACTTTTTGCTGACGATATGAAAATGTACGCACCTATGTAATACCTGTTTTAAATTTATGTAATACCTGTTGAAAATGTAATACCTATGTAATACCTGTTGAAAATGTACGCTATTGCGTTTGAATGTTTTATGTAACGAATAAATGAATAATAAATGTAATACCTGTTTTAAATTTTGTAAGTTTTTACTTTTTGCTGACGATATGAAAATGTACGCACCTGTTAATTCCCTTGACGACTGTCAATTGGTCCAGGATGATCTAGATAGACTATCTCTTTATTGCGCCTCGAATCGTTTATTCCTGAATGCTGCGAAATGCGCTACCGTTAGTTTCACGCGGAAAAACAATGTTCTACCATATATTTATACTGTCAATGGTTTCTCGATAACCAAGAAAAATGCAATCCGGGATCTAGGTGTTCTTTTAGATAGTAAGTTATTATATAACTCCCACATAGATAACATCACGAAAAAAGCATATAGTATGTTAGGTTTCGTACTTCGAACTTCAACACATTTTGCAGTTAAAAAAAAAAAAATCCCTATTACTCTTGTACTACGCTTTCGTCCGCAGTCACCTCGAATATGCTTCCCAAATATGGTCTCCTAGTTATAATGTTCACATAAAGAGAATTGAACGTATTCAAAATATGTTCCTGAAACATTTGAATTATCGCTCCTTCTTGTCCTTTCCCAATCACAACGAAGCAGCTGCTTTTCATGGGCTTCAATCCTTAAAATCAAGAAGAAAATGCGCAGACGTGGTGTTTTTCCATAAAATATTGGCAGGTTTTATTGATTGTTCTGATCTTCTTGGAATGATATCTTTCCGTGTACCATCGCGACTCACTCGCCAAACGGAGTTATTCCACCTTCCGCAGGTTAGTACTAATTATGCACAAAACTGTTTCATGTATAGGGTATGTAAAATTTGTAATACGCAGCTCGGCGATATTGACGTATTCAATACGTCATCATTCACTCTTAAGAAAGCAATTATTAATGATGGTATTGATTTATCATTGTAATCGCAATATATAATATATTATAAATAATATTTATTCAAGAATATCTTTAAATAATATGTATGTCTATATTATGGAACGTGTATTTACATAAAATTTTATTTACCTTTATGACTCCTTTCTTCCCAGTTCCCACCTGTCCCTATGAGTGTTAGTTAATTCTTCAAAAAAAATATATTGTTGTGTTTAAATTATGAATGTTTAAGTGGAAACATGTAATTAGCTTTATTTTTTTTAACTTAATAATTCTGTAACAAATTTATTGTAACAGCTGTATGTTTCCTTATAAATAATAAAATAAAAATAAAAAAAAATAAAAATAAAAAAAAAATAAAATAAATAAATAGCTGATTCTTAAAAAAGAATCATATGGCCTCGAATTAAAATTTTCTTTGAATTTGAAATTCTAACTCGAACCGAAGTTACCCAAGTTCAAAGTGACCAATGTGAAAAAATAGCAATTACAAAGGTAAGGACCTAATATTATATAGTTTTGAAAATAGTGATGTAGTTATCTTTAGGATATTCTCGTGTCATTTCGAGCAGAAATCTTCACCTAACAATTAGTTGGCCGCAAAAATAAAATAGTATGTACCGCAACAGCACGCAGAGCTATGATTATAAATCCCGGAGACGTTCATTTTTCGTTATTATATTCGTATGAATGACGACACGCCTAAAATGGACGCATGATATTTCAAATAAGACCGTATGATAATTTTATTCAAATTCGCTTTATCCGCGGCTCTCACATTAAGTGTGAAATGAATGCAAATGTTGTGACGTCTGTCTCCGCTCTCGGGTAATGAGGATGAATATTATATCTTGCATCTTGTTCCCCTCATTCCTCTTCCCTTTCTCATCATCGTCCCGTACCCCCACCGCGCCCCCTTTATGACTAATGTCGTTCTGCTTAGTCATGTCGATTCTGTCATGCAAGGGACTACGCGGAAGGAGAGAAGTAGTAATAAATATGTCTGGCGTTTGTGTTTAAAATAGTAAATAGTGCGAAAAACTTTTATTAGAAATAGTCTACCTGGAATAGACAATCCTACTACTATATAAACGCGAAAGTTTGTAAGAATGTATGTATAGATGTTTGTTACTCTTTAACCCTAAAACTACTGAATGCATTGTGATGAAACTTTACAATAATATAGCTTACACATCAGAATAACACATAGCCTATAATTTATAAAGATATATAGTTTTCTATCATCATTATCACAATTTTCCATCACCACGCGGGTGAAACCGCTGGGCGCAGCTAGTCCTATCCTACAACTATATAAACGCGAAAGTTTGTAAGAATGTATGTATGGATGTTTGTTACTCTTTCACGCAAAAACTACTGAATGGATTTTGATGAAACTTTACAATAATATAGCTTACACATCAGAATAACACATAGGCTATAATTTATAAAGATATAGTGTGAATTATCCAAAATACCACGCGGGTGAATCTGCGGGGCGTAGCTAGTCTTTAAATAAAAGCAAATGAGTAGTTTAAAAACAGAAGTAAATATATAAAAAAACACGACTGACGTTTTTTTAACAGGTGTTTTATGAATTATTTGTGGTTTATGTATTTTTCCATATAGATAGACGTATATGTGAGAGTTACGCCAAATATGCTTTGCCATTAACACCCTTATACCACCACTGCGTATAGATAGTTAATCTGGGCTAGCGCTGCGATAGAGCATTTAATATGCGCCTAGTAGCCGGCGCAAGCGGACGTAGAATCTGGGCTTGACGCTTCGTCTACGCTGGATTTTTATTGGTCTCATGTCGCCTTAAAGCACGAGATATACATTCCAGCAGCATTACAAAATAAATCGTGTTTGGAACAGTAGCGACAAATAAAGCACACTGCAGCAGCATCTTGATCACTACGTCAACACCGCCTAACTAGGCCTAGGCCTATACTAAGGCGTACCAAAAAATATTTTACCTGTGCACACGTTTAGTTAAAATTACAAGAAAAATCAAAATAAATCAAATTAGGTATTCGTAAGTATTTAAAACATCATGAAATATCATTAAGAAAAATAGATTAAAGAACGAAATAAAATTACAAATTTACTTTCAAATAGTCAAAAATTTGTCAAATTAATAAATATCTCAATTACACTTCCAAATTTTTTTAAGAGTGTCTTAGAGAAATATAAAAATGTAATGAAAATTAAAAATAAAATCTTAATTAAATAAATAGGATAGAAAACGAATTTACCGCGTGAAATTTGTAGCACCCGACGTTTCGGTGACGTTGCAGCCGCCGTTGTCCAGGGTAGACTGGCGAAACGTCGGGTGCTACAAATTTCACGCGGTAAATTCGTTTTCTATCCTATTTATAATGTCACACAACCGTGATAGTCTTCGATTTTATATCTTAATTAAATAGTTTTTAAAAAATGGTTTGAATATTTTATACTAGTTATATTATTCTATTCTACCATTTCAACATTCTATTTATATTTTTGAATTTGTACCATTTTAAATTATGACGCTATCAATGCCAAATACAATGCAATATTAGTTAAAAAGAAGAGCCGTCCGTTTGTACGGTTATTTTTCGTTATGTGATGTTGAGTTTCCTCCCCCAGCTCGAAATATTTGCTTCTCTTGCTTCGTATTGCATGTTGTACCTTTCCTGGATAGGTCTGCAGGTGGTTTTTTTGTTTGATGTTATCAATACTTCATACGTGAAAGGAGAAGCTATAGCTGCGTCAATTAATTCAACAAACGCCGCATCCGTGCAATCAATGAAGCCTTCCATAATTGTTTATAGCTCCTCCGTAGTGTAAATGCGGCTTTCTCAGCGTCGTGTATGCCGGCCTTTAATCTGCCGCCGAACTGTGTAATTCTGTTGGCTGTTAGGGTTGTGTAAACGTCAAGATGTGAACGTGAATAGACACGTCAAACCGCAACAGGCACTGCCGCCAGGACGGGCAAAGGAAGAAGGGAGGGCAAGAAGGCGGACAGGGGGAGAACACGCACATCGCTACAGCCTCGTTTGTACCGCAGCTCGTCACAATATATTAGGGGGATGAACGCGTGAGAATGGAAAATTTGTGGTAAGTATGTGTTGCCGAGTCGCAGATAAGTCATTATGCGACGGCGGAGAGTTTATTTGAATTTGCTAACGGTATGTACAGACGTGCGAGCGCGTCGCACTCTGAGCGGCGCGCTCGCGTTTCTCGCTTGAACCTGTCCCGGGATTCTGAAGTGGCGATACGATACGTTAAGGCAACACGACATTGAATTCGATATCGTCCTAGATCCAATACATAGAACATATACACAGTAGCCGTAGTCGTGTATGGGTAGAATTAGTTATTTCATTAACATAATCCTAACAGGCAAAAGTCATTAGGAATCCATTAAAAGCTGTGGTTGCTGTGGGCGTTTGGGAGCTGGTGGACTGGGCGGTCGCCTCGACCTCCATCCCCTCCTCCTGCTGCGGATGGGGCCCTGTTGACTGCTGCTGCAGTGGCTTCGAGCGGCGTCGCCGGTTCTTCCTCTCCACAGCTGGCTGCTGTGGAGTGGCCGGCGGCGCCGGCTTTTTCCTCCACGACAAGGGCTCCGTAGGGGCGGCGGCAGGCTGAGACTTCGCCTGCGTCTTCCTCGGCGCTGGGCGTGGAGGAGGCGACGAAGGCGCGGCGGCGGACGAGGCGCCCGGTGAGGCGCTTCGCGGTGTGGCTCGCGGAGGAGCGGTGGCTGCTGCACGCGGAGCACCCTGCTGCTTCCGCGTCGTCTGGCGGATTTCCGCTAGGAAACTGGGGCAGCGCCGGTTGTTGGCGGGGTGCTCCTGCCCGCAGTTTCCACAGGTTGCTCGGGCGGTCTTTGGCCGAGGGCAGTTTTTGGCAGCGTGCTCCTCGCCGCAGCAAACGCAAACCTGCGGCCGGTGGCAGTTGTGGCTGCTGTGCCGGAACTTTTGACAGCGGTGGCACTGCTTGGGCCCGTTCCGGCCTCTCCAGCTCTCGATGGTGACGGGCAGGTACCAGATGTCTGGGAGACTGAATACCTTGCGTCAGCCCTCGTTCTTTCGAATGACAACGAAGAACAGCGCGCGCCGCCCTCCATGGATCAGGCGCGCGTACGTCGCTTCGATGTCTTTAGCCGCCAGCCCTTCGATGACCTCCTGCTGGGTGGTGTTAGCCGGGAGGCCCCGAATGGCTATCTTGGCGTCCTTTTCTATCGGCGGCGTGTAGGTGTGCCACGCCACCGAGTTGCCAAGGGTGTGAAGGTAGGCCTGGACGGCGCGGTACTCTGCGTCATCGGCCGGGCGGAATCTGAGGCCACCGCCGCGTCCGAGCGGTGCGACGTTCGGCGCGCACCCCAACTTCGCGCGGAGAGCCTTCAGATGGTCGGGCCACCTATCGAGCTTGTCCACGACAATGGGTCGGGGGCGCGGCGCCTGCTTCGGCAGAAGCGGCGCGGGCGGCAATGGTGCTGGGGCCGCATCGCTGCGGCACGGCGTCGGGCTTTTCCTCGCCGCTAGTTGGGCGTAGGTAGGCTCGTCTTCGGTGTCCGAGGGTACCGGCGAGCCGAAGATCTGTTGATGATCGACGAAGGAGTCAGAGGAGTCGGCTCGGCGGCGCTGCGACTCCCTCTGCCGCTCATCTTCTGGAGACGCGGGGTCTCTCACGCGTTTCCTCGGTGTCGCGATCGGAATGAGCGGCATGTCCAGGCCCCTAGTCACTGGTGGGCTGTGCGGGGCGGCAGCAGCTTCGGCGGAGTTGGCAGCAGACTGCATTTCGAACCGGAGATACTCGACGGCACGAACTTCACGGCGAGGACCGGAGACGGCGCTCGACGGTCGACTCGCGGCGGCAATATTCAGCGCGGGCGGCGGAGCGGACCAGGCGACCGTTCGAGACGGACGCCGGGCACTGAATGAGATAATTGATTGGTCAAATGTACTGGTTTATATACCCCGATACATGACGCAATCCTGAAAGGAGTGATGAAATAAGTGTGTCAATCCGATTGATTTGGAGAAATTGGCATGACTCACCGCCTGTGACTGCATTAATTACCGAAGTTCGATGGAATTTAATAGCAGTGCACGTGCAGAATCGATTGTATTTGCGTTTATGAATTTCTACAGGATTCATTGGTTAGTCATGCTTTTGTTGACTGTGTCGCGAGGGTTTCCGTCGTTCAGAATGAAACTCGCGATCGATGTTCGAATTGCAGTTGCCGTTTATTTTGCTCAAAATGCCGAGTACAGATTGATTTCTCTTACATACTATCGCCTATATATATTACTCGTCGTGATCGCGGTCGCGTCGTCTCCCTCGCGCCTCGCGCCGTCTCTTTCACTCGCGGTCAGTCGCTAGATATACACCGGTCCGGTGCGCGGTGCGGCAGTCGCCCGTCGTCTGCGCTCGCTTGCTGACGTTCCTCGGGCGGCGCTTGAGCTTCAGTTGTGTCGTGTTTCGCACATTTAGTTTCGCACGTTTATCGCTTCTGGTCGCCACTGGTCGACCCCTCCCCCGACCTACTTCGAGTAGCCACCGGATGAAAGGCTCTGGACTGGAAAGTGGCCAGAAGTGATTCATGTTTGCGCGTTAGTTTTTTCGTGTTTTTTGAGTTTACACTGTGTCGCGGCGCCCTCAGTTGTTGCCTTCCCCTTCGCCACCAGTCTTCGGACTGCCGTGGTATAAGATGAAAAGCTCTCTGCTGAGAAGTCGCTGCGATGTGGTTTTCGTTGTTTGTTTTCTTCGTGACGTTTTGCGTGCGAAACACGGCGGATAGATTCGCGACGGTTTGTACTGTTCTCTTCCATTTATTTCGATGTTTGCTTTAGCTTCTCGTTGACGGCTTGTTTGTGATGATAAAATAAACGCCTCGTTGGAGGCACTTAAGACGTGTTTGATTATTGGGCGTTCGGGGTAGGTATTCCTAGTGATGGCATTGCACATCGCCATCTCCTTATTTCCCGGTGTTGCCATTGCCATCCTTTTATAGTATTTTGAGTAGGTGGGTTTTGTGCATGTTTGTTGCTCCGCGACAACTGTATGTAGGTACTGAAGTCCCTACAGTTCCCTTAGGAATGTCCGTTGACATGCTGTGGGCGCTAGAAATAAAAAAATGCCTTTTTGGTAAAGCATTTTGTTTTATTTTGTTGTCCTCCGCATATGTAAGTGGAGAAAAACTCACTGGCCCATATTCCGTTTCTCGCGGTCGAAACTAAGCTGGTGCTAAAAATTAAAAACTTAAGCACCTTCGCTATTTTGTTGGTATTCCGTTTTATCAAAATTAAGAACCGGTCTTAAATCTTAAAATTTCCGTTTTGTCTATGGCCGTTCTAAAGCGGGGGTCTTAATTTTGACAGCTCGCCGCCCGGTCAGTCGCCGATCGCTCGCCGCGCGCCGTTCCGTTTCGTGTTTGTGTGTCGATTCGCGTTTTCGTTTGTTTTGAAATAAAATGGCAATAAAATGAAACAATAATAAGGAGAATGTGCCTAAACAAGAATATACAGGGCGATTTATCATAACCTACAAAAAAATAGGCGGGATTTTCTGGTCAAGATATAGATATTAATAAACGATTACTTATGAAAATCTGCGCTCCTCATCCCTTCTTCGATTTAAAAGCCAATGCTAAGCAAACATCTTTTAAAATTGCAACACGTAAAGTCTTCGGAATCACAAGCAAAAACAAATTGCACGGCTGTCAGACGAAGACTGATCGATTTTAGACCCTTCTTAGAAAAGACCCCGAACAAGACCCATCCGCCATGACAGTTATAGAAACGGAATTCCAAAAAGGGTCTCGACGGTGCTTAACGTCAATTTAAGCACCTGATGATCTTTACATAAGCACGCATGAAAGGGAATAACAAAACGTCACTTTAAAATTAAGCGTCATTTTAGCGCCTTTTTAGACCCAAATTCAAGCACCTGCGAGAAATGGAATAGCGCCCTCACTGCAGCATTGCGTTGAGGGCGCTATAAATCAAAGAATCGTGTTTTAGGCACTCGAATGAATTTTCGACAAGCCTAAAAACGTAATATGAAATCGAAGACTATCGCGATTGTTTGGCATTATGATTAGAATAAAACGAATTCACCGCGTTAAGTTTGTAACACGCGATGTTTCGGCGACGTTGCAGCTGCCGTTCTCCAGGGTAGACTAAAGTACTGTCAATCGTCATCCGTTGTTCTGCGGGTAGGTAGCAAACTACTGCTGTTCCTTCGCAAAGCACTAAAAACGTAAGTTTTGCTAATAGTGGGTTGAGATGGATGGTGTCGTAGGCTTTGATATAATTTTAAAAATATTGTTACTTTTCATCGTCAATACCTTCTAAAACATTATCAGAGACTTAGTCGATGGCGAATCGGTTATGTGAGAGTTAGCCAGCTCGATCTAATACAAAGACAGAAGCGTAGTCCTGCTTTGCGTACGTAGTAAAATCGTAACCTCGATTGTTGCGGCAGGCATAACAAAATAGCCCTATCTAGTCCGCGATCGTATATCATGGTGTCCCGTTATTCTAGTGCGATAGTCGTTATTCCATTTGTCGTCGGTCCGTGTCTGTCCGTATGAGTTTGTGGGTCGTAGAGAGCGCAGAGGGCGTGGGTGGTGAGCCGCGGGCCGAACCACAGATCAATGAAACAGTTACATATTTCAAAACAGATGCGAGACATGAAAGAGTATTTTGCAATCGACACCTCTTCAGATGTCTAGATTTCAGAGAAGCCATTGACGCATGTGCACGTTTCAACTTTATTAAAGGCCTAACCTAACATAGAATTCATTGAGACACGACCCGTACCATTTGCTTCAAGAGTAGGAGTAGAATCAGAGTTCAGGAGTAGAATCAGAGTGGGCTCGATTTCGTTTCTTCGTGAAGTAATTAATATCAGAAAATAGTTCATGCGAACGAGACAGACTAGTACACTATAGAGGAATACAACATGAGCTATCGCTTCTTTCCCGCACAAAAACTACCTGCCGCACATAAAATAACCTGAATTAGTTTAAAAACTTTCATCCCGTCTTTGATTATGCCGCTTTATGTTCGATTAGTAGTTTTATGCTGAAAAATGGCAATCATACATTTCATATTCTGCTTTACCTTTTGGCCTGTCTCGCTCGCAAGAACTAATTCCGATTTTAGTTCACGAAGAAACGCAATCGCAATGAAGCAGCCAAACGACGAAAAGTGTCTCGTATATCGTATATTTTCACGCAATATTTACATAAATACATTTTCACAAACACGATCAATGTGCGCTATACACTATGTTTTCCAGCTGGTAAGCCTTGGGAGTGAAACCAATTATCATTATGGTGGGGGGGGGGGGGGGTTAATGTTTTATTGGAATGATGGATTCAACAATGCCTATCATAATAATATTTTGGGTACGAAACGCCTATTGTTAATGTTGCTATTGCTATAGGGTTTAAACTAAAGATTACAATAATATGGTCGTATATGTGTCCTCTCATCACCTTTTGTTGCCAGGAATAGTTTTAGTTTAGTACCCTAAGAGGTAATTTCGGAAGGCCTGGTTTTACTAAAAACTTCGATTACATAGAAAATACGCATTACAAAATTGAAAAATTTTTTGCAGACAATGAAGAATGGATTCATGTCGATATCGTTGTGATGAAATAACTACGAAATTCGATTTTTAGTCTTTTTTACTATTTTGTTGAGTATCGTTATCTTTCGACTTTCTTCCAGTATTCTGTATAGTTTTCCTTATCTTTGCCAGTTATTCTCATTTTTCAATCGTTACTCCGTAGTATTTCTTTCCATGTTTCGTTGAGCTATTCCACATATATTATAGGTCTCCCCACCTTTCGCTTTCTAGCCGAGTATCTTATTACTGCCGATAATCGTGGTGGTAACTCTACTTTTAACATGGCCATAGTAGCATTAAAATTAACATGCATTTAAATTCTTTCTTTAGTCTGAACATTTACCAAGTTTACAAATGTTTTTACTGTTAATATATTTTTTTTTCCTCCTTTTTTAAATACTACTATTGTTCTTCAAGCATATCTCCATCAGTCTACTATTGTTTTAATTGGAATGCGTATTTTATGTAGAAAACACGAAAATATTGGGGACGCACTTCTGTGTGTCTGTCTGTGTGTATTCTCCGACGATAGCGCCGAAACGCTTCATCCGATTGAGCTGAAATTTGGAATGCAGGCATAATTTGGTCATGGCATGAGCTGAAAAGATTGTGGTTGAAATCCGTCCACCGAGGGTTGGCTCCCGACGAGGGAACTCCTCAACGTTCAACATCAGAGACTCAAAATTTTGTATACGCATTCAATTATGATAGCCCCTTCCAAGTTTCACTATGACATGGCTCATGTACCCTGGGTTGGCTTCCGATGAGGGGACTCCTCAACGGTCAACAGCAGAGACCCAAAATTTTGTGTACGCGTTCAATTATGATAGCAACTTTCAAGTTTCACCATGACATGGCTGATGTACCCTGGGTTGGCTCCCGACGAGGGACCTCCTCAACGGTCAACAGCAGACACAAAATTCGAAAAGTCTAAAAAGTCAAAAAAGTCGAAAAAGTCGGAAAAGTCGAAAAAGTTGGAAAAGTCGAAGTCGAAGTCGATTTTGATTTCGATTTTCGGGGCTTAAAGGGTGGCGCTAGGTTGAGGGTAGGGTTGTTGTGGTAGGATTTATAATATTAATATTCAGATGAATTAAGTTCCTGGCTACTTGACAGGAAAGTCTTGGGGTGACACAACCGATTTTTTATTCAATCGCATGGGAGCCCGTGACACTACTACCGGCGAAGCATCTGGTGTATTGTTTGTTTAATCTGTGCCGAGGCGGGGTCGGCTAGGTCGAATCGATGTACCAGCCTAGCCCAACCCCGGTGGCTGCTTGATCCGTGTCGGTCGACGCCCACCGCTTCGTCGCTCCTCTGCGGCCAGCTCAGCCCAACATGGCAGACTATCTTATCTCCGTTCGGATCCCTTTCATCCGGCCACGCATCGTTACACGAAACAGGCCACAGACGAATTTATAATACGACATTCGGATAGCAGCCTTTCCCATGGTTCAGACGGAATCTACCAGGCAGCAAAAAAAAAAACGATCGTGTCTGTATCAGAATAGAACCAGGTTTAAGTTTACGTATATAGTCTACGAAATATTATTTGACAAAAGTGTCGTTAGCACATTGGTACCTTTTTCACAACGATCGAGACCTTTTTCACACCTATCGTCTAATGTCTAATGGCTTGATATGGTTAGACTAAATCGCCTTGATCGCTTAATAATATTAATTATTTATACGTATCAATTTTCAAGCAAAAACACTAATATTAACATTTTCTTCCGAATCTTTCAAAGACAGCTGAATAAGCAATAAAATAAATTTAGGAAAAATCTTTATTGTAGCAAAAAGTATCAAAATTATTTGACAAAATTTACTTATAACTGAAAACAATATTAAAGTAAATAAAGCAATAATAAGATAAGTAGATAAACGATTAGGACTATTAATTAGTGAAACCCTAACAGTTCGATTTTGAAATCATTAATAATTAGTGTGTATTTAAATATATCTGTATGAAGTACACATTTTACAATTATTGTTATAATTGTAAAATCGAAATCGGTAATCACCGAATTCGACATGGTAAGTAGCTAACCGATTAAGACTATTAATTAGTGTAACAGTAACAGTTCTGATTCGAAATCATCAGTATTTAGTGCGTATTTTAATATATCTGTCTGAATATTTAATATATCTATACTGTAATATTTACTCGGATCGTTGATGGTATAAAGTTCAAGATGTTATGATAGAACTAGGTGCAGTGGTCAGTTTGTGCCTTTAAAGCGTTTTTAAAAGTGTTCCACACAGGTAGACTATACAACAAAATGTAAATTTATATTTTTTTGTTAGCATTTGGAGCTGGAGAGGGGAATACAATTATTATTTATTAAGGTATTCCGGATTGACTGATGGGACCTGCCGCCGGCAAGAGATGGTCCTTCGAGCCGAATCATGCACTCGCGTATTCCACCTGTAAGTTATAGTAAGCATACCAACAAGCTATACTAAGAATACAAACATCGTAAGCTTACAAACAAGGTGGACAAGGCGATGCAAGTGATTTCATGATCCTGACATCGTCTCCTTCACTCGGCTCTCCGGTTTTCCCTCACCGTGTCACCAACTATCGGTGATACAGACAAGCTTTCTCGTTGCTTATTTGGAGGTACATTTTTACATTACATTACATTTTCGTCGTGTCCAATTGACGGCTAAAGACCACTATTGGACGTGTCAAAAAAAATGGGTTAGGTAGTAAGTCTTGTTACTACTCTTTACTGAATATACATAGGTAGTCAGAATTAACTACTAGATTGTCAAACTATAAATATAAATAATCAAAATAGAAGCCTAATATTTGAAGTAGTCAGTAATTCGAAAAGATACGTAGTAAAATTATTCATCGTAATATTCAAATTGTCAGTAAAATGTTAAATAATCAAATTAAAGCTACGTTATGCATTTTAAACTAAAAGTACAGATATAAGACCATATAAAATAATCAGACAATAAGACTCTACTTTTTTAAGTAATTTAAATGGGCACAATATTTGAAAAATCATGGCCCTCAAATTCGGGCAGATTATAGAAAGGGTGGCCTATCAGCATCTCCTTGATGTTTTTTTTTAATTTTATGTCCTTCAGCTGTTTAAATTTTCTAGGGAGTAGATTATAGAATTTAATGCTAAGGTACAAGTAGCTTTTCTGTACCTTTGCCAGTCGTATTCGGGGTACGCATAAAAGGGAGCTACCGCGGGTATGATGCGAGTGAATATCTGCATTAATTGCAGTTTCTACGAGGTGCTGTCTAGCATACATTAAACACTGGTATATAAACGTCGAATACATAGTCATTACCCTTGCCTTGCTGAAATATTCTTTTCATGAGGTCCTAGTCGTTACCAGAAACATGCTGCGCAATGCTCTCTTTTGCAAAAGAAAGATTCTTTTGCTGGTTGCGGTATTTCCCCAAAACAGTAGTCATTAATGAGTTAAAATACGCAAAGTTACTGATTTAGCTGCCGCGAAATCACAAAGTAGCTAAGTCCCATTAAAAAGCCTTAAACGTTTAACTGCTGCTGTTGTTCCTATCAAATAAAAAAAAAACCAACCTGTGCCTTTAATATATCGCTTACATAGTCCCCACCTTCGTATGTTAACAAAATTAACAAAACAATTATTCTATTTCAAATGTTTAAATAATGATTGCTATTATTTGAAGCACACGCAGGTCTTTCAAATATCATTGGATCTCTCTCTAGATTGTATTTTATGTCACATGTTTTTCTTTTAAATTGATATTAATAATGCAATAATTGGTTGATAGTTTGGTTTACTTTACGGGGCTTAACCTAAAGAGTGTCCCAAAATATGGGTTGGTTATTTTATAACATAATATTGCCTTTAGCCTGGCTAATTTCCGCTCGCGCCGTTGCGTACAGTAACATTTACAGATTAACAAGTAAGCATATTAAAAATATTCTTCATTATCTTAATGACATATAGCTTTCATTATCTTAATGACATTTGATTGAAACCTTAAATAATTATATAAAATTTAACGTCCTCTATACTTATTTGTATATACTCTTTCGAACTATCTTTTTACATTAGTACCATTTCTGGTCACTTAATGGAATTTAGTGTTTATTAGTGTAAACAAAATTGATAAAACCGATTTGACCCCTTCCCATGTATTGAGTGATTTGACCCCCTTCCAATGTATTGAGCGATTTTTGCCCATAATCAACCATTATCCTGAAGGTCTAAAAGCTATTCAAAAATATATATTTCGTTGAGGTACCCGATTTTCCGTTAGCTTCTGGAATCATTTTTAGTACTTTACTTGTAATTATTTTTATTACGGTTTTTGATGAAATATTTGTGTTTTGTGTATTTATATATATAGATAGATGTATATTTCTGGAATGTACTTTATCAGACCTTTCATTTGACACTAAACACGATATATTGATGTTAATTTATTGACATTTAGACATTTAGATATTTAAACTACTTACTTTATATTTAGACTCAAGTTAACCAATGACACTCGGGATGACATAACGATTCTGACAATAATACACACTTGTAAATCGGTTCAAGCGTTTAGAATTTATGGTGAAATTAAGAAACGGAAAACATATATAAATGAACCTTGAACACATTACAATATTTTTGGTTGGGAAGTCGTGTAAAAACACAGCTGTGTGCACGCAATCAAATGTAATTGTGGTTTTCAAAATATCGCGACGGCTAAAAAATAAACAATGTTTTTGTTGTAATATATGTTACATATTTTGATTCAGATTTCAAGACCTTAGGCGAAATGCGTTGACATATTATAATATTGGTCGATACAACATGTAAAGGACTAGACGTATTTTATGATTCCATTAGTTTAATTAAAGATTCTATCATATCTAGCCTATATTCTACTTCTTAAGATTTCACTAATTGACATCATACTGTACTGTATTATATGACTATTATATTATACCATACCATTATATTATATCATATTATGTATATAAATATTAATATACAATTATTCGTATTTCATTTTTGTTTTTTATACCCTTTTTTGAACTTACTTCCTTAACAACTTACCTTATTATTACTCTCCTTATCCTATAAAGTCGAAGACTATCGCGCTTGTTTAATATTATAAATAGGATAAAACGAATTTACTGCGTGAATTTTGTAGCACCCGATGTTTCAGCGACGTTGCAGCCGCCGTTGTCCAGGGTAGACAGTCTACCCTGGACAACGGCGGCTGCAACGTTGGGTGCTACAAACTTCACGCGGTAAATTCGTTTTGTCGCATTTATAATTTCATTATCCTTATTATTAACCTTATTATATTTTTCTACTATCAATGTGCTCATGTTATTTCTATCATAATTTGTTATACAAGCGTAGTAAAGTGTTCAAATGATAGTTAATATGTTTTGTTTAATTATGTTTTGAATATACTCGTATCCTGTATTTACTATCTGTACGTTTACAATAAAATAATAAAAATAAAAAAAGAATAAATGACAGTCTAGCGTCAATATAGTTTTTGGGTTGATATAGACAGTGGAGCACCGTACCCCACCTCTATATCATCATACTTTGATAATTGCATTCCAGGCTATAGAAAAAGTATGCGAGCGATGTGGGCTCGGGCTGGCATTAAGAATTTTCCCGATGGAAAAAGAGCGCCCTCAAGGAAATTAAATCTACTACCCTCCTGGAGGTACATTATTCGCCCGTCAGTCTCCCCCCCCCCCCCTCCCAACCCGCACCCCGCCTCTTCTTCCCTCGCCCTCGGGTGCCGTCATCTCACGGGCGCGTATCAAACTACGATTCCAGCAATAAATTAAAACTTCCCGTTCGCCGCGCCCCGTGGCCGGCGATCTGCGCCGCTCCGACGCGGGGGCGCAGGGGCTGTTTTGCCGCGGCTGCGAAGCGGCCGTTGCGCCGTTTTCCACCCGCGGATCCGCGTCATTAAGCCACCGGTGTAAGAACTGCCTCGCTGATGCCGGGGTAATAAATAAACATACCCTCCGGTAAATGTGTTGGAATTGGCAAATTTAGCCTCTCAGCCGCTTTGCACACGGCACGCATTACTTTACATTATTTCCTCCTTACGCACGCGATTTTTGGCAGCCTTATTTTCGCGAACAAAGGGATTCCGAAACACAAAAAATAAACATTTTCGCCTGAATTTCCCACTTTAAATCCAAGTTTGAAGTAATGAGTGATAGTCGCGGTATGGAAAGGAGAAAACTTACTCGATATTTAAGATAGGCGTTCGCTATGCTGTCTCGGCTCGCTTTGCCTATTTTTACACGACTGTCCAACAAAAAAAGGAGTGTAATATGTTCAATCAATCAATCAATCAATGAAATAATTTATTGTCCTAAAAACTAATACATAGTTGTATAGACAGTTGTATTAATTTACATTTGACCCTGATATGATTGAATTCTTTATTAATAATCAAATTCTTCTATTAATAATCAAATCATAAAAGGTTACTCGTAAGAATAAAGAAGGTATTATTGTAGAATTAAATTGAGTTTCACCATTTAGTTTACCAGATAAAAGTCACAGAGTAAGATTAACTCAATGAGTAGTGATTCTATTACATTGAATATAATGAATAATGTAATGAGAAAAAAGGAGGTTATAATTAACATAATTAATTCTTTAAAATACAGATAAAAATAAGTTTTTTTAGTATAAAATTAATAAATGTAATGTCAAAAAGAACAAAATAAATGTGACGATTATCAAAAAGTAAAATAAAATGTCTTAGTGATTATATTGCAAATAAAAATAGTCAAGATATAATTAATATGTGCCTACCTAATAATAGAAATAGTCAATAAATTTTAGTCAAATTAAAAATCGATTAAAAACATATTAAGAAGTGGGTAGTATTGTAAGAATCGTTATGTCATACCGAGTGTCAACGGGTACATTACCTGTCCAAATATCATGTAAGTAGTTGTCTAAATGTACAATCGTCAATAAATTAACATATATATGTTACAGTTAAAACCCGTTTTTAGATAGAACGCGTTTTCCCTAGTTAGAACTAGTTTTTACTTAATGCTTTTGTTAAAACTAGAAATACCTAGTCAAAACTAGAATTTACCACTGATATTTTTGATTTTCAGATAAAACTAGTTGTCACTCCGAGCCTTAGTTAAAACCAGCACTACAGAAACTAATTTGGGATTGAAAACAAGATATACTTTAAAAATATTTATTAAAAAGATCTAGGACACAAAATAATAATCTTACACTAAAGGAACATTTTAGGGAACATCGACATAAAGAAGTTGCCAAGGTAACAATATTAATTAAAAGTAAATAAAATAATCAAACAAGTTGTTAAGGAACATTTGTTACCATACAATAAAAAATAATCAAAACCTTAAAATTAGAAAAGGATGAGGATCTACTTGTTATTGCAAGACAAACTATCGTGGCATTTTGAGTTACAAAGGTAACCATTTTTCTTGCAGAGACACCTTTTTGACATACATCCTTTCTTGCATACGCAGCGCATAAATCCTTGGCCTGTTCCTATGGCTGCTTCCTTAGCAACAGTTCTCAAAGGTAAATTGGTATTCGGAACATCTTCTTCATGCAAAAATTTTTCTTTGCACTTATCAAATTCTGACCTGAAAAGCACATTTAAATAGTTGGCATTTACCTAATAGCGATATAGTTATATGATAAAACAATTAAGCAACCCATAGGTACATACCTGCAATATAATTTCTCGGGTATTCCATATTTCGTTCCAATCTTGTGAAAACCCTGATCATCCTTTTGAAGAACCACTCCGACTATATTACGTAGATCTGCTTTTGCTCTGTCGACATCAGGGATTTGTATAATGACATTATCACCAATTTCTACTGGAACGTGAATTGCATCTGAAGCCAATGTCATTCTCTTGGCCTGTTTTTTTAAGTTTCGATGTGCTGTTTCTCTGGATGCCATTATTTGTCGATTCACATTTGTTACAACTTCGAGGTCTTTGTCATTTGGTGGTATTATAAGAGGCTCTACGGTCGTAGATGCTTCAGCTTCAATGTCATATTCACTGGCTTCTGGTGCGATTGGCGATTCTCCACTTGTTTTGGATGAACTTTCTGCGTCTTTTTGTTTGGCTCCGGTTATAATCTGACGATGTCCACTGCAACTAGCCACAGGCTCAGCTTTTGCATTATCTGTACTATCCGTCATATTTATTTTATTTAACGCATTTTCGAGATCATCTTCCTCTCGTATATCCTCAATAGCATCTCGTGGTAAAGTCGAAGTCATAAGACCTACTCGTGGTTCTATACCAAACATTGCTTTGTATGGTGATTGTTTAATACCGGAATGAAGCGCCCGATTTTTCATAAACTGTACAAACCGAATACCATTTGACCAATTTGTGGTATCGTTATCTTGCATCCATGAAGCTAACATTTTCTCTATGTCTTGGTTAGCTCTTTCAACAGATCCTTGGCTTTGACTGTGTCTTGGCTTTCCATGGACCAGTTTACACTCCGGCCAAAATGAAACGAGCTCATTTATGACAGAATTTACAAATTCTCTGCCGTTATCCGAGTGTAAGATGCAAGGAGCACCAAATGTCAAAAATATATCAGTCAACTGATACGCCACCTCTACGGCTCTCTTACTTTTCAGTGCACGCAACAAAACAGATTTTGTCAAATGGTCCTGATACACCATTATAAACTTAAATCCCCGATCTTCTTGAGTTTGCATGTCGATAAGATCGACTTGGCAACGGCTGTTCATTTCAGAATGTAGTATGGGTTTTGAAACAAGTCCTTTTTTCTTCATACTCTTTTTACGCTGACAAGTTTCGCACATAGAGAGAAAAATATTTATCATTTCTAAAGTTATGTTCGCATATTTTCGTGAAGTTTCATTTTTAAGTCTATCCCGACCACCATGACCAACGGCCACATGAGCTGCTTCAATTATATCAAAAATTTCATCTACATACAAGTAGTATTTCATGGGCTCTTGTCTAGTCACTAATTTTCGTATTCCACAAATATTGATTACCTTAAATCGCTTCAGTCTCCTGTACTGTTTCTGAGATTTCTGAACAGCTAATTGTGCTTCTTGAATTTCGTCCACTAAATTGTCGTAGGTTCCTTTTGTCATAATACAGAAGTGGTCCTCTTTTTTTCGTGATCGCGAATCGCTAATAACTGGTTTAAAAACTCCTCTTTCCATCGCGTTCCTTCATTTAAGTTTGCCATGACAATTGCGCTCGAATCAATCTATACGTGCTTATCAGAATGAATACAAAGCGGTACTGAATCGAGCGAGCGCACAGCGCGCGAACGGCGCGGGCGTTTGGAAAGAGATTCCCCCGGAATTCCCCCGGTTTGGAAAAACGCGTTTTGTCTAGTAAAAACTAGTTTTACCTGATATTCAATTTTGAGCATTAGTTAATTCTAGTTTTAACAAAGGCATTAAGTAAAAACTAGTTCTAACTAGGGAAAACGCGTTCTATCTAAAAACGGGTGTTAACTGTAACATATACATGTTTGCTGTCAAATTAAAGGTCTGATGGAGTACATTTCAGAAATATACATGTATCTCCATGCATAATGTATCTAAATACATAAAACACAAATATTTGTTTAAAAAAAACATAATAAAAATAATTATTATTACAATATCGTTTGAAGTATTCCAATTAAAGTCGTTTTAATAATTATAAATGATTTCTGTATCGGCAGTCGTGTCTTTTATTTTTTAAATATATTTACTTGTGACGTCATATAACCAATTTTATTATAGCTGCAACATCCGCATCCGCAGCACGAATTTCATTCCAATATCGCGTTAAAAAGGGTTTCCTAATGGCGGGGCTAATGCCGTGGACGTGGCCCCGCAACAGGCCCAATTTGTGCCGGGAGGAAAAATGAAGAAGTCCATGCGGATGTGAAATTGGGGATCACCTTCAGAAATAAACGTCCAACCCTCGTCAGGAGGCGAACCCCGCTTCGGCCCCAATCGCGGCCCGTTGACTTCTCAATAGCGCGCTTTCACTTATTAAAAGCGGACGGATTTGAAAGCATCTGACAAATGGTCAGCTTCTCAGGCGTGGGCGTGTGGAGTTTTCAATCGAGAAAAAAAACTCGTTAAAAATACCTCATATTCAAATTTAATCAATCAAACTAACCGATTGGTTGTTGGAGGTAGGTAGGGACGGTTTAGGGAATATGCTGACTGTTGTATTTTGAATGATAGTATTTAGTACTTAGTATTTAGTTTTTACCATGATAATTTTAAATGACTATTATAGGTATGTAAACGTTATATCAATATGTAATTGATTTATATAATATGCATATTATATTTTAGTTTTTATTTTTATTTAATTTCGTTTTTTTAATTATTATTTTCGTATATGTATGTGTATGCGTACATATATGTATGTGTATGTGTGCATATATGGATATATATTTTATCTATAGATGTATATGAGTATCTATATTTGTATATGCGTAAATATTTGTAGTTTAATATTTGTCGATTTCAAAAAAAGTACTAACTATAGTTTAAGTTGACAGTGCACATCTAATATGAACTCAAAACAATCTGAACACAAAACAATCTGAACACAAGAATGTCCGCGAGTATCAATTATATAATTCCGTCAGTCAGGACAACATTTGCCCAGAGACATATATTCTACATAGCCCCAAAATTATATAATTCCCTTAGTGAAGACATGAAAAATTATCCTAACATAAAAATATTTAAAGTAAACCTTAATAGATGGCTACTTAACAAGGGATATGTAAAATCTGATCAACTTCTTTGCAACGCACGACAATTTATTTAGTATCACTTATCTATTTTTCTTAATCAAATTTTATTAAATTACAACTATAAATATATATATATATATTATTACATAGCTATATTTTTTATAAAATTGGTATATTTATGTATATATACAGGTGGTGGGTCCAAATAATTTATTTAAAAAAAAAACACTTCATTTCTTAAAATTGCATAAAAATATGCACATCTAGAGACGGGCCAAATTATCGCCTAGTTAGATGTGCTATTGGCAGTAAATGTCATGTAAGATGTGTTAAACCTCCCTATATTAATTATTAAATAATTTATATAATTATTATATGATTACATGACCTATGAATGAACTGTATACCTAATCCTATGTACCTAAATAAATAAATAAATAAATAAATAAATATCTAGTCATTAAAAGTCTACCTTAGAACAGGCCTAGGCCTAGTTAGGCGACTGTGTCAAACATTAAAAATAATGCCGCATCAATTTCTTGCTAACATCTTACTTACAAATATGACATTAATTCTTTACTAGATGTGTTACTAAATAAATAAATAAAATAAATAAATAAACATTAATCATTTACGTCATAAAAACTCTTACAGATGTGCAAATATTATGTTATAGCATAAATTATATTTAGTACCGTCTAATTGAATTAATTATAATGATAAATCATGCGAGTAAACTAATACATACAAACAAATATTGTAGATAATATAAAAAATTGAGTACCGGATACTTAAATTAATTAATTTTTTATTCATATCCAAGTTGCAAAACTCTAATACTCTAAAGCAGCGGTTTCAATTAGTTTTCTCGAGTACCCCTTTGAAAAAGACCCCTAACACGCGTACCCCTTGCAGTCAAAATAATACGTAAAATAATAGTTTCTCGTAAAAAAAAAATAGGTTAGCCTGCATTTAATAAGCTCGCCTTTTCTTATGAATAAATCGTTTTATTATTATTATGTATGGAAATTATAACACACGGTACTCATAGATCGTTAACATGGTACAATTCTCTTTTAATGAGATACATTGGGCCCGATTGCGTTTTTTTGTGAACTAAAACTAAAATTAGTCCAAGCGAACGAGACATAGCAATACGTTAGAGCGGAATATGAAACGAACGATGGTCGATAACTACTACCTGCTGAATTTATACTCGTCCGAATAAATTTGAGCATATTTCGTGCGGTGTAAGATTTGACCTTGGCGGACAGTTTTAATGCGAAAAGTGACAACCGGTCATCTCACACTCCGCTCTAGCGTATTACCCTGTGTCGTTCACGCGGACTAATTTCCGATTTTAGTTCACGAAGAAACGCAATCGAGCCCATTATCAGCTTATACTTAAACTGAGTTACTTATACTTCCCAGCATAGTTTTTTGATATTAAGGGGTAGCTTATTGTAGCATATCATTCCGACTTAGTTTGCTTCCCTTTTAAGCAGTTCCGATACTCTAATGATAATGTGCATCTGAATTGTCAGCAGCTTAGCTATTTTTTTTAACAATAATTTCATGGATTCTAACATGTATAAATATGAAAGGGCGAGGATTTTAGGCATTGTGAAATGACCACGACCGCTTGGACTAATGACCGTTTTATCCGACCCATAATGTTTAAAATCGATTTAGAGCTATGCGTCACCGCCGAAAATAGTTATCATCATTAGACTATGCTTCTAAGACAGGATCTACACGTAAATGTATGGTTTAGAGATGGCATCGCAAGAATCAACGGCATGCAACGTTCCTCAGCTTACGTTGATTAGAGCCACAATGATGTAATTACGCAAGGATTAGTAGAAATCTGTAGACCATACCGCACGCGAAACGGTTTTTTTCTTGCGATTCGGAGGCGCCATTTTCAAAATCTATGTACTACTAAGGAAGAAAAAATATGGAGAAGGGGGAGGGGGGGTGGAAGAAGGATGTTGTTGACATCGCGATATCTTTCACAGTTCTTGAGATCTTTTATGTTGTTTTTTTTTTCGCTTTTACCCAGGACTCTGTTTCCATGCTCATCGTCTTTCCATACTTTAGTCAAAATAACAATAAATTTAAATGCGCGTGCGCCTGCTGTTTCGCAGCAAAGTATATCGCGGTGCAAATGCTTCCCAGGTGTGCAGTCCAGCATGCGAATATATGGGAGCATTAAATGCTTATTTATGATGTGCTTGCTGCATTCTTCTTAAGTGTGCGGCTTGAAGGCAGCAAGTTTAGCATTACAGATCAGCAGGCGCTAGTAACACCGGTTGAAACCGGGCTAAAAACATGACTTCTTTAATTTCCTTTTTTTTTGGTCCTCCAAAGTATCGTACGATTCGTATATCTACTCTAAAGCGTAAATATTAGTAACCAACTTGGGTAATCTAATTACGTAATAGGTTACGTCGTACAGCATACTTAGCAGAGTTGTGACCTAGTCTAGTTTAGTTCTGTTTTTTTTTTATTTCATGAAATTCAATCATATAATGTCACATATGCATAGCATATTTAAGATACAGATTAGTTGTAGCTTTAAACATACAGATAGTTATGTAAAAATATTACATCAAAGCTAATAATAATATTAATAACAACGCTTTATTCGTTTCGTAGGTTAATAAATAAGTTACAAACGTTAAATAATTAGGTAAATACAAAATAGTACGTAACTTATGTTCAATTACATTCTTACTTATTTCATTACTTTGTAAAACCCGGAGCGAATAAGCTGCCTAAAGATAGGACTAAACCGTCTTCAATTTTGGGAGCAACAAAGGACTGGCAATTGCTGATGGACACACATGAGAAGCATTACCAAATGCCTTCAGAAATCTGTACCACAGTTTACAGACCGGATATTCTCATATTCTCAATGGCGACAAAGCATGTTGTACTTGTCGAACTTACAGTCCCATGGGAAAGCAACATACCGAAGGACCACAACTTCAAAGTAAACAAGTACTGCAATTTAGTAGACCGGATAGTGAGAAACGGATTTAAGACTGATCTCTTCGCCGTGGAAGTCGGAGCAAGAAGGACTACCGGCGAAGTCACTCTACAGCCTCTTCAAGAATTTAGGCCTGCCAAGAGCGGCGCTGAGCTCATACATGGAGAGAGCCTCGAAAGCGGCACTGGAGGCATCCTACAGAATATGGATAGGTAGAGAGAGGGAGGTCGAGGGCGGGACTGGTGGTTCTCCGCGTCCTAGTCATCGCAGACTAGCTGATGAGGGCTTGTAGCGAGCCGAAACGTCACGCGCGCTGGAGAACTGCAGAGCGGCCGCTCACTAGTCCCACCTCGACCGACACCCTCCTTTATTGCCAATGGGCCCGAATATGTTCGGTGAAGCCATTGAAAGCTGAGTTCAACACCTTCCTAGAAACTTATTTACTGAGTAAAATGAGTGACTGATACTCAGATATTGAAGTTGTTGAAGATAGTCAGCCCAATCATAAACATCGACTGCTCTGATTTTGTTCGTGCGTGGTTTATCGAATGAAAAGCTTTACCGTGTCTTGTCGCATTGCTAAAAGTGGGTACTATGGCCTGTTTTGAAACAATAGACATTTATGTATATAGTACAAATCCCGCTTCCATACATGGAAGGGTCAGGATTTCTAAGGGCCTGAACACATCTCACGCAGGGAGCACGTGCGACATAACAGACCGCCCTGTTTTGCACAATAACTGCCCGTTGGCGATCTGCGGCACGAGCCCACTTGAGAGTTGTCAACTAATACGAGCGAACCCGCTACCTCAGGAAGTTATAACGATATTAAACCATTCGTTTTGCCATGAATACCAGAGCAAGAATACCAATCTCTGGTTCGTTCAGTTCGAAGCTCTAACCAAGCAAAGCAAAAACTTTTCCCTCTAAGTAGGGATAGCCAAGCTAAGCGCTCGTGAAATTTTAAATCTTTTTCATAAATCAAACGGCCTAATCACGTCCTATAAGCAGGTATATCAAAATGAGCGATTTTAACTTGTACCTTTGAAGCGTCCTAAAAAAAGGAGGGGGACGGACGTTAACGACATCCCAATCGCAGGGAAGATCCACTCGAATATTATCGGATTGTCTTTGCTTCGGATAAAAAACGGCCCCGTAATTTCATTATGGCCCAGGGGCCCGACCTCCCCCGTCTCCGACGGGAAGAATTTCATTTTCAATCCTTCCGGGAACGGCGCGGCGATTCGGCCTCCCTTTCCACCGAACGTCTTAAACAAAGGGCGCAAATAAATACGCCAGATACCTTATTGCCGGCTACGTGACGAGATTCGGCACGTAGCGACCCCTGGACAAACGGCACGGAGCGGCAGCGAATTCACGTCGGAGGCAAACGCCGCCGTATTTCAGAACCTATGTACTTCCTCTATAGGTATATACCAAATATATTAAAATAGAAGAATTTAAACTAACCTCACCACTAGTTAAAGTCTGGTTAATCGTAGGAGGGTGATGACATCTTGAGAATATGCAACTGGCTTTTGAATATCGCCTAGAAGCAGGATGATGTTTTTTTATTTTATTTTTATTAAAAACATACAGCATAAAAAATAAGCATATAACGGTAGTAAAGCCAATGACGTTTTAAATTATTTGCGATAAAGGATTAAAAATATGCTAAACAATGCGGGATGCTAAATCAATTCAATCAGTCAGCTTTTCACATACCTCCTTAACAAAGGATCGAGTATTTTGGTGGTTAAATATGTCAATATCGTTAAACCCTACATTGTTTGCATGCATAACGCGTGACAATAATGAATTGGAACCATAGTTAGTGTGATGTCAAAGGAGCGGGTTTCTCTGTTCTAGACTGGATATATGACGACGAGGTTGTTGTATCCATAATGGCGGTTCCATCACTTTGGACTTGTCCACTACTACGGGCGAATCCGCAACTCCAGTAAGGTATAACGTTATTAGATCATTCTTTCAACCGTGGGTTGAACGCAGAGACTTATGTAGGGACTACACAGTCTACCGTATAACGACGCCGCCCGTGAAGGTACAACGTTTTACCTCGAGGCCCTGGAAAGTGAAAACAGCGGGCCGACCTCACGCCCTCACACCAGATTTGGCCGGATTTCTCCGTCCTCCGGTATGGTCCCAGATGAAGGCGCTTACGCGGTGTCTACCTGAAGTTAGCGGTAATTCAGTTTAAGTTTTCGAATCAGAATGCCCAAGACTTCGAATCAGATTGCCCGATCGAAAACGCAACGATGGATGGATAAGGAGTAAAGCCGCAATCATATTAGGGCCACGCCGCGTGTTGCAACGCGTGGGATTGAATTCGGTTTCATATATTTAGTAAGAAAATTATTATATTAGACATGGCCCGCGTGTGCCGCGCGAGCTGACGCCACGCAGATCACTTGATTTCGATCGGTGGTGGGGGAATCGACGCGTTGGCTCGCTTCTCGCTAGTATAATCAGCCGTGGGCACTCGCATTTGCGCGCGTGGCCGAGCAAGTGAGCAGACGCATACCTACGTAATACGTATTTCAGTGCGCATACCTACGTATTTTTTTAATATCATTTTTAATAAAAGAATGTATGTACTCGAATTGCGTTTTCTAGTTTATTTATCAATAAATGCTACTCACTTCGAGTTCCTCTTACTGTTTATGTTTTATTGTATGTTTTATTGTATATGCACCCAATATTTCCTTTTCTTTCTTTTCTTCTTCAGTAGGCTTAACATAAGTAGGTAGGCAACATTTTCTTTAGCATCCGTATCTGAGTCGGACGAAAATATTGTAGACAAGTGCGGACGATGACGGCCACCACTGAACTGACACGAAAATTCGTCAGCACGCGCGACGACACGACAGTGTAGTATAATCACCTGCCCGTTGTTTGGGACAGCGTTGCAACACGCGGCGTGGCCCTAATATAATTACGGCTTAAGACAAGAGTTAAAGACACGGTAGAAATCATTGCATGTTGCAGGTGAAAATAATCTGGACACATTATCAGAATGGATCATAATCGGTGAACCTGGTAAATGCTCGAATGGAGACTACGTCTGAATATGAGACCACGAGGTTTCTACCCGTACTTTCACGTCTACGCCTTGATGGATGGTGTCAGAAGACATTGAAGACGAGACTGGATAAGAAGGACTCAAGATCGGCAACAATAGAAGCCATCGGAGGATCTCTATATCCAGGACTGGATTATACAAAGGCTGCAAAGGTGATGATGCTTTTCTAAGTATTGTAATTGAATCGGTCATTTCGAAAAGGGCGTCTGAAGCAAAAATGATTATTTTCAGGAGACATAAAAAACCGTGTCTAGCCTTAAGGAACTAACAAGTATTGTCGCCAAAAAAACAAGCAACATTTATTTTATTTAATGTTGGATTGTGTGTATTTCTATATTCTTTAATTAGTTAGTAATTAATTATTAATTTTCTGAAAAATATGCCCATTTCAAAATGACTGAGATGTCTCCATACAAAAATGCTTCTTTCAAAATGTCCAAGCTATCTATTTAGCAAAACTGACTTCTGACGTCTAATGAAACGTAATCAGTTAAAGATTTTGTCTCCAACAACCTGTATATTTCCATTTTAAAAAAGTTGCCAAAACGTAATTGACATATTAAGGAGTTCGATAGCAAGTATAAATAAACGAAAGTACCAAATCGACTTTCGTATATCTTCAAAACTACACTAGGTACCGGTGCTATTTTCATTTTTAACATACGGTAATGTGTAGAGAATCGATTTCCGTCAAAAAGGTAATTTCCGAAAAAGTGCCCCAAATGCCCTTTTCGAAATGGCCGATTCAATTACAACATGCGACGATGATGATGACTAAGAAAATAGATAAAGTAATCACTGCAGATTATTAATTCTAATACATGATTGTCTTTTATGATCATGGGGCAGGCGCTTTAACCGATAAAAACATTTTCGTAACAATTTCGGAGAATATTTCAGATATATTGTTCGTGTCATATTTTTACGAAATAACATCTCCCTCCCTACACCCTAAATCCCTATATCGCATGTAGCATCATTACCGATAACCATGGCAGCGTCGGATCATCAATATAATCAATGATATGAGGGAATGGCTTCGATAGCATATCGAGAAAGACAGAAAAGCCTTCGACGTCCCACAATAAACAAGAGAAATAAGGAAGACACGTTCATTATCTGGGAGATTCGATCTTCGGACGGGCGAAATAAAGGTGCTTTTCGATTTCGTTCTGCGAATAGAGGGATCGGGAAGATTTCGTAAATAGAACGGTGCGAATTTTCGTCGAGAAGTATACGGAATGCTACTCGATACGATGGAAACCATAATATTGTGTTATTTATGGTAATCATATCAAAGAGATGTAAAAGCGGTGGCAAAAAGACTATATTTCACGAAAATTACAACTTATGTAAATTTACAAATTGAAACAAAAACTGAAAATTATGTGTTACATTTTTAAAAAATTGGCTGATACACGATATCATCCAAATTCCGTCTTGATGAAGCGACTTACAATGCGTCGTGGTTCTAGGTATTAGCGATATAATAAGTGCGATAATTTATTTGCATTCAATCTACAAACTCTTTTGTTTCTTCTCTTTGATTTAACAAATCTTTTATTGCCGATATCACGATAGCCCGTATGATAATGGTGATTTTCAGGTTGGTTTACAATTATTAATTTTTCTACACAACATTTTAAAAGTTGTACTTAACTCGTGTACTACTAAAGATACACACGAACACACACACACACACACTTCTGTAATAACATAGCCATTTTAGACAAAACTCTGACATAGTGGTTAGGTTGCCTGATCCTACATTGTAAGGTTCCGGGTTCAATCCTGACTGAGTTACCATTTTCCGTTGAGATAAAATTAACGGAATTGCATGTCAATTTCGTTGATAAAATGCAATAACAACACGCACTTACACACGCACACACATACATATAAACACTTCATGGTGGCTGGTTATAAGAGATTGCCGTATGATAATAAACCAGACCACAGTGAAATTTCACAATAAAAAGTAGAAAGAAAAAAAAACATTTTCCAGGAATCACTTTATTGGATTCCAAGGATCACGAGATTCTCTCAGGATCTTAGGATTTTGCAATAAGAAGAACCCCGAACTTGAGAAGAAGGTTACAAACTCTCTACTACGTGGAACCCTCTTCTTAAAATGTTTCAATGCCCAGCGTAAGGACGTGAGTGATACAGAATACAGTGAGTGTTTCGTGCACAGCAGTTTTTCAATATTCGTGCGCACCGACCACTCCGCCCCACTACCGTTATAATTTGCGGAGTAACGGCATCGATATATAAGGGCCTTTCGCGCGTGAAAAAGACCCATACCAATACGGATCGCCGCCAGTAGTAGTTTTGCCAGTACTTCCCAGTGTGAGCGGTCCTGCGACGAATACTGCTGTGCTATTCTCTCACATACTGTTCAATGTAATGCTCTTTCTCTGTCATACGTTTTCACGCGCAACGGATACGACCCATCTCAATTGTACCTGAGGGTATATCTATACATTATACAGCGATAAGTAAAAGCAGCAGTTTGCCGCCTACCCACAGAATAACGGATGACGATTGACAGTACCTTAGTCTACCTTGGACAACGTCGTCGAAACGTCGGGTGCTACAAACTTCAGGGGGAAATTCGTTTTATGCTATTTATAACGCAACATAATACTTGGTAAAGTTTATGTTTCTGAATCTGATTTCGATAAATATCGATGTATTTATAAACTACACCTACAAAGCCGTCGCCCCTCGAGATCGACCTTTATCGCAATCTATCCAATATGAGCGTAAACTGTTATCAAATGTATCCTCGAAGGAGGAAGTAAGAGGATTAATTCATCCATTCGCAGTGCGAAGAACTACCCGCCTCCACCCGACAATCCCTCCTTTCGCGCCTTTACAAATATACCACACTACACTGAGAAAGCCCTCGAGGATGATTTGCTAAACGTCAGAGAAAATCGCCAACAATAAAAATAAACCCCGGTGATTACCTCTATTCCGAAATACCACGCAACTCGCCATTTGCGAAGAACGCGGAGAGAATTTTATTTTGGTATTCCGAACTATTCTAAGCTCGGAAGATCTAGAAGAAATAAAAAAGTACCAAGCAGCTTTCTTATGGAATAAGAAAAATGTATAATACAAACTTTTAACAACAAAAAAACGACTTAATTTATTTTTATTAGCACAGCAGCCATTACATGGTGAAACTTAGAATTAGTTATCATAATTTAATGCGTATACAAAATTTCGTGTCTGTGCTGTTGACCGTCGAGGAGTTCCCTCATTGGAAGCCAACCCCGAGTGCCGCAGTCCTGTCTTGGTAAAACTTAGAACGGGCTGTCGTAATTGAATGCATATACAAAAATTCCTGTTTGTAATGTTGACCGTTGAGGAATCCCCTTATAGGGATCCTATTCTGGGTGAAGAATCAGGCCACGCTTACCATAAAAATGCATTGTCATCAGAATTGAACCAAAATGTAAATTTTCAACTTCATATGATAATATTGGAGAAGTTCCCTGAATTCCTCATGGATGTCTATTTCGTGTCTGTGCTGTTGACCGTTGAGAAGTTCCCTTGTTGGAAGCCAACCCTGGATGCCGCAGTCTTGTCTTGGTGGAACTTACCACGGGCTGTCGTAATTGAATGCACATACAAAATTTCGTGTCTGTGATGTTGAGCGTTGAGGAGTCCCCTCGTCGGGAGCCAACCCTGGGTGCAGCAGCCATGTCATGGTGAAACTTAGAATGGGCTATTATAACTGAATGCATATACAAAATTTCGTGTCTTTGCTGTTGACCGTTGAGGAGTCCCTACACCCAGGGTTGGCTACCCTGGGTGTAGAATCAGGTCATGCTTGCCATAAGAAAGACGTTGTCATCGAAACTGAACCAATATGTAAATTTTAAACTTCATATAATAATATTTGAGGAGTTCCCTTAATTTCTCATGGATTTCGTCATCAGAACAGGATTTTGATCAAATTGGGAACAATCTGGAAGTATATCCTTTCAAATAAAATAAGATTTTTCCAAATCGGTTCATAAATGACGGAGTTCTGAGGTATCAAACATTTAAAAAAAACAACCGAATTGATAACCTCCTCTTTTTTGAAGTCGGTTAAAAGTGGAATTACGCATGCATAAAGAGAAACGAAAACGCGTAAATGATACATTCATTTTTAATTTTATTTCAAACTAGCTGTTGCCCGCGGCAACAGCCAACAGCATCCAACCTAAAGTCAGCAAAAATATATTTAATCATAAAAAATAAATTAGTTTTAGTCTCCTACAAAATAGTCCCCTTGGCAATGAACACACTGCTTCCATCGGCTCGCCCGTAGTGGGAAACTTTTCTAGAACGCATTTTTAGAATGATGTTTGACTGGGCCGTCATATTACGCATAATTAATGTATTTTCTTTGTTCGAATTTCAATTTCAATTTATTTCTGCTCCAGTAGGTAGACTTTCCTACACTTGGATGCGTCGTTGCCTCTAAAATTTTAAATAATGTAATTAATTAAAGAATATTAACTATCATGATATAGTTATGGCAATATAAATTAATTTTAGTAAATTATAATTGGTTTGAAAACCATTGATAAATAGAAAATAATCTAATAATCAAAATTGCTGATCAAAAAAAGAGCTCAATGACTGTAGTCATAATTATCAAGGCAATATTATGATGGTCATGAAAATAGATAAGGGTATATTAAAATATCTAAATTTAAGTTAATTGTCAAATCTAGCAATATAGCCGTCGTCGATAAAAATTAAAATTAAAATTACGCTCTTTGGCATAGTTGATTATCATGAATTTTCCGTTATTTTACATTAGGATGCTCTTGGAATAAGAATTTAGCATTATCCAAATCTCTTAAGTCATATACAGGATTCTTGACTAGGCCATTAAATAGGACTTTTTTAAATTGGTTCTCTCCAAGACTTCTGATATGTGTTGGGACCTTGTAATAATAACACAGGCTTTGGTGAAGGAAGGAAACTTTGGTGAGGGAAACTTTGGTGAAGACAACGGTTTCATTCAACGCTATTTTCAAATTGGGTACTAGCAAAAAACTACATGGACCACTGAAATGTCGGGAATATAGAAATTTGTATGATCAAAGTCCACACTTGCTCAATTACATTGTCATTTCGGCTTGTTGGTGGTCTACCAGGACTTGGTTCTCTGTCAACTGATGTGTGGCTGTGACGCTGTTGTATATCCTTTATAGCGGATATAGCTTATAGCGTTGTCCTTGAAAGCCTGTTATATCCTGTGAATGGTTTCCACGTGAGTATTCCAAAAAATGGTAATATTTGATACAATTTTTAATAAACCCTTCCAGCCATTACAATTCAACTGATGCTCACTTCAGCAATCGACACATTCGCAGACGTGAAAAAGTCACGCATACTACGGCAATAACGCATGTATCTTACACATTTCCATTCACCGAAACACGCTTCCCAGTCCTTCATTTATTTGTTTACGAGAAAAAAACAACAAGGTTGGATACGTTTCAATAAACTACGAACAAGTTGGTGTAATCACTAGAAAATGCAAGGGTTTTCGATATACAAAATAAACTTCAGCCGAGCGCAGATTATCGAGCAATGGCGTGGTCGTCTATTTAAAGCCCCGTGATGGTCAATCTAGTAGCAGTAGTAGTAATAGTAAACGGAGTGGGAGGCTCGTACCCAGCCCTTGTGTCACCTGGATATATAAGATCTTTTATAACTACCCACTTTGTGGTTGGGTCAGTGGTCTGCTAGTAGTCCGGTACTGCTTACTAGTCCATAAAGATCACTGATCTTTAAGTTGGCCAGATCGCTGGGTTCATCCCAGGAATGGCTCATCCCAGTAAACTGTGTCTTTTTGCGGCGAGGCCTGGGCGGCGACCATTGATATGTATGCTGTCTTCAGGTTCTTCGCTACATATGTCAATCTAGTAAAAACAATGTGATCATTTTTGTCTCGTTGTAGAAAAAAATCTGTCCAAGGCATGTAATAATTTCGTTAAGCATGTAAATGTTGTAAGTGACAAATAAAGTTTATGTATTTATTTATTTTGGGTATATGTAATCACCATCTGATCAAACATGGTTCATCCATAATAGAACACGAAGGACGACGGTCTTTGGAAGGATTATATCAATTATCGAAGGATAATCTTTTATTTATTTCTTCACATTCATTGTACTAATAATTGAGCATATGTGTAACTCATTTGAAAGACCAAATTCTTCATTGGGAATTGAATTAAGGGCACTATGTACAGTTAGGAATCCTAACCCCTCCACTTTACCCTACGGCCGTTTACTGCCACTATTAACGCCAATATATCCCAACGACATAACACACAGTTTAACGATATTATCCCCGTTTACCAAGTTCATCGGCCTGGCCTTTACTGAAGGATTCGGGAACTCGTTCCGGGTCGAATCTATAGGGACATATAGAAAAATCGCCATAAAAAGCGACCTGGTTTCGGTAGGTTATCCGCCGTTTGCGCCACAGTCTACAGATATGCCGTTTAACGTTCCCATACGTTTACTTGTTGTATTTAATAGCATGGAATATTATAGACTTAGCGATATGATTTTTACGGTAGCGGTCATTGTCTTTGTGAATTATTTATTGCTTTTAGATTTAATATTGCTATATTTACAAGTATAAATTAAACAATGCATCTATTAGTGATAACGCTTTATACAAATGTAAGCGTAGTAAAGAAAAAAAAGGTAATGTAATAAAAATAACTTACTGGGCGCTTTATTATGTCTAATATAGTGTTTATTATATATTTATTCTATTATGTAGTTAAGTAGGTATTTCCATTAGTATTCCATATACAGTTTATGATAACATATGATATGATTATGGGATAGGCTCGGTACATTGAATATATCTTAGCTGTTCTTGAGTTATAAGCAAAAATGTCGTCGAGCCACGGAACGCTTGACTTACTTGCAAAGTTGTAAAGAGAAATTGGGCCCAATCTAATGTTTTTTAAGTTATTTATAAAGTCATATTAATATTAAATAAAATACCTTAAAAGTATGAAAAATAAATTAAAAACTGGAAAAGCAATAATACAGCGGACTGATATATTAGTAGCCTGTGTTCGCGTCGTAAAATATCCGATCTAGGCAAGCGTTGGCTACATGATACGGTATTCGAAACTTACGGAAACTTATTCACATGCGCGTCGCTTACTTGGCGAAGAATTCGCACTCGGAGGAACGTATGCTAATCGTCCTTGATATACGTACGATATCTCTAACCCGTCTACGTCTGGCCTAGGATACGATAGTTATATCAAGTATTTATAAATGTGGCTACGATCATTATATCATAATATCGTACAAAACAAGGCAAACAGTCCTTACTTGTTGTCACTAAAAAAACAGCTCCCCAAACTTATTTCACGTAGATTTGTGTCAAATAACCATGCCCAAAACGCGTATTCCTTTAGGGTTCTCAACAAGTACAACAGTGAATTTAATGACGTCATATGTTTTCCCATGAGAAGTATTCTTTCTCAACAGAAATCTGTGGAATACTGAATTCACATTTACCATAAACTTGACTGCACATAATGAACAGCATACCTACATTATTAGTATCTGATGCAAGCAATGTCCTACTTAGTGATATTATCGGGTAATACTAATTTACTTAATATTTTTAATATTAATTTACTATATATTTAATATCGGGTAATAGGAATTTACCTAATATTAATATCAATAATTATCTTTTCTTTTTGGCTTCATTTTTATGTATATATTTTTCTCTAAATTTACATCTCATTTTAAATACAAATTATATTTTTCTTAATTTAAAATCTTAATTTTGGCTGTAAAATCCTACTAATATTATAAACGCGAAAGTTTGTATGTATGTATGGATTTTTGTTACTCTTTCACGAAAAAACTACTGAATGGATTTTGATGAAACTTTACAATAATATAGCTTACACATCAGAATAACAGATAGGCTATAATTTATAAAGATATAGTGTGAATTATCTAAAATATAATGATAACTGTCAAGTAGGTAAGTAGGAAAAAAATCTAAGAAATTGACATTCGAAATTTAAATTCTATCCTAATAATAAATACAAACGGAGCTGCCATGGAATTCACCGACCGGAGTCGGGCCCATCATAATACTATTTTTTTCACTTCTGGGGGGTGAGCAGTGGATTCCGGACTTACGAACCGGCTGTGGTAGGTTTAGGACAGCTGTCTTGCCACATGTGAGCGTTCACCTTACCACCCATTCACTCCCCCTTCGAAGCCATAGAATTTGAGATGCGCAAATCGCAGTTTTAGATAATTTTTCTAAGAAAGAGTTGATTATTTTTCTGGAAAGGCCAAGATCTTTAAAGAGGTGAAATAGAGATTTAGCTGGCAGGCCACGAGCGCCAACTTCCACCGCGTGAAGGTGAACAGTGAAGCCGTTCCGGGTTACGGCATTTGCAAGATCATGGTATTTATTTAATTTGTACTCGTGGTCTTTTGGGATATTTGATTCCCATGGAACAGTTAATTCTACGATAAGAGCTACCTTCCGAGATAGAGAGTAAAGAGTTATATCTGGACGGAGGGCTGTGCATCCGAGACTTTCAGGGAATTTATACTGCTTAGAGACCGAATCAACCTCCAGAATCCAATCTGTAGCTTTCTCGATTATTGAGAAAGGTTTTGTAGTTAAATGTTTTTTGCCTTTAGAGCCATCCCGCACAAACTGTATTGGGGGTTTGGAGGATACTGTCAAACCCTTGTTGGCACGAGCCACTGAGAGACTAATTACCTCGCGAATAACAGCGAGAACTTTGTCATGGCGGTAAGTGTACCGTCCTTGATCTAAGGCCACCTTGCAGCCAGCTAGAATGTGCCTAGCTGTGCAAGGGGTATTGCTACAGAGGGGACAAGAACTATCCTCGGCAAAGCTCCAACGAGCGAGGTTACTGGGGTCTGGAAGTGTATGATCCTACTAATATTATAAACGCGAAAGTTTGTATGTATGTATGGATGTTTGTTACTCTTTCACGCAAAAACTACTGAATGGATTTTGATGAAACTTTACAATAATATAGCTTACACATCAGAATAACACATAGGCTATAATTTATAAAGACATAGCGTGAATTATCTAAAATACTGGGGTCTGGAAGTGTATGATCCTACTAATATAATAAACGCGAAAGTTTTTATGTATGTATGGATGTTTGTTACTCTTTCACGCAAAAACTACTGAATGGATTTTGATGAAACTTTACAATAATATAGCTTACACATCAGAATAACACATAGGCTATAATTTATAAAGATATATGGTTTTCTATCATCATTATCACAATTTTCCATCACCACGCGGGTGAAACCGCTGGGCGCAGCTAGTTTAGATATAAAAACAACCTTGCCATGCAACATGGTGAACGCATCGTTATAGCTATCCTATTGTATAAAAAGTATTTGCGTAGACACCATTTTGTAATCACCGTTACGTGTTCAAATAAAGAAAATAAATTTATTTTATTTATTTATGTCCATAAAACACATTTAATTACAAACAAAAACAATCTCTTACCCTAATAATTCATAATTAGATATTTTACTTTTTGTTGCTTAACTCTGAAAGAGATAAAGATATGATAGTTTATGGTTTACCACCTCATTAGGAATAACCTGTATCGAGGTGGTACCAGTATAAACTGTATATTGCCTGCCGAAAGGGCATGATATCTCCGCTCTTAGTTTTTTTTTTGAACGTATATTGCAATGGCACTGTAGAAAATAGATCATTTCATTCATTCATTTATATGGTAGCCCTTGAGGATTTGTTAGAAAGTCGCTAATTAGCATACTTGCCAGAGGTACAATATTTTTGTGCCCGTGTCTGCCCGCCGTTTTCCTGACACATACTATGCATACAATTCCGAATCGGTTGATTCTTCAGTCATAGACCGAAAGTCACTGTATCTCGTTTCACGTTTTAATATTCGGCGATTGTTAAGATCGCAGATCGCCGATCGCCCTTTGCTCGCTAAACATTTTTACCGGCTAGATGTGTTCCATCAGTCGAGTAGCTATAGGCCGCTTCGTTTGTCCAAAGTAAGCTAATCCACAGCTGCTGTGGGTGTCTATCTAATTTGTCACCAAATATAAGAAATGTAGTAAAAGTAATAAAAATAATAAAATAAACGTTGGCTGCCCTCTACCGGCCATATTTCCTCGATTTAGGTACTTGATAAGCAATTCAGGATGGAGCCGACAGTTAGCGCTGCAAGGAACGGCTAATCGCGAGTATTCGCTGCATGCTAAGTAAATAACAAAAAAAGGGTGTAATGTGTTCAGGATTCATCTAATCGCGAGTATTGAGGATTCATGCTAATCGCGAGTATTCGCTGCATGCTAAGCAAACAACAAAAAAAGGGTTTAATGTGTTCAGGATGCATCTATGAATGTTTTCCGTTTTTTTATTCCACCATAACTTATAAACGTTTGAACCGTTTTGAAGTGTGAGGTATTGTTGGAATCTTTATGTAATTCCGAGTGTCATAGTATACCCAAATATCAAGTGTGTTGTTGTCTATTATTAGTTGAGGGCGCGCACGGGGCTTCTTGTGGCCTGAACAAAAACATGTTCAACCTCAAACTCAGAGACACAGAAATGTGCAGGTTCTGCCAAGGGGCAGAGAAAACTCCCCTGCACCTCATGTGCGAGTGTGGCCCGTTGATGCGTAAAAGATACACCCACTTGGGTGGTCATTACCTCCAACCTAAGGAGGTAAAACAATCTGGAGCCAAAAGTCTGTTGCGGTTCTTAAATGACACGAGACTTAGCGCAGAACTATAGTAGGTGGCGAACACAATAGATCAGTAATGGTCGCAGTGTTACAAGGCCCATAAAGACCTTAGGGACAACACAACAAATAAAAAAAATAAAAAAAGTAGTTGTCTAAATTTTCAAATGTCAATCAATTACCATAAATATATTGTTATTGACTGTAAGATATCGCTATAGCTATAAGTCCGCCATTTATGCATAAATTGATTTTTTTATAAAACCAGTGTAATGTCCATTAAGTAATGTTTAAATTGCACAATAAAGTTACTCTATTATATTCTATTCTATTCTATTTTAGTGTCAAATGAAATGAAATGAAATGTCTGATTGAGTACTCGGAACAATACATGTATCTATCTGCATAAATACATAAACCACAAATAGTTCATAAAAAACCGTAATAAATATTATTATATATACAATAGTTCTGTAACGGAAGTCGTGATTTTATTCTTTTGAATATATTTACTTGTTTGAGTACTGCCTCTTACCGCATGGAAGTTTAAACGCACGCTGACAGATTTTATTACTGAAAAGAAATTATCTTCCAAATTCTCACATCGCATATTATACGAGTTGAAAGTGATTCGCTGCCGCGGATGTCCTGAATCCTGCGCCCGTCCAGAAATGCTCAAGGTCGCTTCTGTTGACACATTAAAACATTTTTTATTTTATTTTCCCGGCCCACCAACAGACTTTTACTGTGCCAAATCACATTGTCGAATTGGTTGTAATGCCTCATATACAAACTACACTAATAATATTTAAATTCAACCATACATATTAATCAAATATTAAAGCCTCAGGCGGAGCGGTTAGTTTCTCGGCTAAGCGCCAACAGATGAAACGGAACCCAACCGGGTTCGTACGCCGACCGAGAGAGGGCGCTCATCGATTTTATTTATAAAATTAATATTCAGATAAAATCAGTCCTTGGCTACTTTCTGGGAAAGTCTTGATTGGGGTGGCACAAACTATTTATTTTTTATACTTTTACGTATATCAGTATAAAGTCTTCAAAAAGAAATAAAACACTATACTAAGAATAACTTACTCGAAAATATTACTCGATTGCAAGGACACACATAGTATTTTGTTTGACAAATAATATCACATAAAGAGGAGACCCGACCAATCTAAATTATAATAATCAATGTGCTCACATTAACAACAAGAAGAGTAATTGCATCACGAATATAAGGAAAATTAGCACCACCAATTAATAATTGGAATGTCGGCGAGAGAGTATGGGTTGCCCATGATGTAAAAAAAGGGAGAAGGGCCAAAAACAGTTGTCAAAGTATTGTCAGAGAAAATGAAAACATAAAAAGAAATAAAAATTAATAAAATAGAATAAATCTTTATCACAAAATAAAACATTATATACTGGCGGACTTATTTCTATGGTTAAACACTATCTTGCAGTTATATAAAAAAAAACATATGACGAATATATATATATATATATATATATACTCGTAAATAGACTGCCAAGGAAAGGAAAAGGATAGGCATAACCGAAAGGTCAGAATGTGTGTTTAAAGAAGTACATTTTCAATGAATGCTTCAAAGTAAAAAGTGGCTTAGCACCAGTAAATTGGAAGGGGCGCATTCGTGTGCCAAGTGCCAAACGTGCATAAAATAAATAAATAAAATACAAATTGGCAAGCTTATTGCCATCTGAAAATATCGAATAGCTAAACTTAAAAAGAAATTTGGTAAGTTCCTACATAATATATCGAGGAACTATGTTTACTAGGTAATAACAATTAAATTTAAAAAACAACTTAATAAATTAAAACAACAACAGAAAAACGTAGGAATAGGGGAAAGAATTGATTACCTATCTAAATCTGAGAGTGCCAATGGTTAAAAGTCTACCTTTAAAATATGCTGTAGAAGGTGAGTCGATTATTGGCAGGGAAATCATTTCAAAGCCACTCAAGAGTCGAAGAAACAGTTTGTTCAATGAGTTGTAAACTTTGACAGTTCATCGGAAACCGATCGAAGCTCGAGGCCATGACGCCATAATGGCTCAAAAAGCTCTTAAAAGTAGGCAGGTGAAGAGGAGGATCGAACACGAATCGAGAGTAAGGGAATTTAAGAGTGGGGATTTCTCATTCGACTACTCGTAACCACGTACAAGCATGTACAAAGAAGATTAATATAAGAAAGTGGTTTGTTTATATGGGATACACAGGACTTCTTAAGCGGGTCAAAGTTTTGCTGTGGTATAACGGTGATATTGAATTATAAAATATCTTAAGTCATAGACGAAGGATAATTATAAGAAAGTATTTTGTTGATATGGGATACACAGGACTTCCTAAGCGGGTCAAAGTTTTGCTGTGGTAGAACGATGATATAATATTATAAAATATCTTAAGTCATAGACGAAGTATTTAATTGCTCGATGCCATAATATACATTGTATACAGTTACGGCACAAGAAGACAACCTTGCGTTATACAAGACGTTACCGATACTCTATTCGACTTGAAACCTGCTACCACTACGATTGTTTCAGCTTCTACTAATATAGGATTTGAACCACATTAATAGGTCGCCATGTATACCTATCTTGAGCAGTTTCGAAATTATAGTAGGGTGGTTCAAATTATCGAGAAATGTAGTACTTAACTGTAGTACTGGCCTTACTTAATTTTAAGTCTTTGACCGCAGTGAATAGTTTTTGCTGTTCCCCTTTCACTCTGTAAATTAAACAACTTATTTTTTACTGCGAATGTAATATATCAACTTAACAACATTAACATTTTATTACTGCAAATATAATAGTGTTTTTGTCTATCCACTTTTTGTCAGTTGATTGTTTTTTTCACATTTCCGGTGAAAAATAGGTAGTTGTTAAAAATAGTAGAGACCTAATGATGCTCCAGAAACCCCTAGTCTCCACCCCTAGGCTCCAGACTCAGACGGAAGGCATATTATACAGGATCCGCATTTTTTCCCTACTTACTAGTACATACATCCCGACAGGTGCCTATTATATTACACCTAAGCTAACAGCCTTTATAGATTTTCTAAATTATACAGGATCCGCAAATTTTCCCTACTTATTAGTACATGTATACATCCCGACAGGTGCCTATTACACCTTGACAGCCTTTATAGCTTTTCTATGTAGTTATTTATATGAATCCACCAATCTACGTTTTATTCTTTAACTAGTGTTCGTTTCTTACTGGCGCTTAGCCAGGTCGGATTAACAAATGCTCCGTCGTGAGGATCCAAATTAAAATTAAGATCCACTCGTGAGGAAGTCTCACTGCGTGCATGAATTACTTCCCATCGCCTTATGTAATCCTCCCAGCAACTTGTTGCTGAACTTAAAAGTTTAGCTGACGCTCGCCTTACTTGGAGGCGGAGATGAGCAGGCAAACTTTTACACGGGGAGAGTGTAAAAACACGATTGTGTTTCATATATCTTGAAGAGTTGCCAGGCGTTGCGTCTGCCAGATGGTACATCCGTTGGTTTATCTGAGTATCTAGTATGACAAGTAATCTCTAACTCAGATACTACAAAAAATAGTGTATGTCTGTGTCGGTGTGCACATTCATAGGATTTACGTAAATACTTTGCAAATCTAATGTCTCGAATTTTGTGGTAATAGAGTTAAATATAATATATTGTAACTAAAAAACCGACTCCATTTTTTTATAAGTGCAGCAGCTATGTCATGGTAAAACTTAGAACGGGCTATCATAATTGAATGCGTATACAAAACTTCGTATCTGTGTTGTTGATCGTTGAGGAGGTCCCTCGCTGGAAGCTAACCCTGGGTGCCGCAGTCCTGTCTTGGTGAAACTTAAAACGGGCTGTCGTAATTAAATGCATGTACAAAATTTCGTATCTGTGCTGTTGACCGTTGAGGAGTCCCCTCGTAGGGAGCCAAGCCTGGGTGCAGCAGCTATGTCACGATGAAACTTAGAACGGGCTATCATCACTGAATGCGTATACAAAGTTGAGAAGTCCCCTCGTCGGGAGCAGAACCCTGGGTGTAGAATCAGGTCACGCTTACCGAAAGAAAATGCATTGTCATCGGAACTGTACCAACATTAAAAAATTTCAACTTAATATGACAATATTTGAGGAATTCCCTCAATTCCTCATGGATTCTATCATCAGAACAGGATTTTGACCAATCTGGAACTAATTTGTGACCAATCTAGAAGTATATACTTTCAAATAAAAAAGGATTCTTCCAAATCAGTTCATAAATGACGGAGTTCGGAGGTACCTAGCAAAAATTTTAAAAAAATGCAACCGAATTGATAACTTCCACCTTTTTTAAAGTCGGTTAAAAATATATAGCACCACCCTTTAAACCCCCCCCCCCCCCCCCGATAATGATAATGATGATGATGATGATGACATCGAAATCTAGACCGAAACCGAAACCGACGCCAAAACCGAAACCGAAATCGAAATCGAAAACGAAATCGAAATCGAAAACTATCGAAAACGAAATTGAAACTCGTATACAAAATTTTGGGTCCTTGCTGTTGACCGTTGAGGAGTTCCCTCATCAGGAGCTAACCCAGGGTACATCAGCCATGTTATGGTGGAACTTGGAAGGGGCTATCTTAATTGAATGCGTATACAAAATTTTGGGTCGCTGCTGTTGACCGTTGAGGAGTTCCCTCATCGGGAGCTAACCCAGGGTACATCAGCCATGTCATGGTAGAACCTGGAAGGGGCTATCATCATTGAATGCGTATACAAAATTTTGGGTCTCTGCTGTTGACCGTTGAGGAGTTCCCTCGTCGGGAGCCAACCCAAGGTGGACGGATTTCAACCTCAATCTTTTCAGCTCATGCCATGATCAAATGATGCCTGTATGCCAAATTTCAGCTTAATCGGATAAAGCGTTTCGGCGCTATCGTTGGAGAATACACACAGACAGACACACAGAAGTGCGTCCATAATACTTTCCTTAAACAGTTCAATGAACATCTTCTGGAACTGGTATATTAGTATCTATTTACCATTTTCCTAAAAGTGTGGTAGCTAAAAGTGCTCTTCAGCTACAGATTGCCTCAGAACCAAAATAAGATCAAGGATAAGGGATGAAAAACTTGATTCTTTGTTATTGCTATATGCGTTTCATTTGATTTTCTTTTCTTATATAATTCTTACCTTATTTTAACTATACCTGGTTTCTGTATATTTTAAGGTTATTGTTTATTTCCGCTTTCCATGAGTACCTGTTTAATCAATCGATACTTACGTTATTCAACATAATGTGTTTTTCAGTCAATTTTGATATTTTTTCGATTCCGAAATTGCTAGATAACGGATTTGATATTCTGGCTCTGAATGAAGGATCGGGATTGGGTACACTATTCACGAGTACTTTCCGTATATGTCTGATATATGATTATTCACGTTGTGCTCGCTCACAAATCTACTCTCCTGAGCACTTGAGGGCATCAAGAAAAGGCTGTGATTATGAAACTGTCTGGCCCCTCGTTCAACGCTGGCTTGTAGGTCAAGCAGCATTGTGAATAATAAAATGTGTTATCATATTATGAAAATAAAACATCCCTTTTAATTGTGACGGCCATTTTAAAAGAGTTTTATTATTATATCATATGGGATTCTTGGTTGGGGAGGTGCAGCACAATCGCACCTCGATCCGCTTATTAAAGCTCAGAAGGTGCTGTTAAGAGTTGTCAACAAAAAACTGTTGAGATACCCGTCCGAGCAACTTTTTCGTGAGTTCTTTGTTCTTGACGTTTACTAAAACATTTGCTAAAACGATAATACTCTTTTATCACAAACACGAAGAATTGCACCAGCAAACATCCCATAAAATTATAACACGAGCGATAACTAATAGTAACTACAAAGTTCCCAAACTGAATAGTATTTATTATTATTTATTATTTATTCCGTAGCCAGCGATTGGGGAGGTGGTCGCCTTCGCAGCTAATACGCTGCTGTCGGTGCCGCTGGATCTCGTACTCTATTCACGATTCGCTTCCATTCTTGACGATTTTTTGCCACGTCTCCAGCATCCCTAGCACATCCCTAACTGAATAGTACCCATGCACAGAGACATCTGCTATACTTGGAAGCGTCGTTGCTCAATAAAACTAAGGATATACCCGGAATAAATACGCTAGGTATAAATATAAACAAAAAAGTCTAACCCACTGGTTGATCACCCAGGAAAGGAAAAAACTAAAAAACTAATTTGTTTTATTCCTAGCTAACTTACCATTCCTAACACAGTAACTATTATTATCATTATTATTCACCTACCATATATTTACGATTGTCATGCTTTTTGTTCTCTATATTATTAACACCCTACTTTCAAGATGATTTGAAATTTTATTTTTTACTAATTTTTATTTTACTTGATTTTATTTTTCACTGCTTTCTTCAATGTATTTTTTTATTTAGCATTAGGCAGTATTTAATTATGCGAATCTGAGCCTACCTTATTGCGGACGTCTCGAGCGATCCAGTTAGGTTAGGTTTATTTTTTCTGTAACTGTTATTATGATTTTTGTAAAATAAAGAATTTGAAAATAGTTTAATCGAGTAATTTAAGTACCTTGAATTAAGCATGGATCTCTTATAGGGGTATTTTGGATTCATATTTTCTCCTTAATAAATACATTTAAAACATAAACACTCTTCTTTGATCCATTTTGACAAAAATTGTGAAGATAATATCCATAGTATCTGAGTCGATGCTGTATGTTACTTTGACAAGATTTTTTCCTATACCAACTTCCAATTTTATTCACTAACTATTATATGCGCGAGCTCGACCATATTTTAGAGGTTTTCTGTATATTCTCAAAGGAAACTGGCTGGGCGGATATTTACATCAAAAGAAAGAGACGCTTTGTCGAAAGACGGAGGCACCCTTTCAGTAGAAAACTAATCCGTGGGAGAAAAGAGATATTTTAAGCATGAGTTTAGCTATAAAAAGAAATAAATAAAAAGCGGTAAATAGATTGGCAAAGGAAACGGCTTTTAATGGATTCCTAATCATTAGTACAGTATGTCTGTTGGTTTAATAAAACACTTTATACATAGGTTTAAAAACGAATTTACCGTGTGGCTTTTGTAGCGCCCGACGTTTGCCGTTGTTCAGGGTATTTTGTTTTTAACCTATTTAAATTGTTAAACACCCGCGATAGTCTTCGATTTCATAAATAAAAGATTATTGACTATATTGACTATTGTATTGGTAATGTTTCGGTCTATCTAGAACAAATTTGCTGATAGTGCGCATACTCTCTATAGCACTGTAGGCTCAACAGATAACAACACTATCGGGGTATCAAGGATAGGCAACTTGTTAGGGTTATAAAATAGAGGAAAAGATAGCCTGACCTGATAGCGAGACCTGACCTTCGTAGATTCTGCAAATATCATTTAGTGAGAGCTGGCTGCAGGACCTATAGACATCAATGTATAAACAGGGTGGCATACAAAAGTGAACCAAACCAAAAAATTTAATGTACTTACATACTAATGTCTAGAATCTAGAATGAATCAGCATTATTCGTAGATTTATCTGTACTTACGTAGCTCGCAACAACCTAGAATGGTGTTTTAACATATTTATATTGCCGTCTTTTTCCGAAACGATGGCTCAACACAACTTATTTCATTACACAGCGACCTGAAGCACTTGCTTCTAACATGATAGCGTGTAATTTCATATGTAAGGTCGTAAGTTGGAACATGAATCATGTTGAAGCTACAGTATACTGTTATTTTTGTAATAACTGTAAAGAACATATTTATACATATAATCGAGTAATAGAGTTTCAACAAAATCCCTTGTAATTCAACAAAATTACGATTGGCACATCATTATTCTGTATAAAACCGTATTAGGAAAATTGTAATGTACATAATAAGAGATCAAATATTTTTTTAGTGTGCCAGTTTGGTATTTACAGCGTCTGTACAGTACAGTTTCCGTTCTGTTTAGGGAGAAAAACACTCAAAAACTTTTTTTAACCGACTTCAAAAAAAAGGAGGTTATCAATTCAGTAGTTTTTAAAAAAATGTTTGATACCTCAAAACTCCGTCATTTATGAACCGATTTAGATATTTCTTTTTTATTTGAAAGGATGTACTTCCAGATTGGTCTCATTTTTATCAATATCCTGTTCTTATGATGGGATCCATGAGGAATTGAGGGAACTCCTCAAATATTATCATATGAAGTTGAAAAATTACAAATTGCTTTAGTTTCGATGACAATATTTTTTTTAATGATAAGCATGACCTGATTCTACACCCAAGGTTGGCTCCAGACGAGGGGACTTCTCAACGGTCAACAGCACAGACACGAAATTTTGTATAGCATTTAGTTATGATAGATCATTCTAAGTTTAACCAAGACAGCGCTGCTGCACTCAGGGTTGGCTCCCATCGAGAAGACTCCTTAACGTATTCAGTTACAATAGCCCGTTCTAAGACTCACGGGTTGCTGCACCCAGGGTTGGCTCCCAACGAGGGGATTTCTCAACAGTCAATAGCACAGATACGAATTTTTGTATATGCATTCAATTACAAATGCCTGTTCTAAGTGCCACCAAGACAGGACTACGGCACCCAGGGTTAGCTTCCAACGAGGGAACTCCTCAACGGTCAACAGCACAAACACGAAATTTTGTATACGTTTTTAATTATAATAGCCCGTTCTAAGTGTCGCCATGACACTTAGATACCGACAGATAACCTCACAGAAGCTTTGACGCACCTATATGCTGCGGTTTATAAATCGTACCGAACGTCCTATATCTGTCACGGTTCCCAGGCTCCTTTAATAAAATGTAAATCCCTTAAGAGCTCCCTTTTAGAAGAGCCGCCGCGGTGTCTCCTAGAGGTGTCCTCCAGTGGCCGCGAAAGCGTGCCCGATCGCCCGCAATCCTCCCCTCAAGGCAAACAGGCGAATCCAATCAATGCCGTTTTTTTCCAAACGAAGTGTGTCTTCCACTTCACAATTTCAATCTTGGTCTGTCTCCCTATTCCTCTCTCCCACTCACTCCTATTCGACTCTTTCCAACGACGCTAAATGCCGCATAATTTATGAGATCGATCGAGAAATACATTATTCAAAAATAACTTCAACTGGAGAAGAAAATTTTATTTTTATTTATTTTTATTTTTGATTTATTTTTCTTAAAAACATACAGAATAAAAAAATACGTATAAGCATAACATATATACCAGTAACAAAACCAATGATGTTTTAAATTATTTGCTATATAAGGATTACAAAATATGCTAAACAATACAAAATAAATAAAACCAAAAAGAATTTAAAAGTAACAGTTAAAATCGCTAGGTGCGAGTGTATGGATGTTAGTGTGTGTTTGTGTGATAGAGAGCGTGTATGTGAGAGTGTGTGTATGTGTGTGTTTTTATGTGTGTGTGCGTGTATGTATGTGTGTGTGGGTGTGTGTCTGTAGTGCGAATGTGCTTGTGAGTGCTTGTGCATGCTAATTCAATCCGATCTGATAATCAGCTTTTCACGTACCTCCTTAACAAAGGATCGACTATTCTGATGGTTAAATATGTCAATATCGTTAAAGCATACATTGTATGCATGCATAACGCGCGGCAATAACGAATTGGAACCATAGTTCCAATTCGGTTAATTTGCTTGCGTGTCTTGTTGGCCCTGAATACAAAATTGAAATATTGTGTCCTTACCCATGAAGTTGCTGTTCTATAAAGGAAATTTAAGGCCAAAAACTTTGTATGAAAATATATATTTAATTAATAGAAATAATGACTCCTATTATCTATGCAGATTTGTCAATCTAATGGGAGTTGCTTAATTCCTCTGCTGTAAAACTCTTATGGACAGGAACCAATGAATGCTTTAAAGGCGTTTATCACCGACTCTTCAAGGTTGATTTTTTCCCTTGTAAAAACATATCTAAATTCTGAAAAAAAAATGAAACTCTATTGGAGCAAGGTCTAGGCAATTTAGCAATTACGATGGGTGACCAAGAGTCTCCAGCCGCAACTCCTGCAACTTCGCGACTGTTCGCAGTGAAATCTGTGGTTATACGTTGTCATGCAGAATCAGTGGCGATGAGCGATTGACCAGGCTCAGTTATTTAATCACGACCGTCTCCATCATTGTTTGCAGGTCTCAACAAAACACATTTATGGTAACTGTATAGCTGGAATTCAAGAAGCTGTAATAGAAAACACCGGCACAGGATCTCTTATTTAAAAATAATGCAAATTTTCAACTTTACCATGGTTGCACAAACGAAAATATATGAGTAAAATTAAACGACTGAAAGACAAATAAACAGCTGATTCTTGAAAAAGAATAGCATGGCCTTGAAATAAAATTTATTTGAATTTGAAATTCCAACTCAAACCCAAGTTATCCAAGTTCAAAATGGTCAGTGTGAAAAAACAGCAATTACACAGGTCAAAGGACCAAATACAAAAAAATATTAGTCGAAACTTTTGCATAGTGTTGTCGCTTTCTGTGACTCAAATGGGAGCTAATGGCCCCTTGCTGAGTTGGCCACGAAGACCCATTCTGTTCAGGGTTGGTCAAACTCTCGGGTCAACACCCATCCGGCGGCCTCCACGCATGAAGCGCGTGCCCGGGTAGGACCAGGCCTTAGGGCTAGTTTCCCCTAGGAATCAACCTTCTGGCGCTCCTGGACGGTCTGCGCACCGTTCGGCGTAAGCCAATCGACTGTGCACTCTGACTAACAGCCGGGGGAGTCTGGAAGCAGTACTGTTTCCTATAGAGCGGGGGTGGTTGCGGACCTTACGGCGACTGCTCTTGAAACGACTATCGGCTACCCGATCCTGGGTGAACAGCCGGGCAAAGGATGCAGTGGTCCGCGATAGATTCGGTATACACCGTTTCACCGATTCGTAAGGGAGAGGACCGCGCAAGCGACCTCGAACTCGTAACTAATCGAGAGACCGGAGTAATCTGGTCGCAATTGGAAGCAAGGGCGTGACTGTAAGCCCGTTGGGTAACACTCCTGGCTATCTCGCGGTTAAGGCGTTGGCCTCTTGTGGGCATGTGGCGTAGTTTGGCGGTGGATTGTTTTGTCCAAGTCTTCTGCGTCATTGGTCCTCATTGTGCCGATTTTTAAATCGGTTGAAAGCATTAGAAGCATGTTTGTAAAGATACCATGTTGCAGGCAGCTAGTAGAAATTCAAGTAGGAGGTGAGATTTTTTAAAATACATATATTGACGATAAAAGTGAAAAGCGACGTAACCACCTCGCAGCGTAGAACGCAGAATTACCATTAACACATTTTAAGGTATATTTTTTAAATATAAAAAATAGTCCAGTGCATATAAAATCTCTCATCGTTCCGCACGTCCTACACGGCTGGACTGACTGAGATGCATTTAGTTGTTGTCTCTCTCATATGCGCAGCGCATCTCTTATTTATCTAGCAATTTAGCTACAGCCTAGGTCGATTATTAATCCTTGAGCCGTGATGTCGACCTATTGTTTACAATCGACCTATTGTTTACAAGATCTGTTATTATTATCCTCATATTACTACCGAGCAACATACAAAAAACCCGCAAAACATAATTTAAATAACGTTTAAACCACAAAAATGTAAGGGCAGGAAACCGCGAAATATGTTTTCTTTAATCTTGACCAAAAATGCATAATTTTGTAGATTATATCAGGCAGTTACGTGAATTAGACGTAACTGATTGATGAATGACGCGATTCCCTGGCTAATTACAAACTACAAAATTAGGCATTATTGGTAAATATTTTTAAAAATATTTGCATATTTCCTGCGGTTTACGATCCCCTCCCAGCCCGCGACGCGATGCTTGACAAGCATGCTTGATCGTCTAGAGAGCCCCTTACACAGATATTACTATGAGGCTGAGAGTTAGAATGTACTCTTATTTATAATAGTAGTGATAGACGTTCGAATTAATCAGTCACAATGTAAATAAAGCAGCCTATTTATAAAATTAGAAATATTATGACAGAAAAGCTTCAAAGTAAAACAATAACACAAATTTAACGTCAATTTACTTTCTTTTTTTTTTATTTCTTGGTTTCTAAATTTCTTTTCCCATATCGTTTTAATTATATTTGATTTTTAAATTTTATTTGCACTAAAATCACTGGTTGTAAGTATTTTTTTTAAGAAATATTAATTGCACTTATTAATGCTGTATATTTTATGAATGCAAATAGATATAAACTAAATTAACGTTGTTAAACGAAGCGCAGTAGTAAAAATGATTTAAATTATCTTTTAATTTAAAACAAATGTATCTCTTTTATAAAGTACCTCTTACTCAGTACCATTTTGAAACTAAGGTAGTCTTCTAGAGTCTCAATAATCTTAAATTAAGGGTCATTTTGCAACAAACAACACACAGTTTTTTAAAATATCAACACATACTGGTAATATCGACATATATCGAGCACAGCGGTGAAATCCGAAAAAATAATATTAATTTAGTTTTTTTTTAAATCCCCACCGGATCACCATTTTTGCTCGCGCTCATCAAAATCGGAGTGGCCGGTAACTCTCTAAGTAGCCCCCGAGGGATCTGAGAGGTAAAAGCGACGGGCGGAGGAGCTTTTTGCGGGATTTACATTTTATTAAAGGGACACCTCAAGATCCCCGCTGATGAGCATTTTCCAATCCCGCCCAACCCTCATTGGGATTCGATTGATATTCTTTCCGCATTGCGATCAGAGGATTGAGCGAATATTGAGTATTTACTAAGTTTAGTTCTTGTTGAATAGTTTTTGTCTTCTATCGTATCTGTTACTGGTGTTGGAATAATCTAGCTTATGATAAATAAAACACGTATTTTATAGTTTCAATATAATAATACGGTTATGTAATAAAATAATATTTATTATTTGTTAGTTATTCAGAAGTTATTCCTGAGATGAAATTATACAGCACGTTTCTATTTTTAAAGTGACCACGACCCTAAAGTACTAATCATTCGAGAAAGTACTATCTCGCTTACTCGTACATATGACGCATCTATCCTACTCGTTCGAAAAGGCAACCGTTAAAGCGGCGATGCGTCGCGCTCGCACGTCGTGGCATCTGTACTAATATAAGCGGTGAGTGTGTTTTATTACAATTTAATTTTACTGACTGCTTAATTCTTTAGGGCCGCGCTTTTTTATTTAGGCTCTAAATTAATTAAAATGTGAGAGCTCTCTGAGACTTACGCTAATATGCTTTGCCATTAACACCCTTATACCACTACTGCGTAAAGATAGTTATTCTGTGCTAGCGCTGCGATAGAACGTTTAGTATGCGCCTGGTCGCCGGCGCGAGCGGACGTGGAATCTGTGCTTTACGCTTCGACAACGCTGGATGTTTGTTTATTGGTCAAACCCTACAAAATTGACCCAGCCTATTTTTTCTCAAGTTCGCCCATTTCGGATATTTTTCTGAGGTATCATGTCGCCTTAAGCGAAAACGTTGTAATATCGCGGGCGGTCGATGCGCCACGGTGGGTCGGTGGCCGAGGTCGGCCGCCCGACGAGAACCGAGCATTACCGAGAAGAGCCGAAATGTGCATGCCTTATCTAGATCATGTTGCGGTGAAAACCAATATACACAAATATCCAACGAAAATTTGACTAAAAAATATTGTATATGCCAAAGTCCTCTAAATTATTTATTAAAAATCCGATTTCGTTTAAATTTAACGGCGGATGAAACCGCGCGCATAGCTAGTATTCAAATATCTCGCTCGCACCCTACCTTGTTAGTGTCCGAAGTTGGCTTCGTTTTTCTGGCTTCGGCTTTCGTGATTTGCTTTAACGACAGTTGTGATGCGCGCGTTTGTTTATTGCGATTTATATAAGTTTAAAATACTACGCTGTACAGACAATTTATTTTATGTATAACAGAACAATTACAGAATGCCTATATAATGATGATTTCCTCCCTAAACGGGGTCCGCTCAAGCACAGTATACCGATGTGGCTAAAGTCAGGGTTGCATTTTTTCCAATTTTTGCGAATGATAGTTTATTTTTTACAGTCTGTGTCCTTCGTCATTCCTGTATACCCAAAAGGACGACGGAAGTCCTTGTATACGGAATTATTGCGAATATCTCGAAACCGAGAAATCAAGCATGATGTTACGCTTGCATTGTCCGCTGTTCCGTTATGATTATTTTTTATGTTATTTATTTTATTCCAATCATAATGATAAAACACATAAAAATGGTCACACCAAGTAATTGTGCGAAGAAACAACGGCCCACATTCACAAGAACATTCTCAGCGCATACCCAACTAGGCCGAATATAACCTGTATCTGGGCATACGACTTATTTTCTGACTTGGGTGGAGAAGCCTAACTGACGTAAGTACTCATATAGATACATATTCACATACACACATACATATACATACAACCACAAATATATAAATATAACGATCTAGATATATTATAGTATTATTCTTTTGCCATTATATTACAATATATTACATTTTGTTTAATATTGTCCTAATATCGATCTATCTCTGATAATTCAATGAAAAGTTTAAGGAATTCATTTTGGAGAAATCTGCGAAATGTGTGGAAACATTTATATATATTTAAGTAAATAGAGGTAAATGTTTTATTCAGAGTATCCTTTCTGCGATAATAATTTTACTTTGTGTTATTGTTTTTTTTATGTTTGTATTTAGTAAAGTTTATAAGTTAAGTAGTTTACAGGCTTGTATGGATATATAATTTTTCCTTACATTTTTAATCTTCAGCTTTGTTTTCTTTCTGGCACAAAATAAATAGTAGTCATACAACATTTTAAGTATGTCAAAAGAAAGCACAATCAGTAATTGATCGTATTCTTAGAGAGTGCTTAGTAGGTGTTAGGTACAAAGCTAAAACTGTTATATATGTATATTGTGTAATTTTAAAATAGGACGACATTATATTGATATAAATAAACGTAACTTCAATAAAACAGTTTTTGTTTATTTTCAAAATGAAATACCGGTGGTGGTCAAAAGCCATCGTACACAAATAACCTCCCCCCCAGCCCCCCCCCCCGCCCCCCTTTCCCCTAACCTGCCGTCCTTTTTTGATTGGACTAAAAGTTGCTGACTCTGGCTCCTGTGGATCCCTTTTTACATCTCGCGCAATCTTATTTTTAACACGCTTTTATTAGGTCGACCTGTATGTAACTAACTATGTAATGGAATCTAAGGTAACTAATTTAACTATCTTCCAAGGATCGTAGCGTCATCGTATCTTCCAAGGATCGTCATGAAAATTGGCAGCTGTATGTAGTTCTGATGACAATACAATAATATGGTACTGTCGAACTGATCTGATGATAAAGTCGGAAGATATGAACTGGAACTTCATGATGGAACATCGTATCATAGCTGTGTTTGGACTTGTTAGAAAAGTCTTAAAATAAACTTTGGCCACGAATAAGTTTTTAAGGTCTGATGATGAAGCCGGAAGATTGGCACTGGCATTCTATGATGGAATATCATATCATAGCCGTGTTTGAACTTGTTAGAAAGGTCTTGTAATGAACTTTGACCACGATTAAGTTTCAAGGTTTTTTTGGTTTTTACGTGCATTTATAAAAGCGTGTTTTTAGTGTTTTTTTAAAAAACTATTAATTTATTCTCTCGCTGACATGACCCCTCGATAAGTTGAAATCGACCAATTGGGGTTCATATTACAGACTACTTTGGGAATCACCTAAATCAATTAACTGCCCTACCTTTGGGTTATTATTTGAAAAGTAGTTAAAAAATCGTTGGGTTTTTATCATTACATTTCTTGATAACCATAACTGTTAACAATATACAGGATGGCCCATAAGTCCTTTAAAATGTAAATTTCTAATAAAATGCATACGACGGGTGGGAGGGGCGCGGGCTGGGCAAAAACAGTAAGTTCGGTTTCTGGAAATTTAATCGTCATGGAGAGTTTCACCGTTGCCGACCGTGCTATTTGTTCAAAAAATAATTCCAATTTTATAAAGATTACAAAAAAAAAAAAACGTATTTTTATTTGTTAAATACTACCTGACCTGTGCCCACTTCGTTGGGCGGTCAAACTTTTTACTTGTGATGAAATTATGAGTGTGGTTCGGTTAGTACTGAGTGCTATGATTTATTTCGTGACTGCCAAAAGAATCGTTATATTTTTACTGCATAAGTACATACTTTCATGCAAATACATACATATGTATTTGCATGCCAATATGACTATATTACCGTTATTTGTGAGTGTCTCCTTGTGAGTGTCTTATTTGTAAGCGTTTTATCTCTTTATCCATTTATGCAGTAAAAGGGAAACTATGCAGTAAAAGGGAACAGTCTTTTGTTTTAAACACTTGAGACGATAAATTTACTTATTTTGATAAGAATTCATAATTGTTGATAATATGACCAACAAACATGACCTAACGATTAAAATTATTTTTTTAATATAAAATACTACTTTTTGTGAATATTTAGACAGCATATGTCTAACTGTTATAACAGTTAGACATATGCTGTCGTTGACTTTTTTGTAGGCATTATCAAGCTCTACAACTTTTCTCTAGAACTTAATCATATATCTGTCATCGTTAAGGCAGCGTTAGTTAGAAACGTTTTCGTTCGACCGCTTATTCTCCGACTTACTTTGCAAATCCGACAACCACGAAAAAGTCCTTTGATTTTTAATATATAGCCTATGACACTCACAAATAACGTGGCTTTCTATTGGTAAAAGAATTTTCAAAATCGGTTCAGCAGATCCAGAGATTAATTCCTACAACGTCACAAACTTTACCTCTTTATAATATTAGTATAGATAGTATAGATATAGATTTACATTTCAAAGGACTTATAAGCCACCCTGTACCAGAAAATTTTTTTTTCACAATAGACCCATTTATGACCCTTTTGTGTATTTAAAATCGTAGGAACAATTTAACGTATCACGTACGCATTGTGGGTTTCGAGTTTTTTTTTCTACTTTAACGTAAGGGATACGTTTTGATGCGTACGGACGATGATATAGCGGACGCATCACATATGTTTGTATAGGTAAAGAGGGTGGGGGGGGGGGAGGAGAGGGTTAAACAATAAATAAATATTAAACGACCGTATATTTGCCGAATATATAGATGGAATTAATGTTTGCTACAAGTCATTTTCTTCATATGTATAAGGGACTCTCTAGTAACTAGAAATTGAAACATCCTTCTCGCTCAAGCACAGATTTAAAGTAAATCTTCACGTATTTCGTTCAGACTCAGCGAATCCATTCATGTTATGAATGACACCCATTATTTGGTCTGTTTCTCAGGCGCAGCTATCAAACAGAGCCACAGCCTCGGTGGCTCTGTCTCGGCGAATAAAGCGGCTTAGCTGATAACAATAGTCTAGACGTAGATTTATTTAATAAGCCTCAATCAAACAAGGTTTAAGCTTCCCGCAACGCCTTGAGCGGATCCGTTCATACTCGTAATTAGGGGATCAAAGAAATATTAACTGGTATGGTGAATACCTAACTAATCGCGAAATTTACCATCTTTCTGTTAGAAAATTAAGTACATAACGCGATCTATCAGAAATACGAGGGCTACATAGAAAGTTTCCAGAATGACAAAAAAAAAATAAAATGAGAGACTAAAAAATAAATTATTATTTCTCTTTTTTTTTCCGTGAGCGTTAATACACTTTTTCATATTATACATCAATTGTCATAACATGCATTCCATATCGCCGTGGCGACCTCGAAAATATGTTATTCTTATTCTTCGACAACCTCTTCTAGCGATTAAAATCGTTGACCACGTAATTTAATTTAATTTAATTTAATTTAAAGCAATTCATAGACAAAATCACGTCCTAAAACATCAAACGAAATATTATGTAACTAAATTATTTAATACACAGCAAGAAATTATTATATGTGTGTACTGTCCGATGTCCCGCAACTAAGCAAAGCTTATTCTTGGACAGACATTCTAAAAAGATAGAGTAACATTAATTTTTGTGTGAATACGTCAAAAAAATCTAAAAGTCATAGTCAAAAAATCATAGTCAAAGATGAACAAAAAGAAGATCACCAAAATGAAAAATTCAAAAATAAAAAAGTTTAAATAATTACTAAAAATTAGAGAATATAAATATAGTGATAGTTATAAAAAACGCAAGCACGCACGCACGCATGCACGAACACACGCACGCACGCACGCACGCTCGCACACTCGCACGCACGCACGCACGCACGCACGCACACATAGGTATATATACGCTCGGTATCACACAAACACACAGCAATACCCATAGACCAATACCCGCATACATACACACATGGCGAACTTTCTTCCAAATTTCAAATTCTTTTTTGTTTTATTTGTATTCTGAAATATATTTTGTATTCCTTATTAATTGTATTGTAAATAATTAAAAACATTATTAGCATGGCTATCGATATCGATTCATTTAATTACTAGCTGACCCGTGCCCACTTCGTTGGGCGGTAAAACTTTTTACCTGTGATGATATTATGAGTGTGGTTCGGTTAGTACTGAGTGCTATGATTTATTTCCTGACTGCCAAAAGAAGGATTATATTTTTACTTCATATGTATGTATGTATTTGCATGCCAATTTGACTATAATACCGTTATTTGTGAGTGTTTTATTGTGAATGTCTTATTTGTGAGCGTAATATCTCTTTAACTATTTAAGCAGTAAAAGGGAAATTATATGCAGTAAAAGGGAAGTCTTTTGTTTTTAACACTTGAGACGATAAATTTACTTATTTTGATAAGAATTTATAATTGTTGATAATATGACCAATAAACATGACCTATCGATTTAAATTATTTTTTTAACATAAAATACCACTTTCTGTGGCCTAAATATAAAAGGTAGACATATGCTGTCGCTGACTTTTTTGTAGGCATTATCAAGCTCTACAACTATACCCTAGAACTTAATCATATATCTCTCATAGTTAAGGCAGCGTTAGTTAGAAACGTTTTCGTTCGACCGCTTGTTCTCCGACTTAATTTGCAAATCCGACTACCACGAAAAAGTCTTCATTTTTCGAATTGATATATATCCTATGACACTCATAAATAGCGTGGCTTTCTATTAGTAAAAGAATTTTCAAAATCGGTTCAGTAGATCCAGAGATTACTTCCTACAACGTCACAAACTTTACCTCTTTATAATATTAGTATAGATTGCCATGTTTTTCGCTGCCTATGATTGAGGTGCTGATCTTCGACGCTGATCTCTGGATATATACAATGTAATAAAATATGACTGCAACGCCTTCCCCGTCAAAATTTCTCAGACGATCACCCTTCGCCGGAATAAAAAAACAGTCGTAATGCAATCTCGCCGTTCTTAATTTCGTTCATTGTGTACGTACTAGATAGAGGGGAACCCCGTCGAAATATCCACTGTCATTCATTCTATAATATCCCTCGGGATTCGATCTCGGCGCGCTTCGACCAGTATTCCCGGAGGAGGACATCCTGTTCGGATCCCGAAATTACTTTTACCCAGCGCTGGTCCCGTCGGTAATGGAGGATAAAAAATGCCCTCCTCCCAATTCTGTAATTTCAGTTAGGTATACGTTTCCTGCGCCTACTACTGTAATCGCATCGCAAATTTGATATATTGGCCCTTTGAGAATTAATAATTCCCATTCTTCTTCATTTCGCTGTTTCTATCTTATATTTATTGAGGTGCGGCCGAAATCACTGAACTAAACAACTGGTAACATATACATTTACAATTTACAAATTATAAATTATTTATTGAGTTCAAATTATGAGTAGATTCAATATACAAAAGTCTTAACCTAACTAGGCTGCCCCCTGCTCCAAGGCAGACAATTTATTTTAACTATCCTAAGAAATCTATAATATTATATTTATATAAATAAACAAAATCATACTTAACATAAAATCGAAAGCCGGGAAACCATTGAAATAAGAAGAACCCCGAACATTAATAGAGATGACGGTTACAAACTCTCTTCTACGTGGAACCCTCTTCTTAACCCCTCTGGCCCCGATTGGCCGATATCGGCCACAACTCGATTCAGGGTGACGGCCCCGTTTAAATTTTATTTTAATTTAATTTGTTTGATTTTATTATGTTTTATTATGTTAATATATTTCATTTTAATTATGGGTACAGTGGTTTGGCGGTAATTGATGTTTTGATGAGACGGTGTCGTAATTAAATTTTTTTACTAATTTTTAGTAAAATTTTTTGGGACAGCAACTTGTCAATTGGCTGAGGGGCCGAGGCCTGAAGGGTTAAAATGTTCCCGCCGCCGAACGCCGAACGCAAAGACGTAAAACAGGATACAGTGAATGTTGTGTGCAAGACGGATTTTCAAAATTCCCGCGCTCCGAGCCCGGCCCCCCACCACCGTTATAACCTACGCATTGGCGGCAGCGGTATGAGGCCTACCCGCAAAACAATGGATTGACAGCTCTTCAGTCTACCCTGGACAACGGCGGCTGCAATGTTACCAAAACGTCGAGTGCTACAAATTTCACGCGGTAAATTAGTTTTCTATCCTATCATACTTAATGTACTTACATATCATACTTACATACCATACAATGATACTTAATGTAATAGAAATATTTTAATTACCTAATTAAAAATTCGTAAGAAAATGTCATCATTTTATTTTAAAACATGAGAAAAATTATTATATATTTATATATGTATTAATAAAATACAAATTAAATAAACAAAAATAAAATTATATTTAGAAATCATCAATTTATATTACTACATATAGGTACTATTATGTTTTTATTATAAAGATTCATTTATCTAATAAGGAGTTCAATATCTGCATTTGTACAATTTAAGAGGTAGGCACTCAAACTATTTTTAAAATATATATCGCATAAATATATAAAATATAAAATCGCACATATGTTTGCAAATATGCATATGCAGTCAAAATAGTCACATCTACATAATACGTTGTTTTATGTTTTATCAATCTGCAAATTATACGACTGCGAAATTTTGGTGGAATCGTTTCGCAGCTTAATTATGGGTGCCCCAACCTTCCATTTCAATGAAAACATACACCCAAACTCACACTCACACACACACACACCCACCCTCACACACACATACATAGATCAGTCATAAACACACACACTGAGAAAAATAACGCTATAATACACGGAAATAGGCATGTTTCAAAAGGGATTACGTACATAATATGTACTGTGGTCCATACGTATGTGTCAACATGACGCGTAACGGTGTAGTTACCATGTCACGGGCATGGTAACTACACCGCACATTCATTACGGCGCACATCGAGATCTTGCTTTTACCATGACAGCATGTTATTACATACGTAAGGCTATAGTCAGATACAAGAATCATGTTGAAGCAACATTATTCCGTTATTGTACGGAGCATTATGAAACATATAATCGAGTAATGAAGTTTCAACAAAATTCCTTGTAATTAAACAAAATAACGATTGAAACATCATTTTTCTGTATAAAATCGTAATAATAAAACGGTAATTAAGGAAGAAATCTAATATTTTTCTCAGTGCATACAGAGAAAAATAAAAAGACAGAAGACAGATATTTCATTTTATTATATGTAGAGAAGAGATTTATGTGGTATCGTAATATTACAGTCCGTATCATCACGGATAAAAAAACGTGAAAATAGTTTGTAATATAGGGTAAAAGTGGGATAGTTTCCCCAGGAGGGTAGACGACCCATATTTCAAAATTAAGACTTGCAAACATGATACGGTCGCAGCTAATACATATAAGCAAAGTACAACCCCCTGCCCCTCTAGTGTTGGAGCGACAACCGCGAAGATTGCACTTATTGCCTATGTAAAAATAAAGTTCGACGACGGCTCCTGGGGCAACTATCCCTTTTCTACCCTAGACTTAAGGTTTTTGGCTTATTCCCCTAATTCCGTCAAAACGACCTGAAGATGGCTTCTTATAATATGATGTTACAATGGGACGTGAGACAAATATCAGCTTTAAAGTTAAAATTGAGACATAAGCCAGAGGCTGGTGAAAAGTCTGATACTTTAACTAGCTAGCGAAGGCAACACGACGCGCGCGGCAACTACAACGCCTGCTATAAAAAACGACTGACAAGACTGTTAGTTCACTATTCGCCAATGTCGGCTCTGCGCGCGTTTCCCTCTCAGTTTCTTTCTTCTGAAGAAATACAAGTCGCCGCCCCCAGGGCGGCGCGGGCGCCGCGGTACTGCACTGCAGCACAGATTATGAAAGAATTATACACTTAACCGTCAGAAGTGTCAATAGCGAAATAAAAATTCGTGGTGTGTCGAGCAATGGGTTTGTGCGTGACATGCTCTATATTCAGTAAGAGAAAAAAGAGACTGAGGATTTTTCGCCACTTCACGTGGAAGTCGCCATAAAAGAACAAATTAATAGTTTAATAAAAAACACTAAAAACACGCTTTTGGGCTATGATACGATATTCACATACACAAGGATATTCACATACACACGGCTATGATACGATATTCCATCATGGAATGCCACTGCCTATCTTCCGGCTTCATTCCTTCAGGAGTTCCACAGGGCTCTATATTAGGCCCTCTATTATTCATTTTTTTTATCCAGGATATAGACGCATGTTTTAAGAATTCTATTTATCTTTTATTTGCTGATGACATGAAGATTCTTAAAGCAATAACTACTCCTGGTGATGTCTCCCTCCTGCAGGAGGACTTGTTACGCTTGAACAGCTATTGCACTGCCAACAAATTAGACCTCAATGTTGCCAAATGCTCTACCATTACTTTTAGTCGTAAAAATAACCCTTCTTCCTCTTCTTATTTTCTCAATAACTCTGCTTTGAGTAGGGTAACTAAGATTAAGGATCTGGGTGTTACACTCGACTCCAAACTGCTATTTGATGCCCACATCGACAGTATTGTTGCGAAAGCGTTTAAAGCCCTAGGATTTATTATACGATCCAGCGAACACTTCAATAACATAAAAACCATAAAAATTCTCTACTGTGCCTATGTCCGCAGTCATCTTGAATATGCATCCCAGTTATGGAACCCTTGTTACGAGGTGTATGCATCGAGAATAGAGGCCATCCAAAGAAAATTTCTGAACTACATAGAATATAAATGTCGTATACGCGATCCAGACTACTATTCTCGTTGTATCCGCCATCATTTGCTGCCATTGGCTTTGCGAAGAAACATAGCTGACATCTCACTTTTACTACGAATTTTAAATGGCTCGATTGATTGTCCTGAACTATTATCTAAAATATCTCTCCGCACTCCTAGCCGGACACTTAGAAATAGGGCACCGCTTCATGTACCTGGCTTTAAAACCAAATACAGGCGTAATTCCTATTTTATAAGGGTATGCGAAACTTTCAACACCCTGAATGCTGACATGGATATTGACCCCTTTTTCACGAATATAGATACTATAAGAAAGCAGGTTGTAGGGCGATTTTGTGATGACCAGGCTTAGCATTTCCTTCTTTTATTACAGTATTGTTTATGTCAACATGTTTTCTAATGTACAATTTAGTATCTTCTTGTTTAATATCTTCTTTATACTTAATATCAGTTCTAAATTGACGTTATTATTATTGTCATTATCAGTGGTAACTTGTAAATGGCTCTAAGCTTCCTATTATTGTTCACTATAAAATTATTGGCTGTAAGTTATCCTTAAAAAAAAAAAATAAAATAAATAAATAAAATAAAATAATCAGACCTTGAAACCTAATCGTGGTCAAAGTTCATTCCAAGACTATTCTAACAAGTCCAAAACACAGCTATGATACGATGTTCCATCATGAAGTTCCAGTTCATATCTTCTGACTCCATCATTAGATCAGTTCGACAGTTCCATATTATTGTATTGTCATTAGAATTATATACAGCTGCCAATTTTCATGACGCTACAATCCTTGGAAGATGGTTAAATTAGTTACCTTAGATTCCATTACATACATAGTTAGTTACATACAGGTCGACCTAATAAAAGCGTGTTAAAAAGGAGGAACTTTTTCATTTCCTTGACGATACGTAATAGGTTCATACAACATAAGCACCGTTAAATCGATTATGTGAGTATGATCATGTACCAACGTAAAGCATGACTGATTTCATAAAAACTGTACATATTAGAATGTGCTCCAGTGCAGTAGCGCTGCGTATGCGCCGCCTTGTATTTGTTCAGTAGAAAGTAGTTTCTGTATTTGTTCAGAAACTGCGGGGGAGAAACCTAACAAGGATCTAATCCTTTCTCTATTATCGTGCATCCTACTCTCGCTGAAACATGTGTACTAGTTCACTGACATGACGTTGTGACGCGTGTCGCTCGCCAGATGCGGTTCAACGATTCAATTAGCCGTGGTTCAACGATTCACTTTCTCTCTCGCTAAAAGTTTAAACATAATTCTAGGAGATACAACTAGAGTTGTTAACTACAACGGGCGAGCCCGTCACCTCAGGAAGTTTTAACGATTAGTCGTTCTATCTTCCTGGAGTGAGCGCAGAAGACTTGGACAGAACAGTCCAAGTCTTCCGTAAGGTCCGCAACCACCCCCGCTCTATAGGAAACAGTACTGCTTCCAGACTCCCCCGACTGTTAGTCATAGTGCGCAATCGATTGGCTTATGCCGCACGTTGCGCAGACCGTCCAGGAGCGCCAGAAGGTTGATTCCTAGGGGAAACTAATCCTAAGGCCAGAGTCTCCTACCCAGGCTCGCACTTCATGCGTGGAGGCCGTCGGATGGGTGTTGACCCGTGAGTGTGACCAACCCTGAACAGAATGGGTCTTCGTGGCCAACTCAGCAAGGGCCCCTTGGCTCCCTAAAGATACAGAAAGTCTTCTTACGATGAACATAAGGCGTGCCCTGTACCTCGTGACACGCTCAGCTACTGATAATGGTATACTCATGGATATCCGCTGGGCCGCTCTTTCCAACGCTACTAATCGTCTATATTTTATGTACGCTACTAATCGAATATATAATGGCTTTCATAGCCTTCGGAGGTTGCAGAGATTCCTCCCTGTAAGCACTAAGCAAACCATAATTCAAAGTCTGCTTCTGCCGTTACTAGACTATGCCGATGTCGCATATTTGGATCTCACCGAAAACAGACTGGATAAACTTGAGCGCCTACAGAACGTTTGCATAAGGTACATATTCAATCTGAGGAAGTATGACCATGTTTCCGAGTACCGATCAAAATTGCAATGGCTTCGTATACGGGACCGGAGAAATTTGCATATCCTTTCACTTCTATATAATGTCCTACACAACCCTACATCTCCCTCCTACCTCAACGAGGCTTTTACCGGATTAGGAAGTCATGGTCTCCCACTTCGTTCAAGTCAGAATAATATCCTACGTATCCCAAAACACAATACCACTTTTTTTCCTACTCCTTCTCCGTACATGCAGCTCGACTGTGGAATCAGCTTCTTTTAACTATTCGAGGCGCTACCTCGCTGTTCACCTTTAAGCAATCATTGAAAAAGCACTTCCTTTCACAATAAATATTAATCATAAATTCTAACCTTTCCGTTATCCCCTCCCTTTCCTTACCTTATTTTGGCAGTTTATTTATTTACTTATTTATTTATTTATTTATTTGTTAATATATCAAAATATGTATGTATATACATATACATACATATAATATGTCAAACTCAAAAATTTATTTATATATTTACATTTTACTTTAGATACACACACAATGTATATTATATGCTATAATTTCAAATTTAATTTTAGGCTATAATTTGTTGCCTACTCTTCTTTTCACACCAGCATGTTGGTTGACTGGAAGATATTGCTGTAGTGTAGCAATAAGTCCGCCATTGTACCTTATATTTATAAATTCTCGCTTACGCGAAAATAGTCGCTGTGAGTTGAATACCCTTGTGACCGCCTTTAATCTCTTGTTGTGGTGACCTAACATTTTAGTAAAACGGAACTATGCTGAAATTACCCTCGTCGGACTTATAGTTTCTGAATAATTCAATGGTGTTGTATCGTCATTAAAACGTTACATCAAAATTTTTGAAGTGTCACATAGAATCTGGCGTGAACGTCTAGACGTATTCACATCAAATAATACATTACGCGCACTTTTTGGGCGAGATCATCGTTGCAACTCGCTCTCCTCAACGCAATTATAGACTTTCCGTGTGTGTCGCTTCTCTCGTGAACAAACTCAAAATTGATTAATCTGTGGCTCGTCCGCACCATGGACAAAAGAGCTGCATTCGCCGCCACCGACGCCCAAAGAGAACGAAATCGTAAAAAATCATGCCAATAATGAAATACAGTCCCGCAAATAACAGCAGCGTGTGGTCGACTTACGAATCCTACACATGCTGTTTAAATTTACAAATAGTCTTTTCAGGTGAAGGACATACGCACTGCGTAAGGATTTCTCCGAATAACACCGTTGTAACGCGCAAGATGAATAATTATATTTAGGCCGACATAATAAACTTTCGGGCTGAAGCTTGATGAGTTTTGGATTCCATACAGCGTTACCAATTAGATTATCGCTACATCCAAGTCTTGAAACCTTTATATGAAGCCGCAACTATGACCGTCTACCACAAAATCAAAGCATTGGGGAAGAAGTGAGATAGGGGGGTGTCAATTCCTCAAAACTGTCCACCAATGCTCTTAAGGACGTCTTCTAAATGTTAGAGTGGAAAGGATAAGGCATCAAAATTAACAGGGATTTAACATCTCGGATTTAAGGTTTGCAGATTATAAAGTCATCATGACAGAGACGCAGACTCCAGAGAATTCTGAACGACCCAAAGCATCCAGACGCGTGGATCTTCGGTTCAACATGGATAAAACAAAGGTTATGATCAATGCCCGTGTTGACCCGATACCGGTGACAGTTGGGAATGCCACCGTCGAAGTTGTGGAGAAATACGTCTACCTAGGGCAGAATCTCCAGCTCGGTCTAAACTAAACTAAGGCAAAGGTCGATCTAAACTAAAAACCAGATTAAACTACGGCAAAGAGCCCGACAAAAGTATACAACTAGGGTGGGCAGTGTCTGAAAACTCTGCCGCATCTTCAAATCTGATATACCGCAATACCTCAAGACCAAGGTATTCAAACAGTGGGTCTTGCTTGTGATGTCGTACGGCAATAAAACTTGTACTTCGATAATGGGGTTCTTCATCACCGCAGAGATGGTGGAGAAATACAAGAAAATGATCCACGCTTTTAATGAGGTATCCCGATGAGTGAGTGTCCGAATAAACATAGATAAAACAAGTCATGTGCAATGCCTATGTTGACACAATATCGGTGACCGTTGGAAATGTGACCCTAAAAGACGTGTATCTAGTGCAGAAAATTCAGGTCGGTAAATTAAGCTAACTCAAAGAGGTCGACAGAAGAATACGAATAGGCATAGCTCAGAAAATAGGCAACCTGAAATGGCAGTGGGTCAGACATATATGCCCATGAACCAATAACAATTGGGGACGAAAGGACCACACCTCGGAAAACATAGTGCAGGACGCCTGGTGGTCTGGTAACTTCAAAAAGATAACGGAAAGCGAATGGATCTGGAATACGGAGCACCGATCATCGTGATGGGCCTTAAAAGAGGCCTATATCTAGCTTTGAAGAGACACAGGTTAAAAAGTAAGTAAGTAATAGATTGTATTTAGGCTGTGGCGTGAATTTAATTGACGAGACTATTTATTTGAACTTGCTAGAAGAGAACGACAAGACGATACTGCGATTCGCAGCGATTCCTGCGACCTTATAAAGCTTAGAAAATGTTTTCAAACGAGAAAACGTTTTCAAACCTTAGAAACGTGTACTTCAGAAAATGTTTTCAAGCTCTGCAATCAAAAAGGTATCAACGCTAACAGAGAGAGACTATCATAATACGAAGAACGTGATAACACTAAGAAATGATAACAAATATCCGATAACGCGAAGAACTTTCTTGAAGAATCCCGAAAAGCCAGATTTAATATGACCATCTCAAAGACTGAGATCATGACCAACCTATCGAAGTCGTAAGCCACTATGTTTATCTTGGCGACAAAATCGTGATAGGTGACAAAAACCAAACGGCAGAGATTATTAAGAGGCAGATTTCCCAAGACTGGCAGCTTTTGGGGTCAATGAAAAGATAATCCACATAGTACTTCTTATAAAATTAAAAACCAAAGTGTTCGAGAAATGTGTCTTGACTGTCTACTTACAGATTGGAGACAATGGATTATAAGTAGTGGACTAGGCAAATGCTAGAACTGAAACCACGTCTGAATATGAAACCGCAAACCCGTCCATCTCTATGCTGGGTGGATGAGATCAGATGACATCGGGGTCGAGACTGGATGAGAAGACTTCAAAATTAGCGAGCATCGAAGACATTCGAAGAGGCCAATTACCAGAAATGGAGCATACAAAAGCCGCAATGATGGTGCGGAATAAATTTTTATTATCCAGAAATTGTTCTCAAGAAAGAATCCTTCCTGGTATTATAAATAAAGAATGGTAAGTAGGTACGTACACCCCTCTGCAATGGTCGTAAAGGAAATATGAAACTAGTCTAATATAAATTAGACGATGCAATTTAAATTCACTCATAAACTCAGTCACGACTTTGAAGCGATATGCACACGTGCACGATTATTTTACAGTAATTGTCATAAGTAATAAATATCACAATACATAGTCTTGAAATATCACAATAAATGACACTGTCGAATTTTCTAGCCTTTTGAAACATTTTTATTCAATTTTGGTCGATGTAGTATTTGTAAGCGCTTCCCCAGAACGGAGTACATGCCCACTCGAAGGGGTAGAACAATTTTAATCTACTGAAAATCCGCTTCCTCGATATCTGCTCTACCGTTGCCGGTATATTTCGAGTTATTTACAGAAGCGGTGCTCTCCTGCACTAAAAAAGCACCAGCTATAGCGAGCTTTTCGATTAATACAAAAAATGTTTGATTTATGAACCGAACCGACTTATTGGATTAACCTGAATGTATACAAAACATTTTTGGGTATTTTTCAAAAGAATATAGTTTATTCAATCTATTTATTTCAAACTATGATGAAATAATGCTAAGAGCTACGATCCTACGGTTGCTACGGCTACTATGACTGCTACGATGGAGTCTACTCTTCATTTTAAAATAAAACAAAATTACGATTATGATTTACATATTTTTAGGATTACTTTTCGATCTTGGTCTCTCCAGGAAAATAATCAACTCCTTTTCAGAAAAATTATCTAAAACCGCGATTTCTGCATCTCAAATTCTATGGCTTCGAAGGGGGAGTGAATGGGTGGTAAGGTGAACGCTCACATGTGGCAAGACAGCTGTCCTAAACCTACCACAGCCGGTTCGTAAGTCCGGAATCCACTGCTCACCCCCCAGAAGTGTAAAAAAAAATAATAGTATTATGATGGGCCCGACTCCGGTCGGTGAATTCCATGGCAGCTCCGTTTGTATTTTATTGGGAATCAAATATCCCAAAAGACCAAAGGTACAAATTAAATAAATGCCATTATCTCGCAAGTGCCGCACCCGGAACAGCTTCACTGTTCTTCATCAAGCGGCGTGGCGCTCGTGGCCTGCCAGCCAAATTCTGTTTTATCTCTTCAAAAATAACTACCTCCTTCCTCGAAACACTATCAGCAAATGTTATGGATTTGAAGGGGAAGTGAGCGGGCGGTAAGGTAGACGCACACATGTGTCAAAACATCTGTACTAAACTTACCACAGCTGGTGGCTCGTCCGGAGTCGACCGCTCGTCCCCCAGAAGTTTATTTATTGATGTATTTATTTTTCGAGTAAACTTACAGAAAGTAAGTATTTTACGAGTATTTGCAAAAACTTTTTACACAAAAACTAATTTACTATCCTATGGAAACGAATTTACCGCGTGAAATTTGTAGGACCCGACGTTTCGGTGACGTTGCAGCCGCCGTTGTCTAGGGTAGACTGAAGAGCTGTCAGTCCGTTGTTTTGCGGGTAGGCCGCAAACCGCTGCCGCCACTGCGTAGGTTATAACGGTGGTGGGGGGCCGGGCTCGGAGCGCGGGAATTTTTAAAATCCGTCTTGCACACAACACTCACTGTATCCTGTTTTACGTCTTTGCGTTCGGCGTTCGGCGGCGGGAACATTTTAAGAAGAGGGTTCCACGTAGAAGAGAGTGTGTAGCCGTCATCTCTATTGAAGTTCGGAGTTCTTCTTATTTCAATGGCTTCCCGGATCATGCGAGGAAATTAGAATTGTTCCTTGGATAGAACAATGGGATTTTGAAACTGCATCCAGTGGTTACTTCCGCTATCCAATATATGTTCGCAGATCGCCGATTTTTCTCGCTGAACGTTTTTAACAGCTTTGATGTGTTCTGTCAGTCGCGTGGCTATGGGCCGTTTCGTTTGTCCAACGTAGGCTAGACCGCAGCTGCATTCGACTTTATACACACCCGGGGTTTGCAGTGGTATTACATCCTTTACAGGCCTCAAAAATCGAGCTATATTTTGGGTCGGTTTGAAGATCGTTTTTATATCGCATCGTTTAGCATCTTACTTATTCGATCAGTCACGCCCTTGACGTATGGTAAGAATGTAAATTCGTTTTCTATCCTATTTATAATGTCAAACAACCGCGATAGTCTTCGATTTTATATCCTATGGAAAGTTTACAATGCTTGCATAACACATAATAATAGAAATAACATGAGCAATATTACACCTAGGTAAGTGGGAAAAATGGAGTGCATAAAGCAAAATGAATAATTGGATATTATTATTTATAAAACATAATACTCGTATGATTTAATATAATATAAGGGTATGGTATGATATAATAAAGTACAATGTAGAATAATAGAGTAGAATGGCAGTTAGATAAATCTTAAGTAGTAGGAGATTGATCTTAAGTAAATCTTAAGTAGTAGGAGATTGATCTTAAAGTAAAAAGATTTAATCGAATCTGTAATTAAATTTATGAGATCATTATCTAACCCTTTGCGGTAGAGTATGGAAATTATTGATACATAAAACTGTTGACGGGCGATGTCAATAACATACATATATGTCATGTTTTGTGGATATCGGTTCAATAGATTTTGTATAAATTGACGGGACATAAGTGTCCCTGTGGTCCATAAAGAGGGAGTTAATGGGCCCTTGCTGAGTTGGCCACGAAGACCCATTCTGTTCAGGGTTGGTCACACTCACGGGTCAACACCTATCCGACGGCCTCCACGCGTGAAGTGCGAGCCTGGGTAGGACTCTGGCCTCATGGTTAGTTTCCCCTGGGAATCAACCTTTTGGCGCTCCTGGACGGTCTGCGCACCGTGCGGCATAAGCCAATCGATTGCGCACTCCGACTAATAGTCGGGGGAGTCTGGAAGCAGTACTGTTTCCTATAGAGCGGGGTTGGTTGCGGACCTTACGGCGACTGCTCTTGAAACGACCATCGGCTACCCGATCCTGGGTGAACAGCCGGGCAAAGGATACCGTGGTCCGCGATAGATTCGGTATACACCGTTTCACCGCTTCGCAAGGGAGAGGAACGCGGAAGCGACCTCGAACTCGTAACCAATCGAGAGACTGGAGTAATCTGGTCGCAAATGGAAGTAAGGGTGTGAGTGTAAGGCCGCTGGGTAACACTCCTGGCTATCTCGCGGTTAAGGCGTTGGCCTCTTACGGGTTTGTGGCGGAGTTTGACGGTGGACTGTTTTGTCCAAGTCTTCTGCGCTCACTCCAGGGAGATAGAACGACCAATCGTTAAAACTTCCTGAAGTGACGGGCTCGCCCGCTGTAGTCGACAACCCTTGTTGTGGTGCATAAAGATTCAAAGTTATAACTTTTTAATATTTCATTATTTAATTCAGACATCATACGTACTAAAAAAAAATATAAAATTGCAAAAAACATTTTATTTATTTATTTAAAATCACCAGAGTTCTTTGGTGATTTGCGATATTTTAAAAAAAATACGGTATATTTTTAAACAATATTTTTTTGCTAATATTAAGATTCTGATGTGTATCAATAACATGAAAAAAATATATTTTATAAATTATTCGTATTCCACAATTTATAAAATGATTTTGAACTTATGGGACACACAATTCCCTTGGTCCTTAAAGGGTTATTAAATATGTCATTCTTTACATGTGGTATCAAAAACATATTCTGGTGAGAGGTCTATTCGACACGATATTTTAAATTGCAAGTGACAGCAGAAAAGCTTCAACACAGAATATGATAGGCTTCTTGTTAGTCGCCGTGGTACACGAAGTCGACATTTGCTAGACTAGCTGGGTTGTCTAGTCGATTGTGTGACAGCTTGCAAAGACTAGTTATATCATTACTGGTCCTGCGTGTTTTTAAATCGATGTGGTTGAAGTGCGAAAGCCGCTCTACACAGAATATTAGAACATAATAATCTCACAGAATATTTCTGAGGCCACATTTGTTCATGAGCATGCGAAACGGGATAATACTATTATGATGGGCACGATTCCGGACAGTGAGGCAGCTTCGTTTGTATCTAAATTTAACTCTCCGTTCTGCCTGTATGCCGTCGATTATCTAAACCAGTTTTAAAGCATCCACCGTGGCCGTGCACATACAATCTCATCGCTCCACATAAGACACATTACCAAACAAGCAGCGAAAACGCCGCGTTACTTCAAGCACTAAAACTACAGCTCAGAATCGGCACATAAACATTTTACAACCCCTGCAACTCACAAATCGTACGCGCAGCAAAAGAAGATGCAACGCTGACTCTCTTGTTTTGTATAATTTCCCTTTTTCACGGGAAACTACGAAATTTTTGAAAAGTACGATATTTGTGAATACCACAATATTTTTTTAAATTACGATAGTTTTCCTTGATTTTTTAAAATTACGATTTACGAACATTTTCCGCGCCTACACTCAAACTTACCCCGTATTACTCTACTAATTTTGCACCTCCGCCCGGACATACCCCGTATTTTATGCCGATGATCTAAAAATTTATTCCACCATTAAAGGTACGAAAGATTGCATAAACATGCAACGCGATCTAGACCGACTCTTGGTATACTGCCACAAAAACAAGCTCTGCCTCAATCCCTTAAAGTGCAATACCATCAGTTTTACCAGAAATACTCGGCCAATTGTATATATCGATGGCGATGGCGAAAACATTCCAAAAACATCTTTAATACGCGACCTCGGACTTTATTTAGATAAGAAGCTTACATACAACGACCACATAGATTACATAGTTCTTAAGGCCAAGAAAATGTTAGGATTTTTGTTTAGAGTATGCAGACCGTTCAGTGACACCCTCGCCTTAAAAACACTGTATTACGCATATGTCAGAAGTGTCTTAGACTTCGGATCCACTATATGGTCACCGATGTATGCTGCATCTATCAACAAGGTTGAGTGCGTCCAAAAGCGTTTCTTGCGATACCTAAATTGGCGCGAGCACACGAACTTCGAGACATATGAGGAAAGAGCGGATTACTTTAAGGTTGCACTGCTCTATAATAGACGGACCATAACCGACATGTCTTTCCTATATGAGATCCTTCATGGTTTAATAGACTGTCCAGCTTTAACTGAGCGAATTTCCTTGAGAGTGCCCCCCAGAAGTACCCGAGTTTCTCGTTTGTTTCATGTGCCCAGGTGCAATTCAAGCCACTTCAGCAACTCTACTATGATACGGTTACTCACCTCTTTTAATAACAGGTTTAATGACCTTGATATTTTTTCTCTGGACAGAAAGCCTTTTCTTCACGTAGTCGAAGAAAAGCTCAGGAACGATAATTAATTTAAATTTATTTATTACTTTATTATATACAATATATTTATGTGTGTATGTATGTCTATATGTATATATATATGTCAATAGTATACGTATGTATGGCCATTTATGAACGTATATTACACCTAGTGTTATAACAACCCCTCCCTTATATTTCCATTCCCCTATTGTACTTATACATTTATATTTAGAAATGCTTCTTTTTCCTTTTTTCTTAAAAAGAAGGTTATAAAATTATTATCTTTTAAATGGGTACTTTATATTTTTTGCTAATTTAAAATGTATTAATGGCTATATTAATGTTAATTTATAAAATGTTTTTTTAAATATAAAGAATATGCTGTATACATTTAGTTAATAAAATAAATAAATAATATCGCATATAACCCATAGCTGTATTTTAAGAGGGCTGATGGAAGTCATGAAAGATGGAAAGATATTCGATCGTCGATCTTCACGAATCATATCTTCACATACATTATGGTTATTACACTCGACGAGGGAGCACTGTCAGTCGTTAGTAACTAACGTTATTAAATAGGTGCAAAGATGATTTATATTACTTATTATTGTTATTATTATCTCATTAACCTCATAACTGTATTCATATATCTCCCATATATATTATATCTCATTTAATTTAATAAATATTTTTTTTGTGTAATATATATACTATAATAGTTATACAATATACACTTGTAGGATTTTCCATGACTAGAGAAATTACCTAAACACCCGACAGATGAACGCAGTACTAAATATCACCTCAATACAGGCTCTGCCTAGTGAGGTGATAAAATCCCGCCGAAGCCGCACCTTTAGTAAATTTCCAGGGTTCTACATTTTGTATGTACGACTAAATCATGTAAAATATACTATAGGAAATTTAATCATGTAATACTAGGGATAAATAAAATAAATAAAAATAAATAAATAAATAAATATTAATAGTATCTTAATAAATATTAATAGTAATCACATTAATGATGTTTACAAGCTTTTATTTATCTTGAAATGTATGTTAGTTAGTATGTATGTTTGTTTAGGTCAAATCTCGCAAGCTGAATTAAAATCACCACCTCTTATCCTATGAAGTTAAAATTTTACTAGTTGGTTCAGTTCCGATGACAATGCAAATTTATGGTTGAGCATGACCTGATTTTGCAATTTGGATCGGCCCCCGACGAGGCTACTCTTACACGGTCAACAGCACCGACATTCAATTTTGTATACGCATTCAATGAAATGGCTGCTGCACCCAGGATTGGCCCCCGCCGAGTGGACTCCTCAACGGTCAACCGCACAGAAACGAAATTTTGTATACGCATTCTATTACGATATCCCGTTCTAAGTTTCTCCGCGACAGGGCTGCTGCACAACTGCTGCAGATTACAAATATTCATTTGTTTGACTATTTCAACCGATGGAGTAAATAAACTTCCAGGCGTCAGTCGAATGTCAACTCGTATAAGAACTGTCAAACGCATACCGACCCCAGTCATTGCGTACCTCCGTCCGGACTTACCCCGACTTATCCTAGCCATTCCGTACCTTCGCTTGCCCTGACGTACGGTTCCAAATGTAAAGACGTCTGTTTGTAAGAGAGCTACCAATTATAACAAAGGTACAGAACTCTAAATGTTATCTATTCTTCCTATTGCCTATTATCGAAGGAATTTTTAAAATAGGACAAGGAGTTCTCCAGTTATCGTGCGCGGATACACACGTATACACGTACACAAACACAATGAAATGTTGCCTTCGATCAGGGGTTATATAGGCTTCATTTTATAATATTAACCCTCAATATTACGGCATTCGTTCATCCTTTGTATCAAAGGAATCTAAATGCCGGTATCATCTCGGTTCGTCCGCTCCCACTCGGCTGCCTTAGCGGATGATAATCACCCCATATCGCAGGTGGCGGCAATCACCACGGCATCGCGAGCCGAAGAAAAGTAAACGTCTCTATATACCGCGCCCATTACAGGGTCTTTGTCTTTTAGACCGTTCCGCCTTTGTTCTGCCTAATTGCACTCGGTACTAATGGTGGCAATAATCATCCCTAACCCTCACCACGGTCCTTTTATTTTTATTCGCCTGTATTATATTTCTCCGTTTTTTCATGAATATCGCGATATCGTTTGGTAGACAATTCGAAATCCGGAGTTTATCATCCACGAAATGGTTATTAAATTCAGCCATGTATAAATAAACATAAAAACATAGAATGCTAACGCATAGAATGCTAATCACAGATAATATTCTAGATAACCTTAAGGGGGGAGCCTGGTTTAGACGGCCAAAAAAAAACTGTTTTTTTAAAACTTCAAATTGAAAACTGTTAATGAATCTTTTACTTCTGGAACCGCTAATAGTTGCAAACTGCTTTAAGTATAAAAAACTTACTACTGTTCTTAACTTTAAACGCGCTTTTCTCAAAACCATATTTTTTAGTTCTGCGCCGGTGATAAAGAAAATATACTTGACGGATCGAGTTGTTTAAAAAAAAAAATTTTATTAGATTCTTTTTCTAGTAAATACATTTTTTTTTCGGACAAAAATCGGTTTCATTTCTTTAAATCCTTGAAAAAATATAATAAAAACATGTTTCTGTTATGTTTTTTAGTTCGTCTAAAAAACAGACATCGAGAGACCGGAGTAATCTAGTCACAATTGGAAGTAAGGGCGTGAGTGTCGGCCCGCCAGGTAACATTCCTGGCTATCTCGCGGTTAAGGCGTTGGCCTCTTGCTGGCTTGTGACGTAGCTAGATGGTGGACTGTTTTGTCCCCAAGTCTTCTACGCTCACTCCAGGGATATAGAACGACTAATCGTTAAAAGTTCCTGAGGTGACGGGATCGCCCGCTGTAGTCGACAACCCAAGTTGTACCAGTATGTAGATTATTGCATAATAAGATCGAGTACGCTAACAAGCTTCGCTCATATCCAAAATCAATGAAGGAGCGCGTCGAGGCGTTCGCCAGTTGCTAATAGAGGCGGGGTCGCTTCGTCTGGCGAAGGGAGGAACAAAGGTGGGAAGGAGGAAGGCCCTTTGAGGACGCTTAGTATTTACGTAAGATGGCATCTGGATTTAATTAAATCCCTGCTATTGCCGCGCCGACACCCTCTACGACAACGACAACTGCTAGCGCAGGCGAAAGGGTTGCCCATAAACACTTACAGGGCGAGGAATTCATTGCTTGCTTTATTGCCTCGCCGACGGTCGATAGATTTGAGCTGGATGATAAATTCGAATATCACAAAGTGAAATTTTCATTCAGAAACGGATGGGATAAGATTGGCCGCTATCTTAGGTTTAGAGTGGATCATTAAGATAGCTGCGGCTTTCAAAGTCAAAACAATATTTATCAAACCATCGCGTTCATCACAGTCGCTGAATGAACGCAAGAGATACAGCTAGAAAATGTACAAAACGCTAGATCAGTCGGGTGGAGGTCATAGAATAGAAGAGAATAACTTTAATCTATACTAATATTATAAAGAGGTAACGTTTGTGACGTTGTAGGAAGTAATCTCTGGATCTACTCAACCGATTTTGAAAATTCTTTTACCAACAGAGCCACGTTATTTGTGAGTATCATAGGCTATATATTAATTCGAAAAATGAAAATACTTTTTCGTGGTAGTCGAATTTGCAAAGTAAGTCGGAGAATAAGAGGTCAAACGAAAACGTTTCTAACTAACGCTGCCTTAACGATGAGAGATATATGATTAAGTTCTAGAGAAAAGTTGTAGAGCTTGATAATGCCTATAAAAAAGTCAGCGACAGCATATGCTGCAATTTTTTGCAGCATATGCTGTCGCTGACTGTCAGCAATTTTTTGAAAGTGAGCAATGAAGGTGCATGCCTGATACAGTGATGGAGCTGATATCACAAACGAGCAGAATAGGCAGTAAAAGAGTGAGTGTAAACAGAATAATGATGTAATGGAATGGTGAGTATGTTATCCCGGCTTGGTCGAAGCGGAAGACCGTGGTCTCCCAAAGGGTGGTTGTCTGGTGGTCCTGTGCCTTTGTTATCTACTACAGCTTCTTGTCTGGCCTGTCTTAACAGTATACCCGAATGTGATTCCTGCACTGAGAAAAATATAACGATGTAATACACAGAAGCACGCCTGTTTCAACAATGATTACGCATGTAACTCGGACTGTGGTTTATACGTATGAATTAACATGACCCGTAACGGTGTTGGCGTGAAGGTAGTTGCCGTGTCGTAATGTTAAAATATAAAGATTATTTCATTACGTCGCGACCTTAAGATCTCGTTTCTAAAATGACAGCATGTAGTAGTATACGTACGGTTATAGTCGGACACATGAATCATATTGAAATTAGAATATATACTATAATATAGCATTTAAGTACTAACCTTAAGTAAAATGTTGGTACATACGAGTATAATCAAGTAATTGAGTTTCAACAAAATGACCATTGAAACATCGTTATTCTGTATAAAATCGTAATAGCAAAATGGTATTGCAAGAATCAATCCAATATTTTTATCAGTGTACTGTTCAGTGAACTACAATTTCAAAAGTATGGGAATTAATGAATATATAATGTGTAGACTTTGTAAACAAAATGATGAATTAGTAGAGCATGTGTTTATTATGATATGCAAACCAATCGCATACCAAAGAAAGGTAATTTTAATACATGAGGAGGTCGGTAACATCATACCAAGAAGAATTCTGAGATTTATAAGAAGTCTCGGGTTAGACTGGATAAATTAGGAAGCAGGATGTATGGCAAAAGATTAGTACCTACTGTTCGCAGTGGCAACACAGCCCATTTCTCTACGCAATAATAATAATAATAATTCTTTATTGTGAACTGTAAGTAGGTCGTACAAAATGGATAGGTACTATTATATGTGCTATACAGTTTGCCAATCAGGCGTACAATATGTATTTTTCTATAATTAAATATGTTCACTTCGCAGTTCAAGAAAACAAATCCGAAAATATTACGTTTTAGATATATGTATTAACAAAATAATAATTAGATTTATTATCTACAAATTTAGTAAATTTCCATCACTATATATAAATCAAATGTCAGTTTGTTTTTAAATTAAAATGTTAAACTGGAATTATAATACTATCTAATATATTTATACTATTCACGAAGTCGCTAATAACTTTTGAAAGTGCTCATTTACCGTTTGTACCTGCGACATATTGATAAAACATATGCTGTTAGGAATTGTAACATTTACTTACATAATAACATTTTCATCCTTATTATGCAGAAGTATTCACGTTCTAACTTACCTGCAACAAAAAAGAAATTATTTTTCACAACATTCTTACCTTATCCTTCTATATATCAATGATCTCTTGATGATGGATACTGGTGATTCAATAATATAGTTCGCAGACATACTGTTCTGTTTTTACACGGTAAAACATGCGATGAAATGAAAACTAAAACAGAAATGAAAATACTAAAACGGAAGATAGATACGAAGAAAACTGTTTATTGGCCATAAACATAAAATCTATACCTATACAAGGGTGGATTTACCATTTGAAAGGCAATCTTTTAAAGTCAATCAATACATTTGTTAAGCGAGATTGTCGGCCAGCAAATATAGGAGATTTACTTAAAACCATATTGAGCAAATATAAACCTAAGACCTAAAGTCGATAATATATAATAGAAGTTAATATATTTTTTATGGCATGTATGCAAACACTAATAAAAATAATAAAACTAAAATGTAATTTTAGATAAAGGGGAGGATAGAATGTGGATTTAGTGGGACGGGTACTGCTTCTTTAATAACTCTTCAAACTTGGGAAGCGTCCTAGCACTTTAATACCTGAAAGGAGCTGTTTCCATATGCGCTTTGAATGAAATGTGAAAGAATATGAAGAATGAAGTTTTATAAGGCGGGATACCTGATCCAAGTGGGATACCATGACTTCCAGGAAGATTACATTTCTCCCATAGATAGAAAAGTAATGGCAAATTATTAAGCACGTTAAAAAGAAATGCTAACATGTGCATGTGTCTGCAATTTACTGAAGGTGGCTTCGAGACTAGGTAATATTTTCGAATATTGAAGAAATAGCGGATGCAGATATTCTGCAGCTATGCAGTTTATCTAACAGCGATTCACTGGCACCAAGGCACAGTATACCGAGAGAACACTAGACGCACTCTAACACGACAGGGCATTTCAGGGATAGGTTGCGAGGGAAGTGAGCAGAGGGGTACGTCTCGACGAACGCCTTTGGCGTTACGTATAACATTAATGGCTCAGGTACCTGCTCACTTCGCCCGCCATAATACCCGTAAGTGCAAGGGAGCGCGCAATATGCGCTACTCCGTTCCTACGCTTTATAACTCCGCGTACCAGGAGCGTTCGGACAGACTTTATGCTGCCTAACTGCTGCTACAATAAATATTTATATAAACCATAGTAGCTTGGTTATTAATCCATCGGTAACTCGCGCTAATAAAATCAAACATTTAGGCATTTTCATAAACCTCAGCACGAAGCAGTAAAAGAAAGAAACTATCACTAAAATCAGGAAGTTGAACTGTGTGTTGTATGAAGTTAATTTACCCGATTGCAAAATCACAGAAAGTAGTGTTTAAAGTTGAGTTGAGTTGAGTTCTTTATTGTAGGAATTATTAAAAAACATACAATGTTTAATTAACAAACTGCCCAGAGAGCATACAACATTTTGTTTCAGAAGAAACTTCATAAAGAAGAAGCTATATAAGGCGCAATCAGTAAAACTAAAACTATCAACAATTAAAATATTCAATATCAGAAATGTTCAAACACAAGCAATAATCATCAATAATCACATAATCAATTAAACTAATTTTTATAACGTTTTGTCCAAGATGAATCTAAATAACTTGTAATTACATTTAAATATAAGATACCATATAACTAAAACAATCAATAAAATTATTAATTCAAGTTAAAAGTAGCGTACAAGAGACTACATAGTCGATCTCAACAATATTTGATTTGATCTAATAGGTTTCTGAAGTATTTTTCCCCTGGACGATTAGTCAAGAGGAGTCAAGCCCTATCGCGAAATAAATACCCTCAAAATGCACTCCTGCTCATCTGCATATCCGCTAAGCTCCACAGCATAAACGCCTGCGGAGCAGCTTTTATCTCAACACTTGACTCCTCTTGTATTAAAGCGTCCGCTTCTTGTGATTAACGAGAAAGAGAGAGGGGAGTATGTAGAGGAAAAAGAAGGGAGAGGGGGATGGGGTAGGGAAGCCATTGTGTCGTTATTTTGATGTGATCATAATAGAAGACATACATGCACAAGGTTTTACTCAATGCAGTATCCATGGGACAAAAATCTCTTATAATTATAATATAAATATGTTTATACCATAATAGTATCGTATTTAGGTATCTATGTACTTACGATATCTATGTACTTACAATGTATATACAATTAGCTATATACATTGTAATATTTATATAGATTTTTATATTATAATATATTATTAAATTTTAATTGGGTACATTTACTATTAAAAAAAACGTTTTTTAGGTGATTTCGTTGTTTTATAATTTAAATTGCTAATTTTAATTATTTACTCTGACCCGCCTAGATATAGGACAGGACAGTCCTAGTTAGGTGGGCACTGAGCATTTGCTACATTTGTGTGTTGAATTTTTCCGAGTTACTTTGTAACATAAACATCTACTTACTTTATAACATAAAAATGTATGAGTAAAGCACTAAATATTTTAAAATGTTGTCATGATTTGATGACAAAATGAGTAAATCTTATTGTACGTGTCAGAAAAAACTAAGCTATGCGGGTCGTTGCGTGGCTGCTCTGTACAGTCTGGCCAGAAATAGGAAAGCCCCTACGCTTTGGGAAAAATAATATTTATATTGCAACACAGTTATGTGAGAATAGTAAGACAAAATCATCTAGGGACATATCTCAGTACCGTCTCCTAAGGCAGCTTATTCTAGGCAGCGGTAACCGCCTCAAATTAAAAAAACCAAAATTTAGTGACCCACGCTAAAATTCAATATGTTGATATTTATACAATGTGCGATAAAATCACATGAATACAATGATCCTCCGACTATTAGGCAAAATTAAACTAACATATGAAATTAATAAAAACTAAAACTGAGGCAGACACAATACTCGAAATAGTAGGTAATTATCTTTCACATAGCAGGGAGCTCTCGAATTTTACCCATAATTTCAAGTTCAAGGTGACTTTTGCATACCCCCCCCCCCCCCCTCCCCCACTCCCAAATGGAGACGACAACGAATAGGATTGGGTGTACGCATGTATTCGGGGCTGCCAACTTTTCGAAGCCACGTACTATAACAGAGAAAAATATGATATACACTATACCAAACGTATATGCTCTGGGTAGCGACACATATATTTCTTTTTCTTCTTTTGTTAACCAAATACTCAAAATTAAGCACACCTTCGTCGGAATCTGATGGCAACGAATTGAATGTGGTAAACAGCTAGCACAATCTATTGCAAAGTTTATCAAAGTCACAAGCCGAGAAACACAGAAAAATCATTAAAATACTCCCGAAATAATTGCAGCGAACTATGGGACAAACAATTAATAACATGCGGTCATAACAAAACATTTGATATGACACTTACAGATCATCTTGTGGCAGTAACCGCTAACGATAAATTAACCGTTGAAATCACGTGGAGACACATTTTTTGTCGATTTAGCGCATATTTACTATGAACTCTACTTCACTTTTTAACCGAGGATAGAGAAACCGACCCTTAATAAGATAGCACAAGCTAATTAGACAACTTGCGGTGTCAACTACAACGGGCGAGCCCGTCACCACAGGACGTTTTAACGATTTTCTCGTTCTGTCGCCCTGCAGTGAACGTAGAAGACTTTGGACAGAACAAATCCAACGTCCAGCTACGTCACAACCCGAAAGAAGCCAACGCCTTACCGCGAGATAGCCAGTAATGTTACCTGGCGGGCCGACCCTCGCGCCCTTGCTTCCAATTGTGACCAGATTTCTCCGGTCTCTCGATTGGTTCCGAGTTCGAGGTCCCTTCGCGGTCCTCTCCCTTACGAAGCGGTGAAACGGTGTGCACCGAATCTATCGCGGACCAAGACGTCCTTTGCCCGACTCTGAACCGGGATCGGATGGCCAAAGGTCATTTCAAGAGCAGTCGCCGTAAGGTAGGCAACCACCCCCGCTCTATAGGAAACAATACAGTTCCCAGACTCCCCCGACTGTTAGTCGGAGAGCACAGTCGATTGGCTTGCGCCGCTCGGTGGGCAGACCGTCCAGGAGCGCCAGAGGTTTGATTCCCAGGGGAGACTGGTTGACCCAGTGTCCTACCCAGGTTCGCACCCCATTCGTGGAGGCCATCGGATGGGTGTTGACCCGTGAGTGTGACCGACCCTGAACACATGGGTCATCGTGGCCACCTCATCATGGGCCCACTAGCTAATTAGACAGTAAATAATAAAATTGACAATAAGAAAAAATACACCATTGAAGAACGAAGTGAGACTATAGAATGAACGAATGACTAGTGAAACGAGCGAATGAACCTGTAGAGGGATTGGAAAGGGTTTATTGATAAAAAAAGGTTTATTCAGAATGTATTATGGGAGTCGAAATCTATAATGTATCAAGACCAAGCACACGAGGCGTCGCTGCAGTGTCGCACGGAAAAGATATCCCTTCCTGGTGAACAGTGGTTACAACTGTGTAATGTTCGGCGATTGATCATTGAGCCAAAGCAAAGAATAAAGGCGTGGCGGACAACCGAAGTCGTGTTATACGTAGCTCACTGCCTATTTGCTACATAGTCGATCTGGTAAAAACCACTCGAAATTTAAATCTAATCAAAGTTAATAAAATTATGAAATTAATGAACTGTTTTTCTTTTATACCTCACACAATCGATACACATTAAACATTTCTACATTCGTTTTTAGGTCACAAGATCAAAATGTAGTGTAGCAAATTTTATCACAAGGTCAAAATGTGCCACGATATTAATACACAAAACAAGCGACCCTTTGACGCCTGACAAGGCATAGCATTTCAAATCCAGCATTCCAACCATAGCATTCCAACACAAAATTAAATCAAGGTTTTGAAAACGTGAACTTATTTCACGTTTTCAGGAAAATTCTTAAGTTACAAAATAGATCGAATTTGGAATGACTAATTTTGCTTATTAATATGACGTAGCGTAAAATAGTAAGCCAATATGTCGATGCTAAGAAGTTTGGAATTTCATCGGTTCGGAGAGTTTTAGAGGATATCAAAATCAATAAATTGTTTACAAGTTTATTAAATGCTAATTAGTGAACATTATATGACTGATATAATTACAGCTCGTAGGGACATCACTACTCAATAACACTTTAGGAACAACAAGAGAGAGAGAGAGAGAGAGAGAGAGAGAGAGAGAGAGAGAGAGAGAGAGAGAGAGAGAGAGAGAGAGAGAGAGAGAGAAAAATGATCATACGTGACAAGCTCCGACCAAGTCGTCACGAGATTCTTCGTTAAGTGGTCGATACGCTCCCATACATAGAGAACTCGACTACAATCCCTTTCATCTGTGACCACGTGATCCGGACAATATGCATTCCTATTTTGCTACACTACGTAAATACTACATGAACATTACATTTTGCAACATTTAGAAATATGGCCTTGGTAATGCGCTCTAAATAGAAATATATTTCTTATTGTGAAATACAGCAGAACACCTGCTAGAACACCTACATAATAAACATCTTAATATGCTGGGATTAATATTCTTGCCGATATCCATGGATACTGCTCTAGATGTCAAGGATGACCCTCAAATATATAATATATCACAAAGGTGGCAGGCAACCCTAAGTTTTATATTACAAACCCTCCACTTTGGTTGGGTAGGCTTGCCATGCGTTCAGATTTAGCGAGGACGTTTATGGTCGGACAGGTACAGGAAATATACATTACGAAATGAATGAATTTTAAGAAGAAAGAGAAAAAAGTCTAAGGGAGGCAGGAATGAGGAAGAGCGACGAACGCGTGTACTTAAACGAGTAAGTAAGAAGAAAGATGTGAAAAGAGCGAGATATCACATGAAATAAGGACAGACAATCCATGTAAGTAGTATAAATTAGTACTTCTTCTTCGTGTGGTGCTGTGGCGAATTCTACCGACATATGTAGATCAAAAGTTCTTATCTTGTTTGTTAATTGTTATCCCAAAGATAGTAATATAAGGTAGTAAGAAATTACAGAGAATATTTGTAAATTTTCGGCAGACTATGTATTTTTTCTTGTAAACATTGATTGTTTGCTATATACCATATAAGCACTGTTTTATTTAATTCAAAAATAATAAGACCATAAGAATAATTGGTTCATTCTTACAAATATAAAACATAATTGGGGTATCAAACTACCCCACTAGTGTAGATACTCACGTGTCCGACTATAGGGCACTAGATGATCACGTGTCCGACTATAGGGCACAGTTAAAGTGGTTGCCAGTACGCCAAAGAAGAAATGTTCATATACTTGGTCTCCTATATCGTGTACACTCCCAATTAACACCATCCTATCTCCACGAGCTTCTTGAACCACTAAGTTCCCACGGTCTCGTACTTCGGTCAGCCTCTGACAGTTTATTAAAAATTCCGAGTCATAATAGTGATTTCTATTCCTATTCTTTCTGTGTCCATGGTGCAAGACTCTGGAACGATCTCCCAGTAAATATACGAAACTCGCCTTCTTTACCATCGTTTAAGACTCACCTTAAGGATTGCTACCTTTCTAAGAAGTAACCAGTTCTTCCCTTTCTCTCCTGTTCCTCTCCCAATTTTCTCTCCTTGGGCATTATTAGTTTTAAAGTCTTCCACTTGTCTGTATGTTATGTAATAATCTTTATTTTCACAATTTATTTATTTATTTATTTATTTTCAGGAAAACCAACAGCTAATTATAATTTAACAAAGCCGGAGTAACATAACAGAGAGCCAATTAAAGGTTTTCACGTTTAAATAACGCTGTAGAAACATAATATGTGATCTTTCAATTAAAGCTATCGATTAAAAATGCATCAAAAATTATTCAACAATTAATGCTAAAAAATTCACTGTTCAGCCGCTGCCTAGCTGAGTTAACACTCGCACAGAATAGATCAAAGTCAAAGCGTTTAATCATGTCATTGAAATTGTCACTTGTTCGCCACAGAAATGCATTTTGCCTATAGTTGGTACCAGCATGAGGAAAATGAAGAGCAGGGTTAAATCTATTGAGTTTGGAAGGAACACGGAGATTAATTTTATTTAGTAAGTAAGGACAATTAATATTATTAGAGGTAATTTTTAGCAAAAAAGTTAAGTCCGCGGTTTCACGCCGCTTAATCAAGGGGAGGATATGAAATTTCTTGCATAAATTGAAATAGTTAGATGAGCTGTATGGGATTTTCAGACGGAAGCAGAGATATTTCACGAACTTCATTTGAATGCGCTCGATTCTATTTATATATAATTTGTCATAACAAGGGTTCCATACCTGAGATGCATATTCCAAGATGCTTCTGACAAAAGTGCAGTAAAGGATCTTGAAAGTTTTAGCACGGTGAAAGCAAGCTGCACTCCTCATAACAAAACCTAAAGCTTTGGAAGCTTTAAAAACAATAGATTGAACGTGATTATCGAACAGTAGATGAGAATCATGAATGACACCAAGATCTTTAACCACGCTGCACCTCTGCAAGGTATGAAACTTTAATGAGTATGAGGCTAGAGTAAATAGTTTTCTATGGGTGTAGGTGACAACGGTGCACTTGGATGGATTGAGGTCAATTTTATTAGAGACACAATAACTTTTATTAACAATTAACAATGCGCGCATATACCACTGTGTTTAGGTAAGTTGTAAGACATTGCCATGTGGCAATAAGCTCGCCTTTTTGTATACGAATTAAGTGCAAATAAAGAGTTTATTATTATTATTATTATTATTAGATACGTAAGCAAAATTATAGAGTGATGTTAAGGGTTAAAACAGTGAGAAATTAGCATAGGTAGTCAGTGAAATGAAGTTATGGGTGGGAAGTATTTTAGCTATACTTATAGAACTAAAATCGATAATCTTTTTGCGTATGTCCAGATATTTCTAAGAACCGATGGCGACTCTACATGGAGGCATCGCACAGTGGGTCCCATGCAACCCCTTCCCCGCCGCGGACCCCTCCCTCGTTGTTTCTGAGTCTCACCCGGCCGGCCGATCGTCTGGCGCTGCTGGAAGGTCGTCTGTACATTTTGATTATCGTGCTAATATTTGCTTCCGTTATTTAATATATTATTATGCCCACGAAGCCTAATGAAAATGTATGGGGTGTTCGAGATTGGAGGCGACAACTTAATGCGAGCAGGGTCTGCACCGGCGCACAGTGAATTTTTGCTTATTGTAATTTTTGTGATTGTTGTCTATTGTAATTGTCTTGCACAAAGTGAATTGCCTAGATTATTCACCTTCTAATACGTGTGGAGCTAATGGGCCGCATGGAGTGTGTGGGAGCTAATGGGCCCTGTTGCAGTTTGGCCGCTGAGACCCATGTGTTCTGGGTCGGTCAAACGCACGGGTCAACACCCATCTGGCGACCTCCACGCAGAAGTGCGAGCCAGAGTAGGACGCTGGCCTGCGGGCCAGTCTTCCCTAGGAGTCAACCTTCAGGCGCTCTTAGACGGTTTGCGCACCGTGCGGCGACAGTCAATCGATTGTGCATTCCGACTAACAGCCAGGGGAGTCTGGAAAAAGGAATGTTTTCCATATAGCGTGAGTAGACGGCAACTGCTCATGAAACGACTATTCGACCAACCGATCCCGGGTGAAAAGACGCGAAAAGGACGCCGTGGTCCTCGATAGATTCGGTAGTCACCGTATCACCGCTACGTGAGGGAGAGGACGTAACTGTAACCAGTCAGGAGGCATGAGGTAGGTTAATTACAGATGGAGATACCCACTTCCAAACTGGTAGTCAGGGGCGAGGCTGCCCGCTGGGTACCATTCCAGGTGCCTCGCCGGGCTTTGGCCTCTGACGGGCGAGTGGCGTAACTAGACAGTGGGTTGGTTTTTGTCCCAGGTCTTCTACGCTCAGCTCACGGGAGACAGAAAGATCCAATATCGTTAAACTTCCTGAGGTGAGGGCTACGCCCGTTGTAGTTGACAGCTTTAGTTGCTTCTAATATATAGATATCGTGGGATTAGTACATATTGATAGCCGGGGATTAGCGCTACTATTAGGGGCATTGTGGCTAAGTCCCGATACAGAGCTAGATTTTATTAGCGAGCACCAGACAAATGGGTGATTCTATTTATTTATTTATTTATTTATTTATTTATTCGTTACATAAACATTCAAACGCAATAGCACAAAAGCAATATAATGTACAATCCAGAAAATACCGCCATATGCTTCAAAATCTGTCTGTGCCCAGGCCAAATTGTGCATAAATTATATGTCCTAATGTGCCAAGTATTCCTATATATAAATAGTGTGGTTTCTGCGATTATCTACAGTTTTTAGCCAATATTACTTGACGCATTGTTTGGAAAAAATATCTTATTAGGCCTGTTTACTTACTATCGATTATTGTTATTTTAATTATCTGTTTTTTACTATATTTTATGTTAAGAAACTTTAAAAATAATACCGATATACAAATATTACCTATATATTATTAGTATTAAAGTTTTGCGTAATATTTTTTTTCAATCGTTAGTTTGATGCTGTTATGTTTGTTAGGTTGGGTAATCTGATTTTGTATTATTACAAAGTGTGACAATTACTATGGTCTCCATGCAGAGTTCTCTTTCATTTGCATTACGTACCTCTAAGGTTCTGAATTTAGCTCGGAACGATCTACTGTACGACGCGCGTCGTATAAACGGATAATAAACGATTCCCACTTAGCAACAAGCACTAAATATATTTGCTTCTTAGTAAATCGCGGTTCGCGAGAGCTGAAGCACAAACTGTAGCAATAAGGGAGAAGATATTGCAATAGCCCACGTTCTTATACATATTGCTGTAGCGATTAACGCTTGTAGCATATGGCTCTAGCATTATTCGAAAGTAGAAATCATATTATGAGGTACTTATTAGCGGCTAGACGGTTATTAGGAGCCACAACATTAAATGAAATATGAGAACGGGAAAATTGAAAATATTACCTTAACTGAAAAGTTGTGTTTTACCGGGTCAGCCACTTAGAAGATTGTTCGTCAATTGACGCCAAAGAAGAAATGTTCATTTAGTTGCTCTCTTGTATCGTGTAATCTCCCAATCAACACCACCCTATCTACACGAGCTTTTCAAACCATTGAGTTCCCACGGTCTCGTACTTCGGTCAGATGTCTGCTCTGACAATTTTCTCAAAATTCTTTGTCATAATACGGATTCCTATTCCTACTCGTTCTGTATCCATGGTGAAAGACTCTGGATCGATCTCCCAGCAAATATACGAAATATACTTTCCGTAATTAGAATCATTCAAGACTCACCTTAAGATGTAGGTACTAATATTTTAAGAAGAAACGAAATTATCGTACAATACAGATTTATTTTATTTATAGATTCATGTACAAGACATATTGTAATACAATCCAGCATTATCTAGGTGAATCTCGCCAAAGTTCTTCAAATAAATGTAAGGAATTTTTAAGCTTGTGATGCTTAAAAATCGAAAACTTAAAGCCACTGATGATATCTCAAAATTGATGATCACTCTGATTACAGTAGAAATCTTTAATGGCTAAACTTCGAGATCGCAAAAATACTTTAATAATATTCTTGTTGTAACGTACAACGGCCTTTATAATCCTGCCACACCTTAAAGAAAGATTCTCGCAGATCTCGGATAATATATTTCTATCCTATTAGAGCATACCTCTTTTTACACTCTTTCAACGTTCATGTAACCTGTCTATGGAATCAGCTTCGTTTCAATATTAGAAATGTTACAATATTAACCTGCTTCGAAGTGCCTTTTTGATTGACAAAAATAATTCACGTCTCTTGAAATCTATTAAATATTAACTCACCCTCTCATTCTCCTCTCGTTTAATCCTCTTCCTTGTCGATGGTAATAAAATGTCTTTTTTGTCACCTTACGTATGCAGGAGGTAGAACGATTTTTGGGCTACAAATGTTTATGTTTTATAAATTTGGAACTATCAAATGAAATGTCACCAATGCTGCGAAATTTGTATCTGTCAAAATAAAGTCAAAATGTGTGTGGGATAAATCTAAACATAATTCTAAACATAAAAACATACATTCTAAACATATTTACTGAAACCAATAACCGCTTGCAGGCTGTTTATGAGACCGTTGATCCGTTGCTTCCTGTTGTAAAATTCTGGGCACGCCACATTGAGTTTGGCTAACCCCAAAACCAAACAGCAAAGCATCGAGTTGTCACTATTCAGTGCCGGCAATATCATGGCCTCCGTTTTCTGGGATGCTGAGAGAATATTACTAATAAATTATTCGCCGACTAAAACCACGATCACGGGCGTTTATTATGCTGTTGAACTAATAATAGACAAAATTTTAACAAAAAAAAACCGACTCCAAAATTGTTTATTAGTGCAGCAGCCATGTCATGGTGAAACTTAGAACGGGCTATCATAATTTAATGCGTATACAAAATTTCGTGTCTGTGCTGTTGATCCTTGAGAAGTTCCCTCATTGGAAGCCAACCCTGGATGCCGCAGTCCTGTCTTGGTGAAACTTAGAACAGGCTGTCGTAATTGAATGCATATACAAAATTTCGTGTCTGTGCTGTTGAGCGTTGAGGAGTCCCCTCGTCGGGAGCCAACCCTGGGTGCAGCAGCCATGTCATGGTGAAACTTAGAACGGGCTATCATAACTGAATGCGTATACAAAATTTCGTGTCTGCTGTTGACCATTGAGGAGTCCCTAAACCCAGGGTTGGCTACCCTGGGTGTAGAATCAGGTCATGCTTGCCATAAGAAATACGTTGTCATCGAAACTGAACCAATATGTACATTTTCAACTTCATATAATAATATTTGAGGACTTCCCTTAATTTCTCATGGATTTCGTCATCAGAACAGGATATTGATAAAAATGGGACCAATTTGGAAGTATATCCTTTCAAATAAAATAATAATTTTCCAAATCGGTTCAATATGAAGAAAGAAGAAAGAGCGATTTTGGTCTGATAAAGGGTCCATACCGCGGTTTACGAATACTTTAATAGCAAAGATCCAAACTATTGTCATGAAATCGAAGCATTGAAAAATCGACATGAAAAGTGTGTTGAGATTTAAGGGCATTCTAAATGGTTAACTGGAAGAAATAAATATACTATTTAAATAAGTCTGCCGTGTGTATTCAAAGAATCCAGTAAAGAGTTTTTACCCGACGGACCAACAAAAAAGGAGTGTAATGTGTTTAAGGTTCATCTGAGTATGTTTTCCGTTCCTTTATTCCACTACGACTTCTAAACGCTTAAAGCGATTCAGAAGTGTGGGGTATTGTTGGAATCGTTATGTCATCTCGAGTGTCATAGGTTACCTGAACTGTCCAAATATCAAGCCCAACTGCCAATAAATTAACATAAATATATCGTGTTTAGTGTCAAATGAAAGGGCTCATTGAGAACATTTCGGAAATGTGCATGTATCTGTATGGATAAATACATAAACCACAAATATGTTGTAAAAAAACGTGATAAAAATAGTAATTAACGCATTAGTTCACTTTCTGTAACGGCAGTTTATTAATTCCATAATTCATTCATTCAAAATCCGTCAGTTAGTTAACCATTATAGTTTTGGCCTTATTTAGTTACATATAGAGTAGTTGGTACTAGGTGGTTTTGTGTCCTCAATTTGTTAGTTTTTAATTTTAACCCTTTCAGATCCAATTTCTTGTTTACAATGACCCTATAACGTCGTCATTGTCGTGGCAGTGGATGATTGAGTAGTTCTTGGCTCACGACTTAGAGTCCGTATTTAATGTATTCCTCGAACCTCGAGGATGTATACAGACGAGAAAAAACTTATTCTTCTTCTTCCTCAGCCTAGTTTGGTTCACTCCTGGATGTAGGCCTCATCCTTCTTCTTCCATGTCTGTCTGTCAGCTGTTGATCTCAGCCAGTTGGTCCCTGCTGCTTTTCTGATGTCCAGCCATCGTAGTTGTGGTCTCCCTACGCTTCGCTTTGTGGTTCTTGGTCTCCACTGGACAAGCATCTTCAGCCACCTCGCGTCATACTGCTTTGCAACGTGACCTGCCCAGCCCCAGTTCAGCCTGGCGAGACGTTTTTCATGACGTCTGTAACCCCCGTGCGCCTTCGTATCTCTCCATTGCGCACTCTCACGGAGACTGATGCCCAGCATTGCTCTCTCCATCGCCATTTGGCATATTATGAGGCGGTTGGCACTGCTCTGGGTTCGTAAAAAACACAACGTGAATATTTGAACCGTTTTAATAATTTAAACTGTAGAGAGCGACTTACCAATTGATTGTGTTGACAGAAGTTACCGAAGTGAATTGATTATTTAAATTGCGCTCTTTTATATCCGTATGACAGTGATAATATTTCCACGTCATAAACATGTCGACGTCAATATGACTACTGAGAAATAAATGCCGTGTGAAATGATTCAATTTACGTCAATAAAATACTAGGAATTATAATTGCCGATTACCGTGTGAAAATGCATTTTTTATTCATATTAAGAATTATACATTATCATTTATTATTATTTACAGCGTTGCTAAGTGGAATTTCCTTACAACCCCAAAAAATATTTTGTAACGTTTCTCTCTATAAACAAAAAAAACGATTGGTAATAGAACACAAAATGAAACAAACATTACGAGTTACTGTGGCTAAAAATCAACGACAAATTTGCGGGGTCCGAAGGCCAATCTAAACAACCAACTAGGGTGCCGACCAATGCTAATGAAACCTTTAATTGAATTATCAGACTAGGCGATCGGGCGCCTGCGGGCCGGAAATCAGACCGGAATTCCGGCGATGACCATTTATCATCCCCTTAACTGAACACATCCAACAGAGGAGGGAGGGGGCGAGGGGGAATTAATATTGACCCAAGTGGCAAGGCATACGAACGCGCAAACTGAATTGTAATGGAACTAATCATAACACACGAGATATGACAATAATATGCCTACGGTTCAATCCGCTGCCGACCCAATTACGGAAGATCATGAGTTGGATCGAGAGTACGACTAGATTTAAAGAGAGACGGGGGTGGGGGGGGGGAGGGGGGGTTAACATGTGGAAAAGTCAATAATACTGCAACTTACGTAAACGCCTACCTTAGTACAGGCGAGGCCTACTTAGGATGGTTTTGCAATTAAAATATAACTTTATAGATTTTATAAAGAATTTTGAATTTAACGAGTTACAGCTGCGGATCAAAAAAAGGAGATGTTTTTGCATAAATGTTATTGATAGAAACTTTATAATATTATCGAAAAAATGGCAGGTGTGTCTTCCTACTAAATTCTAATATTTTATCTATTAAAATCAAAAGTCTGAAGCGCCGGTCTATCATCTGTAGCTGTCAGATAATAAGTTAAGAGTGCCTGCAGCCGTGTCGAATTCCGGTTTGAGCCCTTACTAGAACTACTGCGATAAAATAAATCCCATCAAAAATATCAGAAAATACCATCGTTTTATCAGTATATCCCTTTGCACTCATAAATGATCGATAAAGGACCTCAATACAAGTCTAAAAAATCAAAGGAAGCGCCTAAAATCCTAATGCAATAAACATGATGATTTACAGCCGACTTTATAATGATCGAAAATCCTACTATTCGCATTTCGCAGACGATAAAATTCTGAATTATATAATAGACGACCAAGCGCATATTTTTTTATGACCAACTCGCAAGGAGTTTCGCATAAAGAGAATCGGAAGCAGCTCCAAGCGGCAGAGAATTCGTTTCCACGATACCATAATGTCGAGCGGAGATGGCACACTTCGAGATATAATAACAAAAAAGTCATAAAATATATGATGACGCGGTAAAGTGCGAAATAAGCGATTGATCGGCGCGACGAAAGCGGATTTGTACAGGGCTGGCCTGAAAAATAAGTCAATGTTAGATTTTTTAAATTCATGATTTATCGATATCCATTTGTTTGTGGTCATCCACCGAGGATGTATAGAAAATCTTAGTAGGAAACTCATCCCCAGTCCAGGAGGACAGAACACTACACAACCAAGACAAAAGGATTAATCCCAGTACGAGATTCACACCGATTTTAGTCACCCGATACAGCTGGGCATGATCTATGTCTAAAATGTCCATGATCTGGTGAATTCTCGCCAGAAATCAATACATAAATAATACGTAATTAAATTAAAAAGTAATTTGTTATTATTTTTAGTGTACATTGTATTTATTATTTTATATATTTATTAATTACCACATGATGTCGGATTCAAATTTAGTTTCAGAAAAAACATTTCTGCAACCTACCAGGGTTGGGAAACAATTAGAAGAGTGGACAATGGTCAAATTTTCACAAAATGCTGTTCTCGTCTTTACCTGAAAAAGGGGTTTTATTTAATACTAATGTTATTTTTGAGTAGTTGCATATTGAGCACGTCGCAAAACGTGCTTAATATGCAACGAAATGTCTAATAAAGTTTTATGACTCCTCCGATGAATGAACAAGCCCGACAAAAAAAAGGAATGGGCTCACTTAGTTACTTTTAAAAACACGACACCTCGTTTATTTTGTGGGTAACTGTTCGAAGACTTTTTCACAGTAGTGTATATATTTATGTATGTATGTATGTATGTATGTATGTATGTGTATGTATATATGTATATATTCTTATGTATTAAGCAAAGCAACGTAAGTTCATAATATCAAAAGTGTCAGCTCTTCGATACCATTAAACAAAAATCCGCATCCCTAGATACGGGTCTCTGACCTAGTTAGGAATGCGAATAAACATTTTCACCATAGAATGTGCTTAATCTCTCCCAACTCAACCATAGTATGTTAATCGTGCGTATATGACATATGTAAAGTTATTGTAAATTAATAAATAAAAATAAAAATATTCAGGTTTAATATCGTAGGTGTCCTTTCAGATGTAATAGGTAATCTCTTTAAGTCCAATTCTTTTTGGCCTACCCTGTACACATATGTTTTTCTGACACGATTCTATGCAAATAAGATAGCGGTGCTAAAATGGAGTTTATGCACTTATTCTTGCTTCTCATGAGATATACGATTATGAGAGGGGGATATGTGTATCTCATTTGTGTGCCACAGTATCGAAACGAGTGTAGTTAGGGTATATAAAAATCTGCTCCAGTTTACAACTGTATCATTGTTACAATATCAAATCAAATTAATCAATCAGGTGTATTGTCTTTAAAACTTATAAATAGTTATTTAGAGTATTATTTACTAGCACACAATACTTTCGATAGCCGCTTGAATTCGCCGCTGAAACTCGCTACTAGAGTTCTTTTAATAGCCTCACCACATTATTTATAATATTTGTATTGGATCTTAAAACTATAAAGTCAATCCGATAATTATTTGACATGACAATTACGGTAAAAAAATGTAATAAAGTATTGAAAACCTAGTTTTAGAACATTTTGACGTGAAAATTATCAATTGAATTGTCATGAAATATATCGTCCTGCATATACAAAAAACGACCGATTATCAAAGAAAAAATAAAATAGTCGTAATAATATAATAGTCAATAAAGTGTTAAAAATGTCAAGCTAAATGAAGAAAAATCTAAATAAAAATTGTCAATAACCTATCCTAAAACTACAAAGTCTTAAGATTATAAAAATAGTCTAAAAGAAAAAAAATTTCAATAACCTAATTAAAATTCGTTAATCTCATATAGTTCTCTCTCTCTCTCAATAAGGTAGCCTTTTAATTTAGACTTAAATTAAGGTATTTTCCGGTTTCGACATAAAATTTTGTTATAATATACAATTCCAACGTAGTTGGGATCTCTTTCAAATAATTCTAAAGATGGGCAGGGTAATATTAGATTATGCCTACCTCTGGTAAAATGGGGGTGAATTTCTGTGTACACTGCTGACTCTACGTCAGAATTCTGTCGCCAAAATACTGTCTGATCTGAAAGTATCAGCTATTACAAAACTCTTGCACTTTTTGTCGCTGCCTCTTGGACTATAAAGCCGCTCCCAGTTGATTCCACACATTCGCTAAACAGTAGGATAAACTTCCAAGGAATCTATTGTAGATTTCCTGTGCTTGGGAACGATGGCAAGATGACTACGCGCCTTGTAAGATATGAAAGTGCATCACCAGACCAGCACATCCTAAAGACAGTTAGGATTTTGGAATCCAACTATCTTCAACACGAGGATAAATGGAGTTTCGAAGCTACCTTATATGCTCGCTGGAGAAACGGGGAGACATGATGTCGAGGAGGTATAGTGAATCAAAATCTGGCACAGCGCTTTAAAGTCTTTGCAGTCTCCGTCCAGTTTTCTTATACAGACATGGATCATAGACACAATCGCCGTAATCCAATAACGAGATGATCAATGAATAAACTGCTAGGATTTGGACCCAGAATCTCGGAAGTGATTGCATCAGAGAATCCGTTCCAACCTGTTCACGAGACAGTCGTGACAGGGGATCACAGAGTTCTTTCCAGGGTTGTCTCTCTTCGAGGAGGTTACCGGATGGGAATTGAACTGATTCCAAAGCCGAACCAAGATAACGAGCAGGTCATATGGCCCAAACTGCACGGGACCGTTAACCGCCTGTTGTAAAAGGTCACAATAGCCTAGTCATATTGTCATGATAGTCAGGTTTCACCTCGGAGTGAGAGATAACACGCTGGAAACACGTATAAACCTTCATTTTGACGTTTTAAAAGTTGTCTCAAAAGTCTCAAAAAAACTCGTGTCTGCGTCGTAAGTTATTCAAGGTCAAAGGTCACAAATATCGGTTTTCGCAATTATCTAACTTTCTATAGCTTTAATGGTGTTAACATCTTTAATAACAATTGTAGAGATTACAATTTTCGACAAATTTTGTTTCAAACATTTTTTCATGAGCTCAACCATTTTTGAGATAGAGGGCGGAGAGCGCGCATCGCTCAGCCATACATACTATGAGAGCCGGTCGACACGTCGAGGGGCGGCGCCTCACCCCAAAGATTTTGCCGTATGGGCGTACAAACGTACGGTGTACGGTGCGGCGCCGCAACGTTACTACGACGCCGCTGTGGGCGAATAGTGTTGTAGTTAATTGTACGTAGAACTAGTGAAATGAGGTAGTCAATGCCAATATCTTCTTCGTTGGTACTCATTTTAAACACTTCGATTGAAAATTAACAAAAATACGTGAAAACAAATGAAACAGGCAAGCATGTACCCTCCTTCGACTGCACTTAACAACTGAGAGGTGCCGATGCGGCGCATATAACGGTTTGCGTGCGGTGCGACGCCGGAACGCATCGTGTGCCATACCATGGATATTTGTATGTAGGACGCCGCAGCGGCACCGCTCAGGCGCCGCGCCGCAGCCGCGCCGCATCGTGTGGCCCGGCCCTAAAGCCAGGTCAACTGTGAATCTCGGTGGATAACACCATGTATGCTTGAGCGCTGCGCGCTCTCCGCCCTCTATCTCAAAAACGGTTGAGAGCATGTAAAATTATTTGGAACAAAAATCGTCGCAAATTTTATGCTCTCAATTTTAATAATAGATGGTAACATCATTGGAGCTAAAGAAACCTAGATAATCGCGAAAAATCGATTGTTGTGACCTTTAACTTTGAATAACTTACGACGCAGAAACGAGATTTTATGAGACTTTAATATAAAATTTAGAACCTGAAAATGAAGGTGTATACGAGTTTCCAGCTTATTATCTCTCATTCCGAGGTTGACCACTTTTTTGCTTTAGTGACTCCACTATAAAAGTGAACTTGCATATAGTTAGGAAGTGTGGAAGCTGAGCTAAGAGTATCTGTTTAAAATGCTCTCTTATAAATTTGAGTTAAATTCCCTGCCATTGACGTGCGTTATTAATATACAGAATCTCAATATCAAGAGGGCTTAGAATATAATAATTACGAATCGTGGAAAGATCAGCCGCACGAAAGTCAACCTTTGATATCTTGTATACTTTAATTAGAAAGGTAATCCAAAGCTGGTTCGTTACAAAGGCTCGAGCGTTGAAGTGCTCGGGTGGGAGTTTAAAATGAAAATTAATTTATCCTAAATAATTTAATGGTGAAGGGCAATTTTGGGCGCGCCGTTAGAATTCGAGCCAAAATTAGCCCATGCGAATCAATTAAAACAACGCCCGGATCCGCCTTAGGTAATTAAGGTTTTAATTGAATTATTAAAGGACGAGATCAGCCCTCGAATTCGGCCCCGACTCTATTCCTGATTATTAATCATTTATATAGATTCAGCCAACACCGGATTACACAGCATTAATTAAAGGATAGTTTGATTTGCAGAGAGGCAGCAAAAAATAGGTATTGGAAGAAACGTACTTATATGTATGTACGTACAGTTGGGGACTGAGCTAAATGTAAACAGTGATTGAGGTGCGGCGACCGGTGTTCTTTCTCCCCGCCACAGACATTAGTGCTGTGCCATCACTCGCCCGGTGATACTCAACAGTAATATGTGTAGGTATGTACGCTAATGAAAGAACGCGTGTTCTCGACGCCGATCCCTGCACCTCAGCCACCGCTTACATTTAGCTCAGTCCCTAACAGTACGTATATAAAGAAAATTTAAGACCAGACATTTTGGGTTCAATTAAATTTTAATTCAAAACCATGTTATGCTTGCTCCACAATCATTTATCTTTCTTTCGTTTATTAAATGCTCGCAAATTTTCGTGTGTTTAATCATGAAAAAGTTAAAAATTCACGGTATTTTCAAATGCGAGGTCCATTACCGGTGTTATCCATTATATCTTCTTGAGATCTGCCAAAAGAGTCTACGTAAATATGTACTGTCAAAAACTTCAAATAATGATGGATTAGCTTGGTGATTAAACATACGAGGCTGATCAAACGCTCTTCGCAACTAAGTTGCGAATGAAGGCTCATCGTCACCTACCGTATTCGCCAGTAGTATATATATATATATATATATATATAAATATATATATATATATATATATATATATATATATATATATATATATATATATATATATATATATATATATATATATATATATATATATATATATATATATATATATATATATATATATATATATATATATATATATATATATATATATATATATATATATATATATATATATATATATATATATATATATATATATATATATATATATATATATATATATATATATATATATATATATATACTTTTATATATATATATATATTGTGACACGATTGCTGTTTTCCCCGATAAATTCGCATTGCACTTTAAGTAAACAACAATACACACACGCATAAGATGCATGCAGCGCCATCTTGATGCAATTCACAAGCTTTGCAAGCTAGGACTGTCATATACGACATACGACTATCGTAGTATCTACAAGCGTACATTTGACACCGAATCCATTGTCGGCTAGTCGATTGCCACAAGTAAATCTTGTATTCAGTTATGAAAATGGATTTTAGGAAAAAGAATAATTTTAATTAAGTCGGTAAAAATAAAGAAAAATCAAATTATAAACCAGGATGCTAGGAAAATTAATACAATAATTTATTTGGGTATTATACAATTTTTAATACACAAAATCATGATTAACATTGGTAATTAAATTCCGTACGTAAAAACGCGGACACTTAGCCACATTAAATCAGATCCGTTTAACTAGAGATTAAATCTAGTATTTTATAAAAATACTGTAACAATTATTCAAATTAATAAAATAAATATAAATTAGACGACCGGAAGCCTAAACGATCGAATAGGCAATCAGTATAGAAGCGGTATAATGAGACGGCCATGTTTCCAGCTCTTCTTTTTCGAATTCGCAATTCAGCTGGTGCGGTCGATATTAATTGAGAATCCCGTGGTGCACGTAATTGGATAAATTAACCCGGTGAGTTTTGAAGCGGTTGTTCAATATTTAGATACAAGATGAATCCTTATCCGTTCGGTTGGGAAGGGATGGATTGAAGAGTGAGCCGACTCCCTAGGATTGGGCAAACTGACTCCTCATTTTCCTTCTCTCCCACTTATTGCTCCTGTGTAATTACAGGGATTCTCCTATCGGATTAATCTTCTCCGTTGGACCATTCTCCCGCCGATCTACCTACCGCGTCACAAGAGGGTCGACCGCGGCCAACGTGAACATCATCGCACGTACGAGAGTGCCGCCCGTCGCCTGTACATCACCCGCCGTTTCCCGTAGGGAAGCAAGGCGCAGACCGGGAAGAGGAAGAACGGGGATCGACCAGCCGAAGGCGCAAGGCGCAGACCGGGAAGAGGAAGAACGGGGATCGACGCGACTCCGTCGAAGATCGTCACCTCTCCTACATTCCCGTGTCCCCACGTGCTTCAATCCATTAATTATTCTAAAATCCAATACTTTGTAAGCCGACCCTGGATAAGGATCGCACGTCTTTTGCTCTATTTTTAATGATTCTTGTGAAGTAATCTCGCATTTTTCTTTTATTGTATTCTAGTAATGGTAACCTAAATGATCAGGGTTATATTCTCGTATGCGGGACTAAGATCCCAATAAATCGAATTGTAATAAAAACAAGTGACTTTTACTAAGGTGATTCTAGTTTCTACAGGTTACTATAGATTCTATAGGTCACCAAAGGTATTCCCCAACTATCTATGTCACAATATATATATATATATATATATATATATATATATATATATATATATATATATATATATATATATATATATATATATATATATATATATATATATATATATATATATATATATATATATATATATATATATATATATATATATATATATATATATATATATATATATATATATATATATATATATATATATATATATATATATATATATATATATATATATATATATATATATATAAAGTCTACCCTGGACAACGACGGTTGCAACATCGCCGAAACGTGGAGTGCTACAAACTTAACGGGCTAAATGACAAACAATCGCGATAGTCTCCGATTTCATAGGAGGGTAAGTTTTCTGTAAGTTCATTTCTGTAATATTAAGGTACTTTTCAACGGCTTGGATTGCGTATCTGAATTCGTGTGCTTATGACGTAGACTAAAATGCAATGAGATTCTGGCCTAGTAGGGTTTACGTGTTGCCACACGTTTCAGTTGGCACTCACGGGCTATGTTTGAGCTATGTATGAGAGTTAATGCCATAACGGTGGCACAGGAAGAAACTTTTACCCGGCATACGCAATATCCTCTGATGACGGGCGGGGGAAGGGGTTATGAGTGGGGAAACAAAAAAGGGAAAGGGGTGGGGGGGGGGTACGTAGTACGTCGAAGTCTCTCGACGGTGCACTCCACAACTCACAATCAAAACATGGACCACTCCTGGTTAGGGTTACCATTGGACGAGCGAAATATCCGATACATAATATTCGACACGAAATATTCGATTATTTAATGTAACTACATAATAGGCGCATATCAAGACGCAGTACTCAGGATTATAACATTAAAAGGACTACATAATCATTTTTTATATAAAAAACACCATATTTATAAAATTTCCATAGAGATAAAAGAGCATACCCTTGAATTGTGCACAGTATCGATGAACATTGCCCGAAAGTGATTTTCGAATGGCGTCAATAAAGCCAACGGCCATATAGAGATTTGGATGCACCATAGATGCGATCCTATGAGAACTAAACTCACCTAGAAATTATATTGAGCCTACCACTTTTAGAACCTAGCGTGGACAACCATTAGTCTTTAGCGTTAAAACTGGAACACGAAGTGGAGAACAATAAAGCACAGAAAACTTATCACCGGGCTTGACTTTCACTATTGAAATGAATACAGTCAAAACTCTGAGTAAGTAGAATTTAATAAAAGGTTATACAATACACCGTGTTTATTAATACAGAGGCATCATAGTCGTGTTTATTAGACCGATGGTTCAAAGAGGAATGAAGGGTCAGAAATAGGAGTACGTGAGTAGGAGTACACTCACAATCCTTGAAGTCCATTTTGTAAACTTTCTATTACATAACTTCAATATTTACATAAATATCTCTAAAGAACAAATTGTTGTCAATACCAAAATTAGGCTGATTTTTTTAAACTGTTATTCCCAAAAAACTATTGAGACTATTTCTTTAAAATCGTTTCAGTATTTTTCTCTACCCTTCGCGCGTCGAGCGGTAAATACCTAAAACCCGAGCGCCTAGATTTGGGACAACGCTCTTAATAGTTACGGATTTCCTTATAGTGTCTTGTTTTAAAAATCCATCTGCATTCAGATCAGCCGTAGCATTGGATATTGTAATCAAAGACTATCGCGGTTGTTTGGCATTTTAAATAGGACTGTAGTTTGTAGTACCCGACGTTTCGGCGATATCGCAACCGCGGATGTCAAGGGCAGACAGAAGTGCTGTCAGTCGTCATACGTTATTTGCGGGTAGGCAGCAAACTGCTGCTGTTATTTTGCAGATTATAACGGTGATGGGGTAACGGGTTCCGCGCACAAATTTTGATAATCCACCGTACCCACAACTCTTACTCTAACTAGTGTTACGTCCTTACGCACGGCGATAAGCATTGAGAACCTTTTAGGAGGAGCGTTCCACGTATTAGAGTGATCGTCTCCATTGAAGTTCGGGCCCTTCTTGTTTTAATGGCTTCTCGGATAATGCGGGGAAAGCAAAATTATTCTTTGGAGAGCACAGTGCGATTTTGAAACTGCACCCAGTGCTTAGTTTTGCTATCCAATCGTTGATCCAATCGCAGATCGTCGATTTATCTCGCTGATCGTTTTTAACAGATTTGATGTGTTCTGTCTGTGCTGGCTATGGACCGCTTCGTTTGTCTAACGCAGGCTAAACCACAACTACATCCGATTTTATTTACACCCGGGGTTTGCAGTGGTGTTACATCCTTTACTGGCCTCAGAGATCAAGCAATATTTTGGGTCAGTTTGAAGATCGTTTTTTTATCGATTTTGTCTAGAATAGTAATTATTCAATCTGGCACGCCTTTGGCGTATGGTGAGAATGGCCGTGATCTGCTCGGTTTCTGAGTTTCGTCTGTATTGGATCATGTGCCTGTCTCGTAGTAGAATCACCTCGAAAATCGAAATTTGAACCAATAGAAATTCCATAGTCTTTGTTATAGTTACGGCCGTTCGGGGAAATCGTGAGACTATTTTCTAGAAGGGTGTTCGTCGATGAATCAGTTGTATCTTTAACGTCAGCATTCCTGAGACTAGTACTGCAGTGGGGCTGCAGAGTAAAGAAGCACTAGCGATCATCGCGAGTGGCCCATTTCCCACTTCCCATTACTAGCCCATTATCATAACGTCTACGGATTTGGAATCGCTGGTTGGCCGGGCTTTCAGTATCAAGGCGTCCACTTCTACATGTCTGATGTCTGTTGTTATGACGAGGGCACGCGAATGTGTGGGTGGATATGTTGTTTCGCCATTATGCTAATCCCAAATAGCTAAATCCCAGTCTCAGCGTCCCACAGTGTGGTCGCCGTAATCGTAATCTGAATGAGGCTTATCTAGCGGAGAGGTGAGCGCATCAATGAGCCGTCTGGCGGGCGGCGAGCGCACACAAGTATGTGAGCGAAGCGAGAGTTGTCGACAGACGACAGGAGCAAGACCATTCCGCTCCTTTACCCCAGGAAGGGCAGGGGAAGCGCAACTAATACCACTACTTCGTCTAGTGCACGCGTCGCGGAGCGGGGGAAGTCGAAATCAATGATTCGGAAGCAATAAAATAAAAATAACAGCAGGGAGGAGCACAGATGCGGCGGTGAGGCATGCCCTGTACTGTACAGGCGCCACCTGAAAGAATTCTAGCCATAAGTAATACTACATCATATTGACTCGTATTCCGTTTCTCGTCTTAAAATAAGCTGATGCTAAAAATTAGGAACGTAAGCACCTTCGTCATTTTGTTGATATTGCTTTTCATAAAAATTAAGAACCGGTCTTAAATATTGAAATTTTCCGTTTTGTCTTTGGCCATTCAGATCTTAATGTTGACACCTCGGCCACTCGTTCGCCCGACGTAGCCGTTTCGTCATCGCACGCTGATTGCCGACACGTTTTCGTTTGTTTTAAAATGTACAAAAAATATGCAAGACTTTTATCATACAATATACAAGGCTAAAAATATACAAGGTTATTTAACATAATCGACAAAAAATATTGACACACGAATTTCAGGGCCAAATATCGATATTAATTAACCATCCCTTACCATAATCGGCGCTCATCATCCCATCTTCAATTTAGATGTTGAGCCAACATCTATGAAATTGCGACAAAAATATCTTCGAAATCATGAGAGAAACAAGAGCCACGCGGCTATGACAGCCGCGTGGCTCTTGTTTCTTCAGTCGGGAGGTTGGAGGTATCCTGATGGTTACTTCCAGACAAAGATATTCTTCTAAAACTGAAAGTAGTCAGGGGTCGAGGCTGCCCGCTGGTACTTCTCCCGGTGACTCGCCGCAAGGCGTTGTTCTCGAACGGGCTTGTTGGCGGAGCTAGACAGTAGATTGTTTTGTTTCTAAGGCTTCTACGTTCATCCCACGGCTGAAATAATGATCACATATCGTTATACCAGCCTAGGGTCACAGGTTCGCCTGTTGTAGTCGACACCGCCCTACTGTACTTTTAACGTGCATATACATAGTCACGATTCCCGCAGTAATAATGTATAAATAAATACTATCGGAGCTGCCATGGTCACCGACCGGAGTCGGGCCCATCATAATACTATTTTTACACTTCTGTAGGGTAAGCGGTGGAATCAGGGCTAAAGACCGGTTGTGGTAGGTTTAGTACATAGACTGCCTCTTCGAAGCGATAGAATTTGAGTGGCGGAAATTGCTGGCAGCTTCGCCCCCTAACTACCAGTTTTGGAAGGATATCTCCGTCTGGAATTAACTTTCAGGATACCTCCGTCCTCCCAACTGGTTACGGGTCCGAAGTCGCTAATATTACAGCGGTAATTCAATTTGAATTTATCGCGGACCTGGGCGTCCTTTGCCCGTAGTGGCATACAGGATCGGGTGGCCCATTGGTCGTTTTAAGAGTGTCATGACAGCAGGTCAACATCCACCCCCGCTGCTTAGGAGACAGTATATATCCATAGTCTCCAGACTCCTTCAGCAATTAGTCAGAGTGCACAACCGATTGGTGTCGCCGAACGCTGCGCAAACCGTCCAGTAGCGCGAGAATGCAATCCCATGAGGAGAATGCGGTCCACCAGCCGTGAGACTCGAGACGCGAGAGTCTTACGCGGTGTAGTCCTCCGCATGCGGAGGGTTATGAATGTGAGCTGTTAAAAGTACATTCGTTTATATGAATTATCGTATAAAACAGACATCTGAGAACGTGTTCAGATATCATAGTTAAGACTTTGTATTTCTTCAATCTAGCTGAGTGTCTGGGCCTGACAGTGTAGCGTGTCTTCCCTACTTCCCTCGAACCCTCACCTCTTTGCAAAAGTGGGGGCCCGCATGGATTTCCGCCCTTTCCTTTTCTAAATATCATACTATTGTTTATCGATTTTAACTGTTAGTTTAATGTGACATTTGGTGAAGGAGCATACATCAAACGACCGCCATTTCTTTCCACCTCTCCCTACTATGCCAATCTATTATTTTTATTGGCTTCGCGTCATTGGTTTCGTTCCGCCGACGCGTCGTACCGAGGGTACATCGAGTGCAATTCTGCTTCCACCTTTTTAATCCCGTCTGCTTCACAACCATCATGCTTCACAAACATTTATTGCCAAGCGCTATACCGCTTACTACGTATATGCTATACAGAATGAGTTTATAATTAGTGACTAAACCATTCCGACTCAATAAATGACTAATGTCTTTACTAAAAACTTTAATTGTGAAACCTGACGTTGAGCTATTTATAAATATACATATGGCTCTCTGCGACTGTGTGACAAATTAAACATGGAAATGCTTTCAAAACACAGGAAATGTTCCCGTCACATCATGTTACGCGCGGCTCCGATTCTATTTCCAGAAGGATAACGTTATTGATTAAGCAAGGATAACGAACGAAATAATTTGCGTTGGTATTGTTCGTCTATGGTATTAATAGATATTCATATGTTATGTATTCCCCGAATTCTCGCTTCAGGTTAACGAATTATGAACACGGCATTGTCTATATATGGACTTGAGACTATCGAGAAACTGTCATCAAGGTATTATTCTTCGTTCAATACGTCTTTCCATACATATATCAAATAATTTCCATACATGTTTCTTTTAAAAGTTCAAAACAAATAAAAATGCTGTAGTTTGGTAGTAATGTGTTTAATTATCATATAGAGTTTGGGGCTAATCTGTCAACCAGTTTGTTTACAGCTGTTGATTAGGTTGGTCGACCTGAGATGTGCTCTGCGATTTTTGTCCAAAAGATCGATGCAAATAAATAACGAAAACGTGCTTGAACGAGGCGATTCGATACATTCCTAAAACGTATCATAACAGATGAATAAACAAGGGTTTATGATTTTGACATGCAAACTTGCTACAAGCCTCGTCTGGCGATTCGATAGCGACCCGGATCCGACAGTCACACCTCACCCCGATAGTCAATGTTGATTGACTATCGGGGTGTGGTCCACTCCAAAATTCCTTTTTAGGCTGCAGTGTAGCAAAAAGTTACCAATTAATATTTTTATGAATAAGTGTGATGAAGTGACTGCGAAAAAAACGTTCGCCAGAAAAGGGCAGATTTGTGGAAGAATTATTTTTGGATATTGCACTAAGATACACTTCGACATTTGTACACGAGTTTTTGACCAAAACTTCAACGAATGTCTTCGATGAAGTATCGCGATCACCAGATATAACCAAGTGTGACTTTTCTGTTCCTTAAATTTATATTGCTCTGTTCTGGAAGATGTCTTGTCCATTGAAGGGTATGAAACAGAAGAAAGAACTGAAAGCCATATCTTAAAATGCTTATAAGAAGTTTTTCGATGACTGTAAACAAAATAAATTTGGATGATTAGGTAAGCCAATATGTTGTACAAGAGAACATTCCATGTTGTTGATGACTAGCAATTAACACCTCTTTTGTGCCGCACACGGAGAGAAGAATTATTAAAGAAACAAAAGTGCAATTCTTTCTAGACATCATGTATATTTAGAAAAAATATTTTTAAAATACTGACTAGTTTTATTTACATTTATTAAATATGACGTGACATCTGGCGAATTGTAGAATTTTGCCAATTTCGTTTCGTGATTTTGGCCCCAGGAATAAAATTTCGAATTTTCTCCTAATACTTACTTACACACGAAACTTGGAGATGAATCCAATCTACTATGATATACTAGCACGTCGGAGTCGCGAGATAAATTGATTTTTCGCTCGCCAAATAGGCTATGACTTAGTCTAGATGGCCGAATGATTACGTCATCGTTCATTCAAGCTGTTATCAAAGACATGTATTATAATTTTAAAATACAAAATGTGACATGCTTGCGCGACGGTGTTGCCGAAGTGCTAATCATTAGATATTATCGCGAAATGGTAAACGTCAATGTATTTGCAACATAATCGATTCGTCGCTTCAATCAAATCACTGGAATTTCAATTTTTCTTTGAAACTTCATTCGAATTTATCAAGTATATTAAGGGTTAGTCTTTTCTCTGTAATATCTCTAAGAAAGTAACTTTGTGTGCCTTCTGTTGTCTTCTAAGTGTGCAATCGTCTGTTTTTCTTTGTTCATCGTTATTTTTCACGGAATTTGCGATTTCATGTATTGAGTTTTAAAACTAACAATGATGTAGATGCTAATCTTCACTTCAATTTTAAAACCTTATTATAATTATCTATTTTTTGTTAACCTGCGCCATTCAGTCTCGGGATACTAAAAATATCCGTAGTCTTGACCACCCCTGTTGACTATGGAAATAAAAACATCAGTGGAAAGTAATGTAATAGTACTTACGGAGAAGAATTTGTTGGGTGAAAGCCAACATGATTATTACGTGTTTATTCCACGGAAGAAGAGTGTACAGTTTTCCCGGAGAACAATGATGGAGGTGTCATAACGACCATGGAGATACAAAGAGATATTTTAAGAATCTGAAAGCCGTGCCAACGGTGTTGAATGTAGATGCTTTAAGGCTGGTTTATGGAGGGGCATTCGCATGGTAACTTCTCTTGAAAAACCTGTTTACTTACTATACACATTGTAATAAAGTCTTTGTAACCGTTAGCTCAATCTAGGAGCTCAGAATCACCATTACAAAAATAAGACTCGTATCCAACAAAAGTATCTAAATTAAGATTAATAATAAAAAATAAGAATTAGGACAGACAAATTACTGATTCCGCTACTTGCTATACAACTCGTAATAAAGTCTTTGTAACCGTCAGCTGACGAAGGGAGCTCAGAATCACCATTACAAAAATAAGACTCATAACCAAGAAGAGTATCACTAAATTAACATTAAAAATAAGAACTAGGACAGCGTAATTACTGATTCCGCTACTTGCTATACAACTCATAATAAAGCCTTTGTAGCCGTTAGCTGATTTAGGGAGCTCAGAATCACCATTACAAAAATAAGACTCATAGCCAAGAAGATAATCGCTGAATTAATATTAATTTAAAAAAATAACAATTAGGCCCGTGCAATTACTAGTTCCGCTACTTGCTATGCAACTCGTAATAAAGTCTTTGTAGCCTCTAACTGATGGAGGGAGCTCAGAATCACCATTACAAAAATAAGACTCATAGCCAAGAAAAGTATCACTAAATTAACATTAAAATTAACACTAAATTAACAAATCCACCAAAATCAGGGCAAAAATTGAAACAGTGGTATAATGTTTAGAAATTTGTATTCCTAGCTTTTTTTCTATTTTTAACAAAATTGTATTTGCAATTCTTAGTGGTATTAATTCACATAATATTAAGATTAGTAAAATTTGCAGTTGGTAATAATTATTATAGAAAGAATCTGTTGAATGTATTGGTGCACACCGTCAAGGCTCTCACAGGGCTAGTATTGTGAATTTCAGAAGTCTACTAGAAGGTTGAAACTCGAATCACTTTCCATTCGGGATAAAAGTATACTCAAATTTTAAGTATTTCGGGTCACAATTGATAATTTTGTATGCGCGCCGAGGGTTCCGTTTCTTTATTAGAAATGGAATCTTGCTATGTAAATATTCCTTTGTAAACAAGCTGTATCATTTCTATTGGTTATATTTTTAACCGGCTTCAAAAAAAGGAGGAGGTTATAAATTCGGTTGCATCCTTTTTTTTTAAATTTTTGTTACTGTAGAACTGCCATTTATGAACCGATTTGGAAAATTCTATTTTTTTTTTGAAAGCATATACCTACAGATTGGTCCCATTTTTATCAAAATCCTATTCTGATGATGGGATCCATGATGAATTAAGGGAACTCCTCAAATATCATCCTCTCCAAGGGAACTCCTCAATATCATATGAAGTTTCCGATGACAATGCATTTTTTTAATGATAAGCATGATCTGATTCTACACACAGCGTTGGCTCCCGACGAAGGGACTCCACAACAGTCAACAGCACAGACAAGAAATTTTGTATAATATGCATTCAATTACGACAGCCCATTCTAAGTTTCACCAAGACAGGACTGCGGTATTCAGGATTGGCTTTGCAACGTGGGAACTCCTCAACGGTCAACAGCACAGACACAAAATGTTGTATACGCATTCAATTATGATAGCCCGTTCTATGTATCATCATAACATGGCTGCTACCCTTACAAAAAACTTGGAGTCGGTGTTTTTTTTTGTAATTTTTTTTTCTATTATTTTAAATGAAAGAAAGTCCCGACAAGGGCGGTAGTTTTTTTTATAACACAGGATCACCATAAGTCTGACATATATCTGTCTCACCGGTGTGCTCGGGGACTCTGTACGGGTCAATAAGAAAATTACATTATATTCATAACTAAGGTATATAGAAAGCATCTAAAATTAGAAAAAAATACTAAAAACACGCTTTTGGGCTATAATACGATATTCACATACACACGGCTATGATACGATATGCCAGTGCCTATCTTTCGGCTTCATCATCAGACCTTGAAACCTAATCGTGGTCAAAGTTCATTCCAAGACTTTTCTAACAAGTCCAAACACAGCTATGATACGATGTTCCATCATGAAGTTCCAGTTCATATCTTCCGACTCCATCATCAGATCAGTTCGACAGTACCATATTATTGTATTGTCATCAGAACTACATACAGCTGCCAATTTTCATGACGCTACGATCATTGGAAGATGGTTAAATTAGTTACCTTAGATTCCATTACATAGTTACATACAGGTCTACCTAATAAAAGTGTGTTAAAGTACTGTTGGAAATGGCATGGAATGGCAATGGAATTTCGTTTAGTCACTTTTGAAGGTTAACTTTTTTAAAATTTAACTAAGGTTTGGATACTCCTCGATTCGTCAACAAATAGTTGATTTAAATTATAGTTGGTCTAATATGTCCACATGTAATCGAGCGTTGGCGGAAAAGAACTGGACCAAAACTGAAAGTCTGAAAATAAGAGCCGAAATGTTCCGATGCGCTCGTAGCTTTCAATCGTGTCGGTTCGTCGCTAAGAGCGGTGGACCCCGTGACCGGTATAAAATAGCGATGTGAGTTAGTTTATCGATATTGTCACAACGTATTTTCCTTTTTATGACGACCGCGAATCGAGCAAATATCTTGGGTTGTTTAGAATCGGAAATTAAAAAAAAACTCTTTAGTACCTTTCAAAATTGAAATATAGGAGATCTTCTCTTTGTTTATAATCTATAAGCTATTGGATAAAAGTCTCCCAAAGTGATACAAGTGATTTCCCTCAGTTACCAGCTATATTTCGATCTGCCATCTTCTTGTTCTCTGGGGCGCTCTTCTAATGCACAATTCAGTCCAAAAAACCTTCAATATTTTATATTTTGCAGAGATAGTCAGAAAGAGGAAGGGAGGGAGAGGGATAGAGATAGAAGGAGGAAAGAAAAGAGGTTGATAAAAAGAAAGGTAGAGAGGTCAGGAGGCAGGAAGGAAGGGAGAGATTGAATAGAGAAAGAGGCAGAAGAGAAAATGTTTTAAAATAAGCAATTCTATCTATCGAAATGTTAAATAGGAAATTTTGCATGACAATATTAATTTTCTTATTTTATCGCTAGGTATCTTACAAGACAATAATACAAGACACTAGTGTAGTGATGTAATCCGTTATAATTAATGAAGCGCTGTATGTTTCCCGAAAATCAAATAAATAATAAAAATAATAATAACAAACGTAATTACACAACGTAATGTAAATATACACAATTTTGATTTTTCACCTTCTTGTTAATAGAGTCCAAGGGGCAGAAAGCTGAATCTGAATCGATGAGCATACAACTGTGACAGCAGTATTCGTTACTTGCGCAAAATCTACATGAAATAAATATATACAAAATCCGATCTCTTGTACCCGAACCATTCGACCGATAAACATACTAGTATATAGTATCTTAGATGTAATAGTAAAGCTTCCCAGTCATTAAGGCTTAGTCATTTAGAAGCAAGGCAACTATATTAAAGGACTATAAAGAGATACTACAAAAACATTTACGTAAAAAAAATACGTTTAATAATTATGAAATGGACCTCCCACGATTAATAGTTTTGGTATACTTTTAGCCTGTGATCAGATTCTACAATGTCTACACTGCTTTATTTCTTTTTATGGGTCCGTAATCGGGGCCATTTTGAATTGGTGGCTATTGTCAACGCTGTTTTTGGTGCTTTGTAGTGTTGTGTCGTTGAAATCAAGGTACCGCTTTCCTTGTTTTCCCTTACTTCATCTCGCCACTAAAAAAATACCGCAACGTATCCTCACGTTACATAAACAATGAACTAAAACTGAAATTAGTTCAAGCGAACGTGACAGAGCGATACGTTGGAGCGGAATATGAAATGAACAATCGACGATTTTTCCCGCTTCAAAACTACCTGTCGAACTTACAGCCGTCCGAATAGGTTTGAACATATTTCGTGCGGTCTTAGATTCAGCTGCTTTATCCTCTGTGAAAACCGTTCATTTCACGTTCCGCTTTGACGTATTGCCCTGTCTCCCTACCACATGAACTAATTTCCGATTTTAGTTCACGAAAAAACGCAATCGAGCCTAGTATAACGACATCACAGCGGAGTATACCCAAATTCGTTTGTGTTTAATCTGCTTTTCCTCTGTGAAAACCGTTCATTTCACGTTCCGCTTTGACGTATTGCCCTGTCTCCCTACCACATGAACTAATTTCCGATTTTAGTTCACGAAAAAACGCAATCGAGCCTAGTATAACGACATCACAGCGGAGTATACCCAAATTCGTTTGTGTTTAATATGATAGCAATCTTTGTGGTCTTTGAAATCGCTCATAGTTACGCATATCTACGTGTACTTACACCCGTTCCGCTTTGTGGCTCTTCTATAGTGCATTAAAAAAGACAGAATACAGTAGGTTACTACAGTGGGAAAATACGCCCTGCTACAGAACAATATGACATAGAATATTACATGCATTTCAGGTGAGTCTTTTGTTCTTAGATTTGTTTATACGTCGTTAACAACAAACAACCTTTTTATGCGTTTCTATCAAACCAAAGACTATCAATTGATAAATGAAATGTAGAAGATCAGTTTTTGAAGGCTTTTGACTGCATGCATTATCGGTCGGATTTCAAGGGTGTCAGCCATTATGATTATTCTTGAAATATCTAGTTTTTTATAGTTTTAAGTACATTATGCGTAGATGTGTGAGAGCCGAGAATGTGGATTTCACGTCTCCACTCATTTTCTGGTGGTCCTTCATAGACGTTTTTATTAGGCCTGGGGGTCCCTTGATAAAATTACGTGTACTTTATAGCCTTAGATGAGTATGCGATTCCTTTCATAAACAGCCAATATTCGATATACGTGTAACGTCTTTATTCATCGATATTTCAAGCCGATTAGCCTCTCCCTAGAGTCGGCTAGGCTAGGTTGCAGCGCGTCGCGCCGTATCGATCCAGGGCCCGTGCGTAGAGTCCACAGACCTGTCTACGGAACATAACTCTCACTACGGACTCGCCGAATAAAAAGCGTCCTTTGACCGCGCAACAAAGTTAGCCTATTCTAGCCAATCTGGCACATATATCTTCTACTTGGAGCACCTTGGTACTAAGCCAGCCAGAACAAGAAACGGATCGACTCTTTCGGCGAAAGCCTTAATTTTATCGATCATTGACTATGGCGACAATGTGTCCCGTAACTAAATAATAATTATTACCATTATTCCGTGTACCTACGTAACCTAAAATTCCTTCCTAACCTAACCTAACCTTCGTAACCTAACCTTCGTAAACTAAAATTGGATATTGGTTCATTCGAACGAGACAGAGCGGAATATAAAATGAACGGTCATCGATTTTCCCGCGCCAAAACTACCTGTCAAATGTATAGCCATCCGAATAAGTCTTAGATTCAACCGCTTTATTTTCGGTGGGTAGTTTTAATGCGGAAAAGTGTAACCGTTCATTTTACTTTCCGTTCTATCGTATTGCCCTGTCTCGTTCACATGAACTAATTTAAAATGCAATCGAGCCCATTATATAGTTATAATATTACACTATAATACCGTTATTACTATTTTCTTATTTTTAATATTACTATATTATATTATCCTCTTTAAATCTGCTCACTGACTATTTACAAAACTATCTTTAGTAGACGACAAGAGAAATGAAATGAAAGAAAAATAGTATTCCATGATGATATAGAATATACCTGTTTGTTTTTTTTATTATTTTATTTGTTGTGTGGGGCTTTTCTAAGGTCTTTATATGAGCCTTGTAACACTGCGACCATTGCTGATCTATTGTGTTCGCCACCTACTATAGTTCTGCGCTAAGCCTAGTGTCATTGAAGAACCGCAACAGGCTTTTGGCGCCAGATTGTTTTACCTCCTCAGATTGGAAGTAATGACCACCCAAGTGGTGTATCTTTTACGCATCAGCGGGCCACACTCGCACATGAGGTGCAGGGAAGTTTCTCTGCCCCTTGGCAGAACCTGCACATTTTTATGTCTCGGAGCTTAAGGTTGTACATGTGTTTGTTGAGGCTACAATGCCCCGTGAGCGCCCTCACCAGTATGCGGAGATTGTTCCTATTTAGCAATAATGCCTCACGGGTAGTCTTACGGTCGTAAGCCTTAATTAGCGCTTTGGGATGATTCAAACCTGGCGTGTTGTTCCAGTGGTAGACGGATTGTTCTAAACATATTTGTTTGAGCATTTGGTTTGCAAGGCTTTTTGGTACGCCACAGCAAGGTTCAGGGCCGTATAACGTTCCCTTTGCTCCCGTCTTAGCAAGTTCGTCGCCTTTTTCATTTCCCTCGATTCCTCCATGGCCGGGAACCTATCTTAGAATTACCCTGTTCTTTTCACCCAGGGAATACCTGTTTGTTTCACCAAGATAACAGCCAAGAACTTAAGTCCGGAGTTGCGATAGCTGCACTGCCATTGAAGAAGCTGACTTTGAAGTACATTTATTTATTTATTTATTTATTTGCAGCTGTTATAAAAAACATACACAAAAAAAAAAACAAGAACACATAGATTAAAAATTAAAACTATAAATAGACAAAGACTATGAAATAAAGCTACAAACGCTGCAAATTAGGGGTATCCTCAGGATATCTCTTATCCCATCCTCTATATACACCGGACCTTGGTCCTTGTGACATCTGGGTGGTCAAAAATTTGAAGATGCTGAAGCGGTAGTAGCCGCTGGTCATGATTTTTTAGATAATTGGATGAAGACTTTATTAGGAAAGGTATTGTATTTTGAGAAAAGAGATATATCAAATGTATAAACCTAATAGGTGACTATGTCGAAAAATAAAACAACATTCGATAACCGTTAACTCCATTCGACTATGTAACGACTAAATTTAGTTGCACATCAGAACACCGTTGACTACGTAACGACCAATATTGGCGGCTTGCTCCCGGAGCGCACAGTAATATTATTTTCTAATTCGAACGCATCCTAAAATCCATACCAAATATCTCAATATTACCATAGATACATAGACGGCCGATAGAATAAATTCGCGCGTCATTTCCAGGATATTTCTGGTAAAATTCCATTGTCAAACATAATCATTTTTTTTTCGAGAAATCATCAAAAATTTTTTTGGTTTTATGAGCTAATATCTAAATATTTTTGTATGTAAATAAGCTAACCGAAATATTACATTTGATAGATAATCTAATAAAGATCACGTTAGTATTTACAATTTCTAAATAGGGTTCCGTATTTTTCCGTAAGACAAGTACAAGTTAGAAATGCCGAGTTTTTTTCACTTTTTCGACTTTCTCATATTTATTCATAATTATCTAATTGTTTTACAAAATGAGATTTCAATATTCTATATACGAAATTTCAATGCGATCATTGCACAGTTATTATTTTCATGATTTCTATAGTAGTTCCATAATTATAGTACTTTTTGTCGAGCGCGGCGATATTGCAAGAAATTCCAATAAATTGTCGCGGTCTGCCATGAAATTTTGACGCTACTCGAAAAGTTATCACTCTCATTGTTACTTTTATTGAACGTAGTAGGTACTCGTACTATTCGAAACATAATCCTACTACTATTATACACGCGAAAGTTTCTAAGAATGTATGTATGGATGTTTGTTACTCTTTCACGCAAAAACTACTGAATGGATTTTGATGAAACTTTACAATCATATAGCTTACACATCAGAATAACACATAGGCTATAATTTATAAAGATATATAGTTTTCTATCATCATTATCCCAATTTTCCTTCACCACACGGGTGAAACCGCGGGGCGCAGCTAGTGGAAACATATATGATAAAATGGAGCGTTTCCTTTTATCTTTAATGAACAATACGATATCAGCCATTTTATGTCCTTTCTGTTGTAGATATCAATTCGAGTAATAATTTAAAATGGAAATACACTTAGTCATTGATATCTACATCGACGTCAATTTCCCGGCTCCTATAATCAGAAACCATTAAAACAAAGTAGTAACCATAAAACAAGCGCACATGTCATGTAGTTTGTAAAGTTCTTTCATTACGGGCTATTTCAATCGAGACGTTATTATACTGTCGATATATCGGGCCCTATTATTGCTCCTTTTATCGTTGACCTGAATAACTGGGAGCTGAAATAAGTATGTAAATTTTAATAAAGAATAAATATGTTTTCGATAGCTACTATTTTTTTTTATTATTCTAAATACTTCTAAATTGATATATTTTTTTATTACTTATAGCCACATTATTACCAATGTTACAAAATAACTCGGAAAAATTGGACACGCAAATGTAACAAATGCTCAGTGCCCACCTAACCAGGACTGTACTGTCCTGTATCAAGGCGGGTCAGACTAAATCATTAAAATTAGCCATTTAAATTATATAACTAACAAACGTTTTATTTTAAGTATTGTTAAATGTATTTAATTGAAATTGTATAATATATTATATTAGAATAATACCATAATACAACTCAAAATACAAAATTTGAGTTGTATTACAATATATCTTGAGGTGTCGACTACAACGGGCGAGCCCGTCACCACAGGGAGTTTTAACGATTAGTCGTTCTATCTCCCTGGAGTGAGCGTAGAAGACTTTGGACAAAACAATCCGACGTCTAGCTACGCCACAACCCGCAAGAGACCAACGCCTTACCGCGAGATAGCCAGGAATGCTACCTGGCGGGCGACACTCGCGTCCTTGCTACCGATTGTGACCAGATTTTTTCGGTCCCTCGATTGGTTCCGAGTTCGAGGTCGCTTGCGCGGTCCTCTCCCTTACGAAGCGGTGAAACGAAGAATACCGAATCTATCGCGGACCATGGCGTCCTTTGTCCGCCTCTGACACGGGATCGGATGGCCAATGGTCATTTCAAGAGCAGTCGCCGTAAGGTACGCAACCACCCCCGCTCTATAGGAAGCAATACAGCTTCCAGACTCCCCCGAGTGTTAGTCCGACTAGGTTAGTCCCGTTAGTCCCGATAGGGAGCTAACGGGCCCATGATGAGGTGGCCACGATGACCCATGTGTTCAGGGTCGGTCACACTCACGGGTCAACACCCATCCGATGGCCTCCACGCATGGGGTGCGAACCTGGGTAGGACACTGGGTCAACCAGTCTCCCCTGGGAATCAAACCTCTGGCGCTCCTGGACGGTCTGCGCACCGAGCGGCGCAAGCCAATCGACTGTGCTCTCCGACTAACAGTCGGGGGAGTCTGGGAACTGTATTGTTTCCTATAGAGCGGGGGTGGTTGCCTACCTTACGGCGACTGCTCTTGAAATGACCATTGGCGGGCGGCACTCGCGCCCTAACTACCAATTGTGACCAGATTTCTCCGGTCTCTCGATTCGTTCCGAGTTCGAGGTCGCTTGCGAGGTCCTCTCCCTTACGAAGGGGTGAAACGGAGTATACCGAATCTATCGCGGACCAAGGCGTCCTTTGCCCGACTCTGAACCGGGATCGGATGGCCAATGGTCACATCTCTATAGGAAACAATACAGTTCCCAGACTCCCCCGATTGTTAGTCGGAGAGCACAATCGATTGGCTTGCGCCGCACCTCACCTCATGTGCGAGTGTGGCCCGCTGATGCGTAAAATATACACCCACATGGGTGGTCATTACCTCCAACCTGAGGAGGTAAAACAATCTGGCGCCAAAAGCCTGTTGCAGTTCTTAAATGACACGAGGCTTACCGCAGAACTATAGTAGGTGGCTAACACAATAGATCAGCAATGGTCGCAGTGTTAAAAGGCTTATAAAGACCTTAGAAAAGCCCCACACAACAAATAAAACAAAAAATAATAAACCTTCCAATTCACGATAAGTAAGTATTCTTACACAAATTTAAATCTCGGTTCACAAAATTCAAATCCAAATCTCGTACGTTATCATCGATGAACGACTATGACATTCTTTAGGTTTTCGAAATATTTGGAGGAACCCGCCATTAATGCAATAATACTCAAAGTCACATCCTGTCTCATTTTCACAGTAACAGATCAAACTATGTACAATAAATGAATCCTTGCACCTCAAATTTAAAATTAGCAGCTAATATCACATTATACCAGACAGCAGCTTCTCTTAGAACAAAATTGAAATCAAAACGAATACGTCACGAGTCTTAAGTGCTCGGATACGGCTGCCAGATGTCCCGCTACTCTGCCCACGCAGATATATTACATTACATTACATTTTCGTTGTGTCCAGTTGACGGCTAAAAACTGCTCTTGGACATGTCAAAATAATTGGGTTAGGTAGTAAGTTTCGTTACTACTCTTTACTGAACATACATCTATAGTCAAGAATTAACTACTAGATTGTCAAACTATAAATATAAATAATCAAAATAGAAGCCTAATATTTGAAGTAGTTAGTAATTCGAAAAGATACGTAGTAAAATTAAACATCGTAATATTTAAATTGTCAGTAAAATGTTAAATAATCAAATTAAATCAACGTTATGCATTTTAAACTAAAAGTACAGATATAAGACCATATAAAATAATCGGACAATAAGGCTCTACTTTTTTCAGTAATTTAAATAGGCACAATATTTGAAAAATCATGGCCCTCAAATTTGGCCAGATTATAGAATAATTAAAAAAAACCTTTAAAATGGGATTATGTAATTATATTTTCTTGAAAAATATTATTATATCTATGAATAGTACGCAATTTAGTAAATATATGGATATGAACGTTTTCTATTCGTCAATGTATGTATGATTCATCTGCTTTTCTAATTTAGTTTTTACTTCTATTTTAAGGCTCCCTTCCGAGTTGACGCGACTAAAAATTTTGGTATTTTTGCAATGCCTCGCGCCCGCGCGCTTTCGATATATACATAAAGATGTATAGGTATACCGCGTCGACAAGGGAATACGTCCCACCGTTGGCAGTGGTCAATTACGAATGACGATTTCGGCTCCGCGCGTCGACTAATATAGTCGATTTGGCTTTTCAATTATAATATAATAAATTATCAAATGAACAGTTTTTTTATAAATTAAAAAATAGATTACAATAATAAAATAACTTAAGATCACTGTGTTATTTTTTATATCACTCAAAAGTATCTTTAATAAATAGAAAAAATAATTGTTTGGCCATAACATTTCTGGAAATTACGTAATTTCAAACATTTTTTCGTATATTTTGTGTATGGAATTTCCAAAAACTGTCTTGATACTATGCAAATAGACCATACGCTGGTGTAAATAGTATTTTTTTAATATTGAGAATCATCTGAAGGTTTTTCAAAAACTGAAGACAAATCTCGCTCTTTTTTATTTTTTTGGAAAACAGTAACAGAATAAAGATAATTTACAATTAATATGGAAATAATTTACCAATTTCGCCATGGCGAAATGATAGCTTAAGGACGGGTTTTTTAAAATCCAGCATAATTGTATTAAAATTCTTTTTCATGTTCTCACAACCAGAACACAAAATTATTCTTCATATAGCTTTTAGCCGCCGCGGCCGCCACGGCCTCTTAACCTTTCTGCCCAGTATCTCTTAACGATTGTATTTATAATTTATCTTACAAATTACTTTATGCAATAAATATTACTTTCAAATTCATAAGAAACTATAGTCCTAATACTAATCTATACTAATATTATAAAGATGTAAAGTTTGTGAGGTTGTAGGAAGTAATCTCTGGATCTACTGAACCGATTTTGAAATTCTTCTACCAATAGAAAGCCACGTTATATGTGAGTGTCATAGGCTATATATTAATCCGAAAAATGAAAAGACTTTTTCGTGGTAGTCGGATTTGCAAAGTAAGTCGGAGAAAAAACGGTCGAACGAAAACGTTTCTAACTAACGCTGCCTTAACGATGAGAGATATATGATTAAGTTCTAGGGAAAAGTTGTAGAGCTTGATAATGCCTACAAAAAATTCGACGACAGCATATGTCTAACTTTTATATTTAAGTCACAAAAAATTGTATTTTATGTTAAAAAAATAATTTAAATCGTTAGGTCATGTTTATTGGTCATATTATCAACAAGTTTGAATTCTTATCAAAATAAGAGTCATATGATTGCCGTTTTACTGAATAAATGGTTAAATAAATAAGACACTCATAAATAAGACACTCACAAGAAGACACTCACAAATAACGGTAATATAGTCAAATTGGCATGCAAATACATACATACATATGCAGTAAAAATATAACCCTTCTTTTGGCAGTCAGGAAATAAATCATAGCACTCAGTACTAACCGAACCACACTCATAATTTCATCACAAGTAAAAAATTTTACCGCCCAACGAAGTGGGCACAGGTCAGCTAGTTTTGAATATTTTATTTTGCCCATAATTTGTATTTATGGACAAAGAAACAAAATACAAAGTATTCCTTTTGTTTCATATATAATTAAGCAACTATGTAGGTACTACCTATCTGCTATTTAATATGAGACAAAACCCGTGTGTGCTTGTGACGTAACAATGATGCTGTGGCTTCGTTTGATGGTAGCAAATTAGAGGCCAGCAATAATTAGGTATCGATTCGTATTAGGAGCCATCAAATGCACGGACTTATCGTGACAGGTTAATTACAAAGGATAGAAGCACAATGAGATATTCCCAACAATGGCGTATTTAACGACAGTCGCAGCAATCGCTTAATAATGATTATTCAATTTATGATTTTCTGCCGATTTACCATAGGTGAATACATATCTATGTATCTTGGATAATCTTATACTGTATGGGCAAATATTATACTGTTGATGTACATCTTAATAAAATTTAGTTAGATAGTAGTAGGTAGGGCGGTATCGACTACAACGAGTGAACCCGTCACTCCAGGCTGGTGTAACGGAATATGATCGTTCTTTCAGCCGTGGGATGAACGTAGAAGACTTATAAACAAGACGATCTAATGTCTAGCTTCGCCAACAAGCCCGTTAGAGGCCAACGCCTTATGGCGAGGCACCGGGAAAGGTAACCAGCGGGCAACCTCCCCCCTTAACTACCAGTTTTGGTGGGATATCTCCGTCTGGAGTTCTGGAGAGAACCTTCAGAATACCTTCTTCCTACCGACTGGTTACTGGTCCGAAGTCGCTTATGCGGCCTCTACCTGTTGTATTACAGCGTTAATTCGGTTTGAATTTATCGCGGACACAGGCGTTCTTTGCCCGTAGTCCCACACGGGATCGGGTGGCTCGAGGTCATTTCAAGAGTGGCATGACAACAGGTCAACATCCATCCCCGCTGCTTAGGAGACATTATATTTCAATAGTCTCTAGACTCCTTCAGCAATTATTCAGAGTGCACGACCGATTGGCGTCGCCGAAAGGTGCGCAGACCATCCAGTAGCGCCGGGAAGCAATCCCGCCAGGAGAAACCGGTTCACCAGCTGTGAGGCCTGAGACGCGAGAGTCTTATCCGGGGTAGCCTTCCGTACGAGGAGGCTTCTGAATAGGAGCTGAATCGTGAGTTGAATCGATCCGAAAACAAAATGGATCTTGTGGCCCAATCTGCACGAAATCATTCGCTACCAATTTAGTTAGATAAGAAGTTTAAGAACAAATCAAGGATCGATTTATTACGGTTTGCGAGACTTGGATTAACTGACAACGTTAGGGATGTCACTGGGAGACAAAAAAATCACCGGAAAATGGTAGAAATCACCGGAAATCGTCAACCTCAGTAAAAGTACAAATTATCTATAATTTGTAGTAACAATATCGAAACGGGTGAAACAACAGTGAAAAAAATAGAGAACAAAACAACGAATCCGACAATTCCCTCACGAAATTATTCAGAAATCTTATTGCGCTTCCCAGGCAAACTTCTTTACTTACTCCAGGACATCATGGCCAAAACATATTTGGAGAAGCTCTTCACATGTGCCAAAGGACATATTGAGGTCTCGCCTCATTAGCTTTACACATGACTATTATTTAAATTCACTTTTTTTAATTCGATATCAATCTCTATTTAAAAAAACGCTCAATTCGAGTGACTTGGTGGCGTTAACAACATCAGCATAATAAGCTATCTGGATTTCATTCTTCATCATTCCAATGTCTTATTAATATTCTATGTGATTTTCATAATCATCCCCCAGCATCTTATTTGCTTTCTCAGCTAAATTTTTAATGTGTTTCTTGAAATTTAGATTTGAATCGAACGTAATTGCTAGATCCAGCTTCCTAGATGCATTCCTTAGGTTTCTACCATTGATTGTATAGTCGCATTTAACCGATCTTTCTATATAAGTACCTCGCCTTTAACAAATACCATTTAAATTACCACAAAAATCCTCAATTAAAAATATTTTCCCATGATGTTCCATTTCCTATTTGCTCTACGCCTCGCTTTCATTAATCCGCCCTTTAACGTCGTTAAACCAATTTTTTTCTCTGTCTGCCTCGGGCCTTTCAAGAAGGAAAAAATCCCCGAGAGGTTTATATTTACGGTCAAATAATAAAGCTACAGCGGCGTACGCCAGGGATCGGCACTTGACCCATTTCTTTCCGACCTCTTTCGGCGCGGTTTTACGACCGGCGAGTACTTTAATCATTGTGAACGATATATTTGACTAGGAACAGCGAGTTTTCTAAGGAAACAAACGACATAAATGGAAATTAAAATGACGTCATTAAGAATAAATCGCGGCCAAACAAATTACAATAACCACCATGTAAGTCAATAAAGAATTTGCCATAAACATGAATGCAATTAAAATATTTTAATACTAAAATTGTGAATTTACTTACACGAAATATGTAGATTACATACTCGTAGGTCACACTAAATGTTTCCGGAACCGGTCTTTTACAAAATCAATTAAAGTATAATAATCACAACATTGGAAAATGAGCTCTTGACTAAAGTTTGTTTAACCGCCCTGCCTTTGGGTGGTTGATCAAAAAGTAGGTTAAAATCGTTGGTTTTTTATTAGATTTTTAATAACAATACTTGTTTACAATATACCAAAAAACTTTTTTTTACACAATAAACCCATTTATGACCCTTTTTGTATTTAAAATCATAGGCTATCGAAGGAACTGTGTTCTGCTATTTATGCCATACGAAAAATCAAATTTCTAGCCGGTGAACAAGCCGCAATGAGCACATACTATGCGTGCTTTCATTCGAAGATGGCTTATGGTATCCTAACATGGGGTAATGCCCCAGATAGTAATCGTATTTTTATACTGCAAAAGCAAGCTCTCAGGACGATATTTGGGTTAAAAAGAGACGATCACTGTGCTCCGATCTTTAAAAATAAACAATATTAATTTTTCAATCTGAATTTATATATCAGTGCTTAATTTATGCGAAAGCAAATTTGAAAAACGAGGAAAAGCATTCGAGTCTGCATGAACATAACACTCGCAATAAAAATAATGTAGTAATTCCCAAAGTGCGGCTTTCTTTATACCAGAGATCATTTTTATATTTGGGGTTTAAATTTTTCAACTCGTTGCCAGCAGAAATTAAAATACTTCAAGAGGTTGCATTTAAGAAATGCATAAAAAGAAACTTAACCATGCATGCTCTCTATAATGTTGATGAATTTGACAAGGCCGTCTTAGTTTTTAAAAAACAATTTATCTTTTATCAAATTTGTTCTGTATTTCGTCACCGTAGTGTTGACTTTATTGTGAAACTTATTGTTTATTAACTGATTATTAATTTTTTTTTTGATTGACTATTTTTAAAAACTTATTGATAGATGTCTGTTATTTGAGTCTGCAAGATTTAATTTTTATAATTCATCCGATGGTGCCTTGCCTTTACATATAAAAAGTATATGTACACGTAATGAAGTTGTAATAACTTCTAGAAAATGTAAAATGACGTATTCCACAGTAAGTAATTTTTGGAATTAATAATATATGACTATGACTATGACTATAGGAACAGTTTGACGTATCACGTATGCTTTGTAGGTTTTTTTTTGCTTTCTTTTGTACTTGAACGTACGGGATACGGGTTGTTGCGTTCGGGAGATAATGTAGCGGACGTATAACGTACATTCGTATAGATAGGGCGGTTAATCTAACCGTCATTTGCTTTTATCATTGTGACGTTATTTAAAAAAATGCAAGTATGTATTTAGATGGATTTAATCGTGACAATTTTCGCTTTATGATTTTAAATGGTCTATTTTGTGACCTATCAAAAGCATTTGACTGCGTTAACCACAATATTTTGCTGAATAAATTAGAACACTATGGTATCAGAGACAAAGGGCTAAATCTAATTCAATCATACCTACAAAATAGGTATCAAACGACAGAAGTAAATGGAACAAGAAGCCAACCGATTCTGGTAACAAAGGGTGTACCTCAAGGTTCCATTCTAGGTCCATTTTTATTTTTAGTGTACACCAATGACTTGCCGGGATGTGTGTCATCCGAGAATGATAACATTACACTGTTTGCAGATGACACATCTCTTATCTTCTGTGACAAAAATAAGGAAACATTAATAAATAGAATTAGGTATACGAGTGATCAACTCTTGATTTGGTTGAATGCTAATGAATTACGTCTAAATATTACAAAATCAAAAATAATTCCTTTTCTCTTAAGACCTGCCAATGCTGACTATTTAAATGAATTACACGACTATTTTGAAATCGACATCACAGAAGATATAAATTTTCTAGGATTAAGAATTGACAGTAAATTACAATGGAATGCGCACATCCAACAATTATCTAGTAAGCTATGTAGTTCGATATACTCTATTAAAAAAAATAGAAGTCTTTGTGGTTTTGCGGCAGCCAAATCAGTATACTTTGCGTATTTTAACTCATTAATGACTTATGGACTACTGTTTTGGGGAAATGCCGCAACCAGTAAAGGAATCTTTCTTTTGCAAAAGAGAGCACTGCGCAGCATGTATCAGGTAACGACTAGGAGCTCATGCAAAGAATATTTCAGCAAGGCAAGGGTAATGACTATGTATTCGGCGTTCATATACCAGTGTTTAATGTATACTAGACAGCACCTCGCAGAAACTGCAATTAATTCAGACATTCACTCGCATCATACCCGCGGTAGCTCCCTTTTATGCGTACCCCGAATACGACTGGCAAAAGTACAGAAAAGCTACTTGTATCTTAGCATTACATTTTATAATCTACTCCCTACAAAATTTAAACAGCTGGAGGACATAAAATTAAAAAAAACATCAAGGAGATGCTGATAGGCCACCCTTTCTATAATCTGGCCGAATTTGAGGGCCATGATTTTTCAAATATTGTGCCCATTTAAATTACTTAAAAAAGTAGAGCCTTATTGTCTGATTATTTTATATGGTCTTATATATGTACTTTTAGTTTAAAATGCATAACGTAGATTTAATTTGATTATTTAACATTTTACTGACAATTTGAATATTACGATGAATAATTTTACTACGTATCTTTTCAAATTACTAACTACTTCAAATATTAGGCTTCTATTTTGATTATTTATATTTATAGTTTGACATTCTAGTAGTTAATTCTTGACTACCTATGTTTGTTCAGTAAAGAGTAGTAACGAGACTTACTACCTAGCACAATTATGTTGACACGTCCAAGAGGTCTTTAGCCGTCAATTGGACACGACTAAAATGTAATGTAATGTAATGTAATATGATCTAAGTGTAATTTAATTTAGGATAGCTCAGCAGAGCTTCGCTCGATTTCAAACTGCTTTTGGCAATGGTCGAAGAATTGGTTGTAATTGTACAATTTAGGGCTGGTTGTAAGAGATTGATGCAAGATAATAAACCCGCCTACTGAACTTTCGCAATAAAGAATAATAATAATTAATAATTAATAATAATAATATTTAACGCTTTATTTGCTTAATCAAAACGGCGAGCTTATTGCCTAAAAGCAATATCTTACAGCTAACCGTAACCTAGTGGAACAACATGTTATGCGGTAAAAATAAACTAATAAATTAAATTTATAAACATTTGAATTCAGCAGGAAAAAAAACAATAAATTTAAGAAGAAACAAACAATAAACCTATAATGACGCAGGGGACGCAATAGGGAGGGACAAATAGGGAAAACTTTATGAGAGTGGGTTCAAGTGTTCTTTAAACCTGCGTTTGAAGCAAAACAAATTCGTTGCAATCCTTATACGTGTAATTCAAACGCGGTCGTGTAATCTCAGTGACGAATTTCGTGAAGATCGCAAGTCCACCGCTGTCATCAACAAAGACATCGATACTCTGCGCCATATGATCGAAATAGGTAGGCATGTGACCTCTTATGAGATTCCGGCATCCTTCGGCATAGTCATTAATCAGGTACGATCACCACAAACAATCAACACAAACATTTGGCTGTGACAAACCTGTGCTCCCGGTAAATTCCACATAATTTGAACGAGGCTCACAAAACGGGACGCGTCTTTTAGTGCAATGTCATGCTTACGAGATTCAATGAAGGAGCGTCCGATTTGGTGTGGAATATAGTAACAGGTGACGAAACACGGATTTACAGCTATGATGGCGAAACAAAGCATCAATCGACCATTTGGGTCTATCAATATGAGCAGAACCCAACAAAAAAGAACGCGCGTGCAAACGCCTCGAAGTGGATGATCGTTTTTTTTTTAAGAAAACTGGACACGTGGCTACTGTTGCTTTCAAGAATTATCATACCCTGAATGCTAATTGGTACCCTACCATCTGCTTGCCCGAAGTTATTGACGAACTCCGTAAATGCAACCGTAAACGCTGCATCATCTTTCACCATGACAATGGCAGCTCTTATACGGCCAGAGAGAAAAACGAGTTTTTGAAGACGAAAAACGCGGACCTCATGAGCTATCCTATATAAAGACCCGACTTGGCACCTTGTACTTTCTTTTCTTTTCCAAACAATAACAACCAATTACGCAGTCAACGATTTCCATCGTCAGAAGAGGCTTTCAAACAATATTTTATTTATTTATTTATTTATTTATAAGTACTTATTACAATGGTTACGACTAATTATACCAAACAAGTTCAAGAATCAAACATAAACAGTTCAGAGAAACCGTCACATCGTGTTTGGCACCTGTCTAAAACTCATCTAACTGGGTCAACTAAGGCCTGTATCTAGATGAGCTAATTACAATACGTATAATGACAATGATAAGCACGTCATATCAGGTAACTACATATAACTAAACAAAATATTTACTAGCTATAATATCTATAAATATATATATTAGATAAATATATACAAACATACATAAATATATAAACATACATATAATATATATATATATATATATATATATATATATAAATATATATATATATATATATATATATATATATATATATATATATATATATATATATATATATATATATATATATATATATATATATATATATATATATATATATATATATATATATATATATATATATATATATATATATATATATATATATATATATATATATATATATATATATATATATATATATATATATATTTAAAATAAAATTAGTAAAAGCTACTTACAAAGCAGCGAAGGAAATCCCAGCTTGGATCGGGAAATGCTAATATTTGAATGAGATATACTTACGGATGTGCACGACTTTCGACGGTGCAAGTAAGTTTAAAGGTCCTTTTGCAGTCGACTAACGATCACTATTCATCCATATATCTCAAAAATCAAGCTAATCCTTTTGCAACAAAAAATGCCTCCAATTGAGACGAAAATAAGCGAAAAAATGAAAAATTAAACAAATTGATCACTTCGGCAAAGCCGTGACATAAATGAAGGTGACATATCGAAATAATTCAAATTTCGAATGCTACCCACATTTAAAATATGATGCAATTGGCTGAGTTTGTTATTAACGAGCCATTAAATCGAAATAAAAATAAAAAACTCCATATGCTTAATGAAATGAAAGAAGAAACTTCAATCTTAATTTCTGGCAGAGAAGTTTATAAAAAATGTTGTATAATGTTATCAAAATACGGTAAACCAGTATAAAATTGTATAATATTAAAAAATATGTAAAGAAACATTGTAGAAAACAGTATAATATTTTTATATTTGATAAGTTTTGTAAAGAAATCCGTTTATAGGATGATATGTTTATTTAAAATAAAATTAGTAAAAGCTACTTACAAAGCAGCGAAGGAAATCCCAGCTTGGATCGGGAAATGCTAATATTTGAATGAGATATACTTACGGATGTGCACGACTTTCGACGGTGCAAGTAAGTTTAAAGGTCCTTTTGCAGTCGACTAACGATCACTATTCATCCATATATCTCAAAAATCAAGCTAATCCTTTTGCAACAAAAAATGCCTCCAATTGAGACGAAAATAAGCGAAAAAATCAAAAATTAAACAAATTGATCACTTCGGCAAAGCCGTGACATAAATGAAGGTGACATATCGAAATAATTCAAATTTCGAATGCTACCCACATTTAAAATATGATGCAATTGGCTGAGTTTGTTATTAACGAGCCATTAAATCGAAATAAAAATAAAAAACTCCATATGCTTAATGAAATGAAAGAAGAAACTTCAATCTTGATTTCTGGCAGAGAAGTTTATAAAAAATATAAGTTTATAAAGCATATGGAGTTTTTTATTTTTATTTCGATTTAATGGCTCGTTAATAACAAACTCAGCCAATTGCATCATATTTTAAATGTGGGTAGCATTCGAAATTTGAATTATTTCGATATGTCACCTTCATTTATGTCACGGCTTTGCCGAAGTGATCAATTTGTTTAATTTTTGATTTTTTCGCTTATTTTCGTCTCAATTGGAGGCATTTTTTGTTGCAAAAGGATTAGCTTGATTTTTGAGATATATGGATGAATAGTGATCGTTAGTCGACTGCAAAAGGACCTTTAAACTTACTTGCACCGTCGAAAGTCGTGCACATCCGTAAGTATATCTCATTCAAATATTAGCATTTCCCGATCCAAGCTGGGATTTCCTTCGCTGCTTTGTAAGTAGCTTTTACTAATTTTATTTTAAATAAACATATCATCCTATAAACGGATTTCTTTACAAAACTTATCAAATATAAATATATATATATATATATATATATATATATATATATATATATATATATATATATATATATATATATATATATATATATATATATATATATATATATATATATATATATATATATATACAAACATGTTTACGAGTTCACCACGGAGGACTGAAATAAATATAGTGAAAATTGGTTTTTTAGTCTAAAAAGGTTATGAACGCTTACGGAGAATATTTGAGAAACAATAAATTGAATTACGGTCGTATATTGTATTTTTTCTTATTCATTCCGGAAATATTCAGTGTGGCCCTCGTATTAATAAGGTAGACATGCTCAGGCACTTACTTGAAGCGAAAAAAAAAACATTTGAATATAGTGTGCGAGTAGACTGCAGTACATATGATAAAGCGGTCTGACGGTAGGGTAATTATTTCTTTAATTATTTTGCAATTTAATGAGAACCTTAAGTCGTGTATGGTTCAGCCTTCAAAGCTATGAAAGCCATTGAAAATACGACGATTAATTTGGTTAGTGCGTATCTGCCATAAAAGAAATTCGTTTATGACATTCCCAAGATTCTTCACAGTTTTGGAATACTCAATATTATTACCGTTTATTTGTAGGATCGATAATAACGTTTTGTTAATAGTAGACATTCGTTTCTGGCCACCATTCACAATCATGGAGATACAGGAATAAAACCCTGTATCTCCAACCGTTCGTAGCACGCACTGCCAAGTTCCAGGCGACTAGTCGATACTTAGGCCTCAAACTTTTCAATAAATTGCCCGAAAGATTAAAAGAAATTAAAAACATCGATATTTTCAAGAGATCCATCCGAGTCTATCTGCTTAAAATCAACATGTATGCCCATAACGACTTCTTAAAATATTTTGAAAATACATAGCATCGTATCTACCCATTTAATCTAATACATATTATTTACCGTTAATTGTTTTGTTGTAAACTGTTATCATATAGTCTATGTTTTCGTAAATTGGTAAGTTTAAAACTATATATTGTATATCATCTCTTGTCTAAATTGAGTAACTAATTTAAGATTAATTACTGTCATTCCTACACAATTGTATGGTTGTATTGGAAATAAATACCTTTTACTTTACTTTACTTTAATCGCTTGCACTTTAGCCGGATTTATGATTAAGCCATGTTTTTAGCCCAACATGATATGTGATTTAATTTTAAATTGTTAAAAAAGCGACAAAAAAGTTTCATAGCTTGAAATCTTTAAAAAAAATCAAAGCGTCATAAATATGATTCGATTTGTACGCTTTAGTACGGAACCCCAAAAAGAAGGTGTGTTTCGGTGCCGTGTGCACAAGGTAAGCCAATAAGCGGTCTGCTCGAAAGTACCCCCAAAGCGAAAGGTTAATAATCTCCCAGTTAATGCATATTGCTATGCCCCCTCCCGAACTAGACCCCCCTAAACCCCCTAAACCCCCCGGGCCCCCAGCCGATGAATAAATCACCCCGCCGACACCCGCGCTACCCCCCCCCCCTACCCCACAGTCGACCGTGGCTCGACAAACCGCGCCACACTAATCCATTAAATCAGCACTATGTCCTTTCACCGCTTCGTCGCTCGCACCAACACGACCATCGCCGGCAAGCTAAGTGTGAGAGTCGACTGCTTCTAACGCCACCAACTGTATACCTAAGTATCTATAATATTGTAATGGACGAAAGGAGTGGATGTGTATTTATCACTGAAATGTTTATATAGGGTCCTTACCTATGTATTTAATTGCTGGTTTCTTTTCACACTGGCAACTTAGAACTTGGATAACTCGAGTTTGAGTTGGAATTTAAAATTCGAATAAATTTTAATTCAAGGTCATGTTATTTATTTATTTATTTATTGGTCCACAAAAAAATTACACCGTTAGCACTTAACATAGATTGTGTTGCTCCTAACTAGGCAGAGCCTGTTCTAAGGAGAACACCAATACAAATGATTATAAACTACATAACTTCCAAAATAAAAAATAAAAAATTGAATCAAATCAAGTTAAAATGAAATTCTCACTACACCAAAATAATATTAGATCTATAAACAAGTGATACTAAATAATAATGTGTAATAATAACAATATATAATAGCAATAATAAATAATCATTTATAATAATAACTAATATATAGCAATTAGTAAAAATACGTATATAAAATATATAGAAAATAAATATATCTATTTATTTTAAAATTGTGATGAATGTTTTCTCCGTCTGTCTCCTACCAAGGTTTATTAACCATAATGTAAGGTGATATTTTTGTTGGTTGTTGCTAATTTCTAATATGTTCTCTTTACTCATGATAAATTAACCATTCTTGGAGCAAGAAAGCTGTAATGACGTTGTCCAAAAGACGTTAGACGTTTCGGCACTTTAAAGTTTCCCTTATAACGACCTGATCTCTCGCTGTTTTCCGGAAAAACACAATATTCGTCTTTATTGTTGTTTTTGAGACGAAGTATTGCTTTGAGGCAATACAACTGCCTCAAATCAAGCAATTGTGCCTCAACATAAAGGTCGTCAGAAGGGTAACGCCTTTTTTCCTCCTTTTTAGGAATCAGCTGTTGATTTTTGTCTTTCTGTTGTTTGTTTTTGCTCAAATATTTTCGTTTGTGCAAGCATGGTAAGGTATATGAGATACTGTGCCGGTGTGTTCCATTACAGCTTCTTACAGTAGGGCGGTGTCGACTACAATGGGCGAACCCGTCACCCCCAGGCTGGTATACCGATATGTAATCGTTCTTTCAGCCGTGGGATGAGCGTAGAAGACTTACAGACAGGACGATCTACTGTCTAGCTCGCCAACAGACCGTTATAGTCAACGCTTTATGGCGAGGCACCGGGAAAGGCACACAGCATGCAGCCTCGCCCCCTAACTACCAGTTTTGGTAGGATATCTCCGTTTGGAGTTAACCTTCAGGATACCTCCATCCTTCCGACTGGTTACGGGTGCGAAGTCGCTTACGCGGCCTCTACCCGTTGTATTACAGCGGTAATTCAATTTGAATTTACAGGAGAAACCGGTCCACTAGTGTTGAGGGCTGAGACGCGAGACTCTTACCCAGGGTAGCCTTCCGCACGAGGAGGCTTCTGAATAGGAGCTGAATCGTAAGTTGAGCCGATCCGAGAACAAAATGGATCTTATGGCCCAATCTGCACGAAGCCATTCGCTACGCTACAGCATCTTACAGTCTGGCTTTACAGGTGCCGTAAATGTGTACTGTTAAGAACTGCAAAAAACTATGGAGAAGCTCGTGATTAAATAACCGATCCTGGTCAATCGCTCATCGCCACTGATTCTGCATGTCAACGTATAACCACAGATTTCACTGTAAGCAGTTGCAAAGTTGCAGGAGTTGCGGCTGGAGACTCTTGGTCACTTACCGTACTTGCCGAACCTTGCTCCGATAGTGTCATTTTTATTTCAGAACATCGATAACTTTTTACAAGGGGAAAAAATCAACTTTGAAGAATCGTTGAAAAACGCCTTCAAAGCATTCATTGATGCCTGTCCACGAGAGTTTTACAGCAGGGGAATCAACCAACTCCCATTAAAATAACAAATCTGTATAGATATTAGGGTCAATATTTCTATTAATTAAATATATATTTTTCATACAAAGTTTTAGCCCTAAATTTCCTATATAGAAGAGCAACTTTATAAGGACCCAATATATAGTTTACTTGGTGATTAGTCCGCCTTTGTATGATTTATCCCCTTGAGTATGATACGACCAAATCTGGTTCTGAAACAATTATCCGTTGAGTATGATACGACCAGATCTGGTTCCGCGTTTTTTTCACTTCTTTGACGTTCTCATATTTATTCATAATTATCTAATTGTTTTACAAAATGATATTTTAATATTCTATATTTGAAATTTCAATGCAATCATTGTGCAGTTGGTGTAGTAGTTTCGTAGTTATAGTAATTTAAGGTCGATGTCGCCGAAAATCCTGCAAAAGAGAGAGATGCATCCATGAAAATACCCATTTACTCCAAGGGTTATTCACGGTTTCATTAAAAAAATACTCGCTACTCGCGGATACAATATTTTACTAGATACTCTAAAGAATAACTAAATAATGATCGAGTGTCGTAGAAGTATTTATATCAGGGCACGGTTTCCAAAATCTTCCCGTAGCGCTTTGGAGCATTTTTCCCCATTCATTATTACGACTCTTGGGTAGCTACCTAAAAATATCGGTACAGGAACGTAGATATTGACGACGACGTACAGTGGAAATAAATATTACTCAGCTGGTATTCAGACCGTGAAGTGCCCCCCATAGGTCGTAGGCCGTGGGCCTCCCTTCCTATGCAGGTTGCTACCCCGATGTCCGAGAAATGCGCGCGATAGGCGGTGCTACGCCGGACGCATACATCGCCCGCTACGACTGCCGACTGCTACGATCGTTACGTTCGCTACGCTTCAGAGGATGGAAATACACGCGCGGTTATTTCATTCAATTTAATATAATATTATTAAATAATTTATATAACAATTTACTCATTTAAGAGTCGTTAACTACTACGGGCGGATCCGCCACCCCAACAAGCTATAACGGTATCAGATCATTCTTTCTCGCATGGAGTGAACGCTGAGACTTAGAGAAAACACACTCCACTGTCTAACTACTTCAACAAGCTCGTAAGATTTCAAGGCCTTACCGCAAGGCACTGAAAAGCAAACTTAGCAGTCCGACTTAGTGCCCTTAATATTAGATTTGGACGGATGTCATCCAGTTTGAAAACAGATTCGAAATTGCTTGTGTGGTCTCTACTTGATGTTAGCGATAAGTCAGTGCGAAACTATTACGGACCGTAGCGCTCTTTGTCCGTCATTATCACACGGGATTGGGTGGCGAACGGATCGCTTCAAAGGTATAGCAGGCATCAGGTTTCGAGATCCCCCGGTCAATAGCCGAAGTAAACAATCGATTGACAATCGCAGCACGATGCGCAAACCGCCCGCAAGTCGCAAGTCGCCCGAGTTGTTCATCCAGATTGAAACAACCGATCCCACCTGTCCAGGACACAGCCGTGGAGGCTACCGAATGGGAGTTTAACCGTAAGTTAAGCAGACCCAATAGGTCATAATGCCTAAGCTGCCTGGAACCGTTAGACATCTTGATACAGACAGATATGAGGTCTTGCTGACCAAGTGAACTTTTAGATACATATATATATAGTAATTCTCGATTGCCCTTCTCTCATTTTCTAATATCCCCTTTCATTATTCTGATATTTCATTAGCTACGCTAATAAAAATTAAACCTCTCTTATTTTAGACTAGCTGACCCGTTCGTTCGTTGGGCGGTAAAACTTTTTACTTGTGATGAAATTATGAGTGTGGTTTGGTTAGTACTGAGTGCTATGATTTATTTCCTGACTGCCAAAAGAAGGGTTATATTTTTACTGCATATGTTTTTATGTATTTGCATGCCAATTTGACTATAATTATTACCGTTATTTGTGAGTGTCTTCTTGTGACTGTCTTATTTGTGAGTGTTTTATCTCTTTAACCATTTATGCAGTAAAAGAGAAATTATATGCAGTAAAAGGGAAAAGTCTTTTGTTTTAAACACTTGAGACGATACATTTACTTATTTTGATAATAATTCATAATTGTTGATAATATGACCAATAAACATGACCTAACGATTTAAATTATTTTTTTAATACAAAATACTACTTTTTGTTACTTAAATATAAATGTTAGACATATGCTGTCGCTGACTTTTTTGTGGGCTTTATCAAGCTCTACAACTTTTTTCTAGAACTTAATCATATATCTCTCATCGTTAAGGCAGCGTTAGTTAGAAACGTTTTCGTTCGACCGTTTTTTTCGACTTACTTTGGAAATCCGACTACCACGATAAAGTCTTTTCATTTTTCGGATTAATATATAGCCTATGACACTCACAAATAACGTGGCTTTCTATTGGTAAAAGAATTTTCAAAATCAGTACAGTTGATCCAGAGATTACTTCCTACAACGTCACAAACTTTACCTCTTTATAATATTAGTATAGATTATATTTCGTAGTTTTGTAATGATCCTTTGCTATAGATCGTGTCATTATAATATTAGTATAGATACAGTGAAGCCTTGATTATCCGAACTCAATCTAATCCTAACGACTCTGCAATCCGAACGCCTTTGTTAATCCAAACAGGGTAAAAAATAGTGTTCTGCTTATCAAGGCTCTACTGCAGTAGTAGTAAATTTCTGTTTCACTTTTTTTTTTAAAAACTTCGTCGGCGACGAGCGCGAATAATGTAAAAGTAACGCATTAAACACGTTCAATATCATCGTTTACAGTACACAGAGAGACTTCCATATGGAAACGATATTAATCACGGTTCATTTCGGACTCATCTTGAAAAAAAACTTTGAGCGTTCGCACACGCGTTACCTACTAGCGGGTGGACGGAAAACTAAAAGAATGTTGAAAAACACACCAGACTATTATTAAATTGCTTACCTATATTATGCAAGGGTTGGACTTGGTCTGACTCCATGTTGCTGGGAGTTAATGGGCCCTTACTGAGTTGGCCACGCAGACCCATTATGTTCAGGGTTGGTCACACTCACGGGTCAACGCCCATCCGGCGGTCTCCACGCATGAAGTGCGAGCCTGGGTAGGACTCTGGCCTTATGGTTAGTTTTCCCTGGGAATCAACCTTCTGGCGCTCCTGGACGTTCTGCGCACCGTGCGGCGTAAGCCAATCGACTGTGCACTCTAACTAACAGTCGGGGGAGTCTGGAAGCAGTACTGTTTCCTATAGAGCGGGGGTGGTGGCGGACCTTACGGCGACTGCTCTTGAAACGACTATCAACTACCCGATCCTAGGTGAACAGCCGGGCAAAGGATGCCGTGGTCCGCGATAGATTCGGTATACACCGTTTCACCGCTTCGCAAAGGAGAGGACCGCGCAAGCGACCTCAAACTCGTAACCAATCGAGAGACTGGAGTAATCTGGTCGCAATTGGAAGTAAGGGCGTGAGTGTAAGCCCGCTGGGTAACACTCCTGGCTATCTCGCGGTTAAGGCGTTGGCCTCTTACGGGTTTGTGACGGAGCTTGACGGTGGACTGTTTTCGTCCAAGTCTTCTGCGCTCACTCCAGGGAGATAGAACGACTAATCGTTAAAACTTACTGAGGTGACAAGCTCGCCCACTGTAGTTGACAACCTTAGTTGACTCCATGTTGCAACGAGCGCTTGTGGCAAATTGTCGGAAAAGATGCGGGCAGAAAATTCTCAGTAAATTGCTCGTCGTTTCGTGCGCGCGATGCGGCCACATAGAGCGAACGTTGCATTGCATATCGTGTTAACAATATACTTATGTACGCGGCTTAAGATTGTTGTTATTTTGATTCGGGTGCACACGTCCTCGTCAAAAAGAAGCCTGTTCATCGAAAGGGAACCAGCAAGACGGTCCGAAGACCTGCGTCAAATGCCTGTTGGTTAGTCAGCGTAGAGGGGAGCTGGTGATAAATAAGAGAGCGGTCGACTTGCGGAAACCACCACACACCTAGCAGCGGAAGTTAATATGACGAAAAAGAAAAGACGAGAAAATTCTTCGGATATGGCGAGGAAGCGAAACCACCACGTGCATTTCCGGTTTCCGTGTTTCTTTAGTCCGAGCGTCGGTTCTCGTCGGCTCGGCCGTCTAGTGGTTCTGCGTAGAGGCCGACCGTGCGATGTTTCCGAAATGTCTTTTTTAGCTACATTGATCGTCCTAGGGTACGATAGTGCCCAAAGCCGACTCCGGGCTGAGATAAACTGTCAGTGTTTAATACAAATTAAAAACATTTACATTGACATTGACCGCACGGGCTAACCCGTCACGCCAGTCTGGTATACCGATATAAGATCGTTCTTTCAGCCGTGGGATGAGCGTAGAAGACTTAAAGACAATGCAAATTCACTGTCTAGCTTTGCCAACATGCCCGTCAGAGACCAACATGCCCGTCAGAGACCAACGCCTTACTGCTGTGCACCGGGAATGGTACCCAGCGGGCAGCCTCGCCTCCTGACTACCAGTTTGAATGGATATCTCCGTCTGGAATTAACCATCAGGATACCTCCTTCCTCCTGACTGGTACAGGTACGAGGTCGCTTGCACGGTCCTCTCCCTTACGTAGCGGTGATACAGTGTCTATTGAATCTATCGCGGACCTCATCCTTTGCCTGGTTCTTCATCCGGACTCGGGTAGCCGAATAGTCGTTTCAAACGCCTTTGCCGCAAGGTTAACAACTAGACTCCCCCGGCTGTCAGTCGGAATGCACTATCGATTTGCTGACGCGGCACGGTGTGCAAACCATCCAGGAGTACCCGTAGGTTGACTCCTAGGGGAGACTGGCTCGCAGGCCAGAGTCCTACCTGGTCTGGCACTTCTACGTGGAGGCCGCCGGATTGGTGTTGAACCGTGCGTTTGTCAACCCTTTTACAAAATGGGTCTTAGTGGCCAAACTGCAAAAGGACCCATTAGCTTTTAGACGAACAGATATGGTTCGAAAGCGAACCAAATCCGTGGACCGGTCGTACCAAAACCGAGCGTCTGTTATAATGCTATTACTAGACTCTTGTCAGCCACTTTTTTGATGACCAGTTTAGACGACAGTGTTATATGGCCGGCAGCTGGACTCCGAAGCCCAGGCCCCAATGAATTACTACAGATTCCATTCTATATGTTGATACCGGAAATAAAATTGGCACTAAATACCAAAAAAAAAAAAAACGAGAATGACATTTTGTTTTAAATACCATCGCAAACAGCCTAAATAACGCACTGTATGCCAGACTCCAATATTCTCCCCGTGAGAGGTGTGTGAAGTTCGCGCAAGTTCTATATACCGAACAATAGGAAACAAAATACGTACTATACGCATACGCAGGTAACCAGTTTGGGTCTAAAATATCTCAAACTACGTGAAATGTGTCTTTGGTATTTAGTGATTTTTTAATATTATACACTGCGAGTAAGTGCCTTATTAATACGTTGAACGCCAAACTAAAAACCATGTGTAGCCCAGCCGGCCGCGGCGGGCACCTTGTGACTGCCAGTATATCGGGTCCGAGGGTCCGCGTCGGACACCATATGTCCGCATGCCCTCGATCGCTTGAGAAGCCTCTAGGCGGCCAACGGACAGCGTTACGACTGTTTTTACTAAGGTAACGCGCGGCCCTACAGTACAACCTGACCACTTGGCACAAAATAGGAAAGTCGGTTGGATATTCTCACAGGCCGAGACGGACACTGGCGTCTGCCATTTGACATCTCGGAAAATAATGAGTAAATCGCTGTTTCCATAAGTCACCCATTATTTTTGAGTTATTTACTGTTTTTTTTTTGCGAAAAAGCACCTCAACAATTTTTGGACGATTCTAGATGTATTGGCGCGGCCCCGGGGGAAAGTATGCTGTCAGACACATGGTGTCCGTCATGGCATTCAACGTGTTAATGATACTGCCTCAAGTATCTAGTGTTTAAGTTTTTGTCATGTTTCTTTTCGGTTTTCTTTGAAGCCTAGTAGTTTTTTGTTCTTTTTTCATAATAGTGTATAGTAGTAGTAGATGGAGTGGGGGGCTTGTTTCCAGCCCTTGGTGTCACCTAGATCTGTAAGGTCTTTTGTAACTACCCACTGTGTGATTAGGTCAGTGGTCAGCTAGTAGCCCGGTACTTCTTACCAGTCCAGTTGGTCACTGACCTTCAAGTTGGGCAGATCGCTGGGTTCGAGAAAGGCTCGTCCCAGTAAACTGTGTCTTTTGGCGGCGAGCCCTGGACAGCGACCAACAATGTGTATGCTGTCTTCAGGTTCCTCGCCACATATTCGGCAATCCTTGCTCTCAGTCAAGCCAAGGTTAAATAGATGAGCTCTAAGGGTCGTGTGTCCGGTGAGGAGACCGATAGTGGTTCTAAGGTTCTTCTTGCTCATGTCAAGTAGGGCCTTGGTTTTCTTCTGTAGTGGTTGCTCCATCATGGCTTTTGCCTGGCGACATCCCTGACTCTGTTTCCAGGAAGCCCGATGTTCCTGCTCCAAGCAGTCCCTGATGATTCTCTTACCTGTAGCGAAGGGGACCCCTACAGCTGGCTCCACTGGGCAATCCAGTATACCCAGTATTGCCAATCTGTCGGCCTCTTCGTTTCCGGGTATGCCTTGGTGACCCGGTATCCATATTAGGGTGATTTTGTTGGATTTTCCAAATTTGTTGAGCTCCTGCATGCAGTCCCAGACCACAGAAGATTCTGTGGTGGCTTTAGCCAGAGCGTCCAGTGCTGCTCTGCTGTCAGAGCAGATAAGGATTTGTCTGTTTTTTTACCTCAAGTCGACTTTGTAGTTTTATGCATTCCAATATGGCAAGTACCTCGGCTTGGAAAACCGTAGCGTATTGTCCAAGGGGGATGCTGATTCTGTGGTTGGTTTTGGGTCCGTACACGCCTGCCCCAAAACGTCCATTTGTTCCTGAACCGTCGGTGAACCAGGCGTCTGCGTTGTGGCTTTGAAGCCATTGCGGATTTTTCCATTCTTCCCTGGTGGGGATTAGGATTTTATAGGATTTCTCTACCGAAATTTTTTTCCGTAGTCGATCATGGGTCAGAGTGAATGGGCCTTTTGTGGAGGAGGTTTAGCTCAGGATGATTGTGCCCTCCACGCTTCCACTCGCCCAAACACTTCAGTCTGTATGCTGTAAGTCTGGCGGAGTGGATGATGAGCTTGTCCAGAGGCGGGCAGCAGAGTGCCACCTCTAATCCCGCTGTTGGGGTGGTCTTCATGACGCCAGTTGCAGCCCTCAGGTAGTTACCTTAAAAGCTTTTAAGCATTTTTAATGTCTCAAGCTTTTTCACCCTGGACCATCAGACTATTGCAGCATAGGTTAGTCTAGGCAGCAGTACTGCCCTGTAGAGCCATAAGGCGACCCTGGGTTTGAACCCCCAGGTTTTTCCCATGACTCTTTTGCACGTCCACAAAGAGGCATAGAAGGTAGTTCTCTTGCGCTCGAGGTGGTGCTTCCAATTGAGCTTTGGGTCTAGATAGACTCCAAGGTATTTGACTACTGTAGCGTATTCTATCTCCTTATCCCAGAGCTTGAGACACTCAACGGGTTCGGGTTTGTATTTTCTGGTGAAAATCGTGGCCTTAGTCTTGCTTGAATTAGCGGATAGACCTCTGGACTGGCACCAGTCTTGGGTGGTCTTAAGTGCTTTGTCCATGAGCTCCTTAAGTATTGATAGGAAGTTTCCTCTGACTACTATGGCCACGTCATCAGCGTAGCCGTAGACAGAGAAGCCTAGGTTTTGTAGATCTGTTAGGAGTAGGAGTTCGTCTACAACGATGCTCCACAAGAGGGGGGAGATGACTCCACCCTGTGGACAGCCCTTGGCAGAGATTCCCGTGATGGAGGTGTCGCCTTGATAGACGGTCAGATTCCTATTTGATAGCATACTCAATGTCCAGTCAATGATGGTCTCTGGTATTCCTCGTATGTGCATAGCGTTTTTTATAGTTGCATATGAAGTTGTGTCAAATGCTCCTTCGATGTCCAGGAATACTCCCAGAGCGTAACCTTTCGCCGCTAACTGTGTCTCTATTGTGCTCACCAGGTGATGTAGGGCAGTGTCAGTAGATCTGCCCTCCCTATAGGCATACTGAGCATCAGCAAGCGGTTGAAGAGCTAGGTGGTTGGTTTTCAAGTAGCCGTCAACTAGTGTCTCCAGTGATTTCAGGAGAAAGGAGGTGAGGCTAATGGGTCTGTAGTCTTTGGCAAAGATGTGGCCGTTCCTGCCTGCCTTTGGAATGAACGTGACTCTTGCGCTGCTCCAGGCATGAGGGACGTGTCTGAGGGCTATGCTCGCTCTGAGTACCTTTGTTAGAGGGAATAGTGTATAAGTATACATACATTACAATTACAACTCTTACTTAGAAATAAAAGAGATTAAAACATTATTTGTGTCTGTCATCTTATTTTTAGGTTTTACTCAATTCAAGCGAAATGGTATTTAGTGCCTATTATGTTTTCGGTATTCATTATTCGGTACCAAAGCCTTCAGAATGGGAATCAGCAATGGCATTGCGGTCGGCCTCTAGCGGAGAGTGATGGGTGGCATAGTGGGGTGCGGGCGCGCGAGGGGGTTTCCCGCGTAGCCGATGATTTTATTGGAGGGGAAAACCCTGAATGGGAAAACCGGACGGGCGGGCGGCGCGCGGTTCGACGGATGCGACCCAGAGAGCCCAGCCGTCAGAATTGAAAATGGTCGAGCTGCACATAAAAAACATCCCCACCGATACGATCAACAATACGGCCGCCCCGGTATTATCAATTTATACGCACCTTTCGAGGTTTTTTTAACGAGGAGTCGATCGCGGGTATTTTACGACTTTCCGCAGAGGCGAACAGAAACGAGACTCTTTTAATACTACAGGAAAATAATGCAACAGTTTCTGCTAAACGGCAGAAATAGTATTTCTGCTAAATAGGCATTTTGCGTCGTTTGACAGATCCGCGCGCGGCCCCTACGTCCGACCCCCATATATACATGATGAGTTTTTATTAACCGGAATCCTTCCAGGGGGTGAATTAGTACGAGCAACTAAGCAACTTTTAATAAAATATATATATATATATATATATATATATATATATATATATATATATATATATATATATATATATATATATATATATATATATATATATATATATATATATATATATATATATATATATATATATATATATATATATATATATATATATATATATATATATATATATATATATAAAAAACACGTTTTTCTTTTTGTAATTTAAATTTTGAAGAACCAAACTGTTAAATAAAAGTTTGACAAGCGTTTAAGCGCGCTGCGCCATTTATTTACAGGTAAAATATCAGAAATAAATGATTTTAGCGATATTTTACATCGTGATCAGCACTTTCTATAATATTTAATAGATGGTCGACTTCATTGGCGTTCCTACACTGAAGTCATTGCAGATTAACTTCGTGCTATATTAAGCAAATTTACTACTGACATATAAAATATCCGTCTCTGTCCTAAAACTGTTATATTAATCACTAGCTGACCCGTGCCCACTTCGTTGGGCGGTAAAACTTTTTACTTGTGATGTAATTATGAGTGTGGTTCGGTTAATACTGAGTGCTATGATTTATTTCCTGACTGCCAAAAGAAGGGTTATATTTTTACTGCGTATGTATGAATGTATTTGCATGCCAATTTGACTATATTACCGTTATTTGTGAGTGTCTTCTTGCGAGTGTCTTATTTGTGAGTGTCTTATCTCTCTCCATTTATGCAGTAAAAGGGAAATTGTATGCAATATAAGGTAAAAGTCTTTTATTTTAAACACTTGAGACGATAAATTTACTTATTTTGATATGAATTCAAAATTGTTGCTAATATGACCAAAAAACATGACCTAACGATTTAAATTATTTTTTAATTATAAAAAACTACTTTTTGTAACGTAAATATAAAATTTAGACATATGCTGTTGCTGACTTTTTTGTAGGCATTACCAAGCTCTACAACTTTTCTCTAAAAGTCAATCATATATCTCTCATCGTTAAAGCAGCGTTCGAAAGAAACGTTTGCATTCGACCGTTTTTTCTCCGACTTAATTTGCAAATCCAACTACCACGAAAAAGTCTTTCCATTTTTTCGATTAATATATAGCCCTATGAAACTCACGAATAACGTAGCATTCTATTGGTAAAAGAATTTTCAAAATCGGTTCAGTAGATCCAGAGATTACTTCCTACAACATCACAAACTTTACCTCTTTATAATATTAGTATAGATTAGCGGAATTAACAATACCTTAAGGACTAACGTATATAACGTTTATACAAAAACTACATATGCTAGGAAAAATCTTAAAATCAATTACTTCTAAAAAAAATCAAGGAGCTTGATAACCTAGAAGGTTTTCACTTCACTTTTACTACTTTAGGTGCCTTCCAATAAATAAAAATATCTTGTTTAATTACACTAGATCAAAATTCAAGTTCAAATTTCTTTGTTAAATTTATAAAGGTATATTTATTGCAATTACAAAGCCATCCTAACTAGGCCTCGCCTGTACTAAGGTAGGCCTAATCTATTATATATGTATTGGAGTTTACTTATAATGTGGTATCAATTGCTTATCATTTTATGCAATTAATATTTGAATGCAGTGACTAAAATATATTGTGTTTAAATAGATAGATGATTGGTCAACAAGACGGAATAATGACACGATCTATAGCAAAGGATCATTACAAAACTACGAAATATAATAATATATAAAATATTGAAAGAGGTCGCTGATTACCACTGTACCGTATGCATTAAAAATCTGCAATACGCATGGACAAAAAGAAAAAAATATTACACATAAATTTCTTGTAAACGATGCTGACGACTGTTCAATATGTAGAGAAGTGCCTACCGCTTCCAAACAAAGTATATGCAGGCCGCACGCGTTCGCGCTGCCGCCCAGTTCAGATAACAAACCGTTTGACAATGTTGCATGTGTCGAGAAAGATGGGATAATAATGTGTATTATGCATGTACATATATTATACGACTTCATGGCATGTTTTATAGTTATAATTAATTGAAACAGTAGATACCTAATATAATTTATGCTGTAAAATAATGTCTGCACAACCGTAACAGTTTTTAAGACAACAAACAATGATTGATTGTTTGATTGATTGAATGCGAATGAGTCCACAAAAAAAACCGCAAGAATAGCATAAAACAAAAATGTGCAATTTATTGTAGGAAAAAATAAAGATGCGAGCGATATGTAAATGCCCAGTTTGAATGTCGCAAAGAGCGATTATTTAAGTTCATTATCCTATTGTTGGGAGTTCGGAAGCCATAATTTCAAACGTTCATTATATTAATGGTAAATAAAGTATCTCCGACCACAAATGTTATATGTTTACTAATACTTGGATTTATACGAAAAGGGTCTAGACAAGAACTCCCATTAAAAAATATATAAAAAACCTTGTTGCAAATAATACTGCATGAGGAGTAATAAAAAGCACTTAAACAGCACATCCAAGAGTCGCGCGAGTTCCGTCGCAAAAGCCGAATAAAACGGTCTGAGGAAACAATTGGATTGTTATCTCTTTTGCACAAAGGGTTAATCTAAATCCGGAATTCGAGGACCGTACCCGAGATGGCCCGAATGCACTAACGAGAAGTAAACCGAGAGTTACCGTTAACGTTATCTTAGATAGTTTCGACGGCTACACTTTGTATGGCCTAAAATGACACATGACCATTATACAATACAATACAATACAATCAACTACTCCAGTAGATAGGCATTCCTACACTTGGATGCGTCACAAAATTGAATGCTTAAAATTTAATTATTAAAAACATAACTATCATGATAGTTGTTATGGCTGTAATATTATATTCAATATTACCTACTCACAAATAATCAAAATATACTAATGTCATTAAATTGTAAGAGAGAATAATATATTAAAATAGAAATGCAAATTCTATGTAGAATAATCAACGTAAAATAATTTTATTGTCAATCCAGCAATATGCATTCGTATTTTTTATACATAAATAGATGTATACTAAATTATATGAGAATTAGAATGTCAGCTGTCATAATACCGTTATGTTTAAAATTTTACAAATTTTACTAATTATCAACATGGAAAATAAACTCGGAATTTTCAAACTCCCTTATACCATAAATTGGGGTTCTTACTAAATTATTTATATATTTTTTTTTAAATTGGTCCTCTCTAAGGCTTTTCATTTGCTCTAGAATCTTATTATAGAAGGACAAATTTTGGTGAATAAAACTGTATCGCACTTTGCTAAGTGGCTGTCGGTTTATGTGGAGATTGGATTTATTCCTCGTATCGTGATGATGAAAATCACTATTCACCGGAACTTCTGCTAAGTGTCTACGAGCGTACGTAATATTTTGGTAGATGTAGGAAGAAAATAGAGTCATGATTCCTGGTTCTACGAACAGCGGCTATTATAACATTATCAGATTATCGATATGAAAGGTCGATAACATTGGATGGCGATAAAGCTGAGATCGTTTCTTACAACGCGGCGTTTTAATGTGTCATTAAGACATTCACTATAGAGATACAGTCTGGCCAGAAAGAGTAGACCCTACGTTTTGGGGAAAAATATTTATAGTGCAACACAGTAATATGAGAATAGTAAGACTAAATAATCTAGGGACATATCCCAGAACCGTCTCCCAAGAGACGTATTGTACTCAGACTAGTGTTTCTGCTTTTTTATTGATTCTATCTGGCAACATCGACGTTCAAATGATTGTGATCTTGAAACAAAAATAAAAACGTTTTTAAAACTACGCTGTTTCATCACGTAGGTACTCGTGTTTCATCACATACTGAAATCAGTGGTTCATCACATACTCGGAAAAAAACCAGTATGTGTTGAAACATTGATTTTTTATTCCACCATAACTTCTAAACGCTTGAACCGATTTAGAAAAGTGTGATATTGTTAAAATCGTTATGTCATCCCGAGTGTCATAGCGTACCTAAACTGTCCAAATGTCAAAAACTACTTTTCTAAATGTCCAAATGTTAATAAATTAACATAAATATATCGTGTTTAGTGTCAAATAAAAGGCCTGATTGAGTACATTCCGTAAATATACATCTATCTATATGGATAAATGTATAAACCACAAATATTTCATAAAAAAGCCGTAATAAAAATAATTATATATACAATAGTTCGCCTTTATGTAACGGCAGTCGTGTTTTTTATTCTTTTTTAATATATTTGGTCGTTTTCAGTCGTGTATTAGGCAACAAAAAATTTTCTTTTGCATGTGTGGCTGATCAAAAAAGATTAAAATTTTAGTGTCCGACGCCGGATTGGGTATGTTTAAACATTTAAAAGCACTGTATAAATAGTTCGTGAGCCGAACCGGTCACGATGATAGCATTTTTCGTCAATTTCCGGATGACGTTGGATTGAGCCACATGAACTAGGAATAGAATAGAGATGGAAGTTTAATTAAAATCCGGGGTCGCATCGCATGGCTGAGAAGCGAATCCATTTTAATATTTAAATGAATTTAAAATAGGTGTCGAAAAAATACTGACCAAGCTGGAATCTTTTTTCAGACACCCTATATTTCCCATGTATTTTTATATTGTACAGTTATTGGCTGGCGAACTGTATTTCCATAATATATTTTTAAAATCCTTCAATAAAACTAATAAACCAAAATGTTTGTTCGCTGAATCATTCGTCGATAAGAGCCTATCTGCTCTCGAGAGGTGGAAATGGCAATTCATCGCAGCCGGTGTATCTAAGGAATTTTCTGAAGGAGCAGTACATTATGTAGACTTCCTCAGTACATCAAAAATATCATTATACACCATACAACAGTTCCTCATAAAACAGTACATCATGAATCATCTCTAGACAGACTCTGCCAAACCGTAAACTCTCACTAACGTCACGAGAAAGGATTGGAGACGTCAAATGACTAATGTGAAAAACCATAGTTTTTATAAGATTATTTTTGTTTGAAATGAAAGTCTTTTAATTTTACACTAAATTGCAGTTTTTTACAAATTTAAGATTTTATAAGAGAGTCTCTCGAGAAAGGATTGGAGGCGTCAAATGACTAAATGTGACATGATACCTGGGAACGACCATATCAAAAGAATTTTAGTTTTTTTTTTTTTTTTTTAAATATATAGGCAATAATTTAATAAAGTTTCTACGCGAATCCCTCGATAAGGAACCAATTTAAATTTAAACTAAAAAAGTAGCTCATTGCCTTGGACATTAGGGCTTTTAAACTGATTTCGAAAACTTTCAGGCGCGATTACTCCTACAATGTAAGCGGTGAATGTGTTTTATTTTAATTTCATTATTTATTAAGGCCCTAAATTAATTACAATTAATTAAAACGTGAGAGCACTCTGAGAGCTACGCTAAATATTCTTTGCTATTAACACCCTTATACCACCACTGCGCAAAGATAGTTATTCTGATTTCACGTCCGGTCGCCGGCACGAGCGGACGTGAAATCTGTGCGTAACGTTTCGTCAACGCTGGATTTTTATTGGTCGAACCATACAAAATTGACCCCGTCTATTTATTTGCGTGTCCGCCCATTTCGGAATTTTTTTGTGAAGTATCATGTCGTCTAAAGTGAAAAACTATAGTTTTAAATAGATTATTTTTGTTTGAATTGAAAGTATTTTAATTTTACTCTGCATTGCAGTTTTTGACAAATTTAACATTTTCTTGTATACAAAAAGTTTATGATGTAGTTTTGTTTACGCTCGATTCTCTTGCCACATCATTAGATATAGTTAAACATTATATAAAGTTGTAAACGGGACATATCTTCATTTGTTCTTTATTTATTTATGCGAGCTGCGATTATTTATTTATGCAATTCCGAATGGAATTAAGTTAAGGCTCCCTTCCGAGTTCACACGACTAAAAATTTAGGTATTTTTGCAATGCCACGCGCCCGCGCGCTTTCGATATATACATAAAGATGTATAGGTATACCGCGGCGACAAGGAAATACGTCCCACCGTTGGCAGTGGCCTATTACGAATGACGATTTCGGCTCCGCGCGTCGTCTAATATAGTAGATTTGGCTTTTCAAATATAATATTATAAATTATCAAATGAATAGTTTTTTTATAAAGTAAAAAATACATTACAATAATAAAATAACTTAAGATTACTGTGTTATTTTTTATATCACTCAAAAGTATCTTTAATAAATAGAAAAAAAATAATGTTTGGCCACAACATTTCTGGAAATTACGCAATTTTCAACATTTTTCTCTTCTATATTTTGTATGGAAGTCCAAAAACTGTCTTGGTACTATGCAAAAATACCATACGCTGCTGTAAATAGTATTTTTTAATATTAAGAATCATCTCTAAGTTTTTAAAAAACTGAAGACAAATCTCGCTCGTTGTTATTTTTTTGGAAAACAGTAACTGAATAAAGATAATTTACAATTAATACGGAAATAATGTACCATTTTCGCTTTGGCGAAATGATAGCTTAAGAACCGGGTTTTTAAAATCCGGAAAATTTGTATTATAATTATTTTTCGTGTCTTATGTATTATTTTTCGTGTATTTTCTAAGATACCAGGCCACAAAATTATGCTTCATATAGCTTTTGGCCGCCACGGCCGCCACGGCCTCTTAAATAAAGTGATACAAAAAAAATAGACTTAAAACTAAAAGAACGGGAAAAAGAAAGTAATGAGAAAAGTAAGAAAATAGCGATAACCAAATTGAAGTTTTCTGACGAAATAAACGCGAAGGTTTCAGGTTGACACATCAAAGAAATGAACGAAGAATTCACTAAAATGCTAAGGAATTTAGATCTAGTGAGGTTAATTCTCGCTGAGTGGTTTCCAATAATTATATAACAAGATTTAGTAGGATTATTTCGCAGGCCCTGGTGGCTCGACCAAGCAGACAGCTTCTCTAAATCTAAATTTTGTTGCGGAAAGCCGACTAAGGATAACAGAAATATGTTGCGAGTCATTCGCACGTAAGTGTAGCCATAGAAATTATTATAAATAATAATTAAGTAGCTGTTGAATCGTGTCAAATAGTGGTTGTACTCCTGAGGTATTTCCTTAATAAATGATTGCCTAATCTAGACAATATTACAAAGTTATAGTTACAACAGCACAAGGATACTTACCGTAGAACCCTAGTCTACCCTAACATTGTGAAATCAGCCCTTGTCGAAAACACTACCGACATCGCCATCTGCCGGGTGCTTAAGAAAACAATATCCTCTATCAAACATCACGAATACGGCTTCATTATCGCGCAATCTCCCGCCCAAAGTGACGACTTTCCCGCCCTTTCGCTCGAAATTAAAATGGCGTCTCGGAACCAACCGTTTGTATCGGGGCGACTCGGGCGTTACACCCTCTTTATAACTAAGTCGTACCCAGGCTGGATTACATAGGCGTTTTGTCCGCGAGCTCTCGGGAAAAAAAGTTTCGTCCGCGAAACTCTTTTTCGACGGGAAAAAGAGTTTGAAACTCTAACCTGGTAAATATGCACTCACTGAAAGGTCATTGTTTTAACCATTTTTGGAATTGTTACAATTGGGTATGATTATCTTTTCTATTTTTTTAGCAATTATGATTATTTAAATATTAGATTTGTTCGCCTTAGAACAAGCTTTAACCTACTTAGGTGACATTGAAATAGAATCATTGCCAGCAGTTTGTGGCATCAATTTCTTTCACTATTATTGTACATGATGTTCGTGGTAGCGAATGGTTTCGTGCAGCTTGGGCCATAAGATACATTTTGTTATCGGATCGGCATGTTAAGTCACAATTCAACTCCTATTAAGAAGCCTCCTCGTGTGGAAGGCTATCCCGGATAAGATTCTCGCGTCCCATGCCTCACGGCTGTTGGGTCAGTGTCTTCTGGTGGGATTGCCTTCCGGCGCTACTGGACGGTTTGCGCACCGTTCAGCGACGCCGATCGGTTGTGCACTCTGACTAATTGCTGATGGAGTCTGGAGACTATGGATATATACTGGCTCATAAGCAGCGGGGGTGGATGTTGACCTGTCGTCAACCACTCTTGAAATGACTATTAGGCTACCTAATCCTGAATTCAGAGCCGGAAAAAAGATGCGTTTGGTCCGATAGATTCAAATTGAATCACCGCTGAACATACGGCAGGTAGAGGTCGCGCATGTGACTTCGGATCTGTGGTCATCCGTGGTCGGACCCGAGGTATCCAGATGGTTAATTCCAGACGGGTATATCCTTCCAAAACTGGCAGTCAGTTGGTGAAGCTGCCCGCTGGGTACCTTTCCCGGTGTCGCACCGTAAGGCGTTGGCCTCTGACGGGCCCTTAGAATTGCTGTATGGTTGGTTTTTACCGTCCTAAAGTCTTCTACGCTCATCCCACGGCTGAAAGAATGACCACATCATGTTATGCCAGCCTGGGGTGACGGGTTTGTCCGTTGTAGTCTACACCTCCCAACTGTACATGTTGTCCATCTTGCTGTAGATTATGTATTGTGATTATTATTAAACAAAATAAGCATTTGAGGCAATCTCTTACAGCCAACCATATGCAGATGAATTTGAAATTGCCGGGTAGGTCAGCCACACTGAATTATCATAGGATGACAAAGACAATGCAAAGGGAATGGGAGGAAGGAAGGGTAGATTACTGGTGAGAAAAGAAATACTCTTTCAGAAGTAGCTTGACCCCAGAGAGCGATTATATGTCTCTGATATTTGAAGAGAACTGGTTCCATAATTCAGCTGCATGGAAAAAGAAAGAGTGAGCATAATGATGAAAGTTGAGTGTGATCCAACAATCGAGTGTGATCATGATGATAACTATGATACGACTAACCTTAAGTGAATGGCGAATATTGTTAAGCTAATTCTAGCTATCAATCTAAATTTTATTTTACTTTGGCACTAACAAAATGTATAAATACGTTTTCTTTTTATTATTCTCAATCAATCTTCGCAGTGAAAAAAATCAAAACTTTGCACTGAAAAAAATATTGGACCAATGTAATCGAATTCTACAATAAATGTTCGTAATAAAAATATAATAAGCTCCTTAAAGAATTTCATCAGATAGATTTCCGTTTTACTCAATTTCAGGTGGAATAGTGCCGTTTTAATATGGAAGCTACAATTACAGTAAGTATGCAAGTTTTAGCCATTAATTCGAAGAATATTTTGTTTGACGCCTTCTTTGTAACCTCATCCCGTCAAAAGTCAAAAAGAAAATATTAAAAAATATAACCTTTACTTTCTATCAGGGAGCTCCAGTGGCAATCACCCAGCTCTATCTTCGGATCCTCGTCATCAAGTGTGATGGAAATTACTCATGACAACAAAACAAATGAGACTTGGACAGAGACTTGGACAAAAACAGTCCACCATAAAGCTCCGCAACAAGCCCGTAAGAGGCCAACGCCTTAACCGCGAGGTAGCCAGGAATGCTACCCAGCGGGCTTACACTCACGCCCTTACTTCCAATTGCGGCCAGATTACTCCAGTCTCTCGATTAATTACGAGTTCGAGGTCGCTTGCGCGGTCCTCTCCCTTACGAAGCGGTGAAACGGTGTATACCGAATCTATCGCGGACCACGGCATTCTTTGCCCGGCTGTTCACCCAGGATCGGGTAGCCAATAGTCGTTTCAAGAGCAGTCGCCGTAAGGTCCGCAACCACCCCCGCTCTATAGGAAACAGTACTGCTTCCAGACACCCCCGACTGTTAGTCAGAGTGCGCAATCGATTGGCAATGCCGCACGGAGCGCAGACCGTCGAGGAGCGCCAGAAGATTGATTTCTAGGGGAAACTAACCATAAGGCCAGAGTCCTACCCGGGCTCGCACGGTGTGCAAACCATCCAGGAGTACCCGTAGGTTGACTCCTAGGGGAGACTGGAGTCCTACCCGGGCTCGCACTTCATGCGTGGAGGCCGTCGGATGGGTGTTAACCCGTGAGTGTGACCAACACTGAACAGAATGGGTCTTCGTGGCCAACTCGGCAAGGGACCCCATCATATGTAATAAAAAAGTACTTATGATAATAAAACATACTAGTCCAAATTCGACTGTCCTACCTGCTATCAGGGAGTTCCAGTCCCTACATCCCGGCCCCATCATCGAATCAGCTCGATATTACCATAATATTGCATTGTAACCGAACTTACATAAGAATGCCAAATTTTAGCTCAATCGGACACCAGGAAGTGGTTGAAAAATGGTTTTCAAAGTTTGAAACGGACAACAAACATTGCAAGTTAAAAAAAAGCTTTTAAAAACAAATTTAAAACTGGGAAGCTGGTAAATAATAATGTGGCTAATTGAGAATTCTTAAATTAGGACGTCGAGATTCTTTCATCTATCTACATATATATTTTTATTTAAGAATTAATTACTATAAAACATTGATTAGCTTACAAAAATAACAGGAACCGAATGGCAAAACCTTAACCTTTTGCTTAGTTGTTTCTGTCACCCAACTGGGACTAGCCCGTTCTAGGGTGGACAGGACTCTAATATTACAATCAAGTTTGTTTGATTGCTTGATTGCTTACAAATGTACAAGTTTTAGTAAAAAGCTAATAACACTAAATTGCCCAAAAATGTGGTCTTCAGAATAAAATAAAAAAATTATGATAACAAATATTAAAAGATAATATAATAAATAAAATGCAATTCCATTATATAATCGGCAATAAAAATAATATAATATTCGATTAAATAATATAAATAAAGTTACATTTGAGAAAAGAAAGAAACAGTAATTTATATTTAATATATGTTAAGTAATATAGGATTTAATATAAAAATACCTAGTCAAAAAAGGACAATTCATTGTCAAAGTCAAATAATTTTTGGGTAGTTAGTTCAATGTTAAAATATACTCAACATACATGTTTAAAAATATGTTAATAATTTGTGCACCTAAGTTTTATTAAATTATTATTTCTAACATTTGATGTACCTATGGTTAGTCTGTCATGATTCGATAACCATTTCTTTCATTTATTTTTGAATTCCCTAACTGTCAAATTCATTTTTATTTCCATATTGATCAGATTGTAAAATCTCGGCACAAATGATGTCCAAATGATGTTTTCCTTCTGGGTATTCTTAAGCTATTTTCTAAAACTTGTCTTATTGGTCGCCGGTTCTGAATTATTCCTAAATTTGAGTGATTGTCCAAAAATAGCCTTAAAAGGGAAGTTTTTAGAAAAAGTGGCCTGCAATCAAGAAGTTTAGCAGCCTTATAAAGTTCATTAGTGGGATGGCGATATGGTTTACGTAGAATAATTTTAATATAAATTTCTGCGCAACTTGCAATGGCTCTAGCAGGGTTTTACCACATCCACCCCATCCAATTATAATAATAATTATAATATTGATCTTACATACAGAAAGATCTGACAATAAAGGCGTATATATAAAAGATTCTATATAAATAAAGTAACTGGCAATTGAATCGGATGGAGCTTGCAATTCATTAGTTCACTTAAATTTCGCTTACACTGCCGATTGCGCTAATTACTTTAGCTAGAGTCGGATTGAAAGAACTCTAACTCATTTCCGAGAGTCCGGAGTCTCTAAAAAAAGAGACAATATAGTCCCGTCTCGGCTCGTCTCGTACGTCGAGTCCGGTTCAGCCGGAAAGGGTAAAGAGTAAAAAACGAATGGAAACGAAAAGGAATTCGCTCGCTCCCCTCCAATTAGTTCGGGAGCCCATAGCGGTTCGCACATGCTCTTCGGGCACACGATTAGATATAACTGGCATTTCGTGCCAGATCGCACATTTTACCGGAGGAGCTATTCGCCCACACGAATTTCTTATGTATAGTAATGGAAACATTATTAGAAAAAATGTAAAAAAATACTTGTCACTTATACCGATGAAAAGCTTTCTCTCTACACACCAATGATTGCCCATAGTCAAAAAATAAACACAACACCAACGAAAGCGACTGCCAGCCAGCGGCAACTAGAGCTGTCGACTACAACGGGCGAAGCCGTTACCTCAGGAAGTTTTAATGAAATTTGATAGTTGTGTCTCCCGTGAGGTGAGCGCAGAAGACTTAGGACGAAACAGTCCACCGTCAAGTTCCGCCACGTGCCCGTAAGAAGCCAACGCCCCTCCGCGAAATAGCCCGGCATGTTAACCAGCGGGTCGATACTAGCGCCCTTACTACCAGGTGCAACCAGATTACTCCGGTCTCCCGACTGGTTACGAGTTCGAGGACGCTTGCGCGGTCCTCTCCCTTGCGTAGCGGTGAAACGGTGTCTATCGAATTTATCGTGGACCACGGCATGCTTTGTCTGGCTGTTCACCCGGAATTGGATAACCGATGGTCGTTTCAAGAGCAGTCGCCGTAAGGTGAACAACTACCCCCGCTCTATAGACAGTACTGTTTCCAGACTCCCCCGACTGTTAGTCAGAATTCACAATCGATTGGCTGACGCCACACGGTGCGCAAACCGTCCAGGAGCGCCATAAGATTGACTCCTGGGGGAAACTAGCCCTCAGGCTAGAGTCCTGCCCGAAGCTCGCACTTCATGCGTGGAGGCCACCGGATGGGTGTTGATCCGTGGTTATGACCGACCCTGAACAAATGTGTTTACGTTGATTAACCTGGGTATCTCGCGGTATGGCGTTGGTCTCTTACGGGCAAGTAGCGTAACTAGACAGTGGACTGTTTTCGTCCCAATTCTGCTATGCTCACCTTACGGGAGATATACCGATCTAATATCGTTAAAACCTTCTGACGTGACGGGCTCGTCCATTGTACTTGATAGCTCTAGTTGTCTCATATATCCAATGACGTAGTATGAACTGCAACTGGCTGCTGGATTAACTCTAATCCAATGGAAAAATCAGCGTCGTCGTCCGCATTGTTTTCCGGAAAAGCGCCCTAATGAAGACTTGCACTTCGTCACTGTCCCGTACGTCCGACCGCCCGCTCACCGAGGCTTTCCACTTCGAGCGGACATTCATCAACGGAACATTGTTCGACTGGTGAAAATGCCAGTAGATATTTTCATCGATAGAAAACCTAATAGTGCTTCACATCTACTCTCCAAAAATAAAAACATAAAATAAAAAAACAACAAAACAAGTGTTGGCATGATAGCAAAGTTGTTAAATGACATCCCAAATGCTAAGTTTAAATGAGATTATGGAATGTTGAATACGTTTTATAGAGTCAAAACTTTTATATATATAATATGGCTATGCGCGTGGGCTCCGCTCCTAGTTGCAGAGGTCGGTATAAATTGGAAATACTATGGAACTCTGTCATTATAAATAACCTGCAAATAATATAGATCGCGAAAATTTAGAACGTTAACAATTATTTTTGTTTTGCCTTTGTAATCGAGAAAAGAATACTGAACATCCAAAAGTTGCTTTTCTTCAAATAGACTCCTGAAGGGAGTACACGAAAAGATACCATTCCAAGAAGATCCGAACAATCAATGTAACCCGTCAACAATTTATGAAAAAACACTACATCTGCACATTTTCTTCTTGATTTTAGTGATTGAAGACCATGAAAGCTAGCTGCTTCGCTTTAATTGGGAAAGGACAAAAAGAAACGATAATTCAAATGTTTCAAGAACTTTCAGGGCCCTTGTGCGATCAAAGTGCGATTTCACCGTTAATCCATCCTCAGCGCGGTTAAAACGGATTGTACTCTGCACTATTCGTGGTGCGACCGTTAGGGTAAGGCAGGGCAGATGGAATGCGCAGGTCGAACCGGACGCTGTTTCTTTCCAGATATCGAGACCCCGCAACTTGGATAAAAGTAAGATTCTGAGATTAGACTGCAGCTAGGCATTCAATAAGAAGAGATAAGTAATATGATGAATTCGTTTCGGATATAGGCTTAGAACTCACAGAGCGGTTTTCACCTGCGGCCGCCGCGGTTGCGGGCCCGCGGCCTCCGTAGAATGCAGATATGTATGTAAAATTGAGTCTCAATTTTAACAATCGCAGCGCCTGAGGTCTACGGCTTATAACTCAGGGCGAGATTTTCACTAGCGCCCGCCTCGGTTGCGGGTCAACTCTTTCGTTTCAAAACTCACGACACCGCAGATTTGCAGGGTCACGGAGCCGCCGCAGTAGCGAAATGACCCGCAAACTTGACGGCAGAAAATCGCAAGTCGCGTAAAAACCAGTCGCGAAAATCGCAAATCGCGAAAATGCAAGTTAATCAAGATTGTAGATAACCACACCCGTGCGCCTGCATCGCGTCGCCCGCGAAATGTCAGCAGAGCGCCCGGCAACAGCCGCCAAGCTTGCGGGTGACCGCAGCCAACGCAGTTATATTAGTAGACCGCAGAGTCTGCAGCTGCCGCGATTTAACCGGGCTCGCCGCGGGAGTAAATCGCGTCGTAAAAATTGCGACAACTTTACATCCATATCTGCATTTTACGGAGGCTGCGGGCTCGCAACCGCGGCGGCCGCGGGTCAAAACCGCACCGTGAGTTCTAAGCCTACTAGTAGAACCACGCCGGCCGCGGTCACCCACAAGGTTGGCTTCGATTCGCGAGCGACGCGGTGCAGGCGCGCGGGTATGGTTATTGACAATTTCGATTAACCGCGCAACTTGCGATTTTCAGCCGCCAAGTTTGCAGGTCGTTCCACAACCGTGGCGGTTACGTAACCGCGCAAAAAGTACACTATCAGTGCGAAAGGATATTTGCGAAAGGATATATTGTAGTGCATAATTAACTATGATTTTGAAGCAAAGGGTAGAGCTAGTGCGAGGACATACCATTATTTGACGCCGCAGCTAAAGAAGGAAAAGGGGTAATGGCCGCAAAAAAAGAAAGGTAGATATCCAAGACCTCGCGGACCACCTCTCGTATATTTTTTTCGCGTAGTCGTTAAGGGGCGCGAGGGTTAGTTAGTCCGGCTGCCGTTCTCGCCACTCAACTACCCTCATTAATAATTTGAATGCTAATAGTAGTTAATGGTTCCGCTTGCTCCCTGACAACCTTGCGTTTGTTTTGTATGGCGGACACGGACGAGGGTATCCACACAATGTTCATCGGTATTCACCGAGGACTTTCCACTGGGCTCTTTCGCAACTTACAAATCCTACTACTGTGTAATTTAAAAAAATATATATCATCACGCAGGCAATGACATGCTATTGAGGGAGTTGCATAGGCATGCCCGTAGAGCGGGCAAGTATGGACACTCCTCATCTTGAATTTCATGGGCCAGGCCTCAAACGGCCATCGATCTAGATTCTCCTACATTCCATCGGGTGTGCCACAGGGCTCCCATTTGAGTCCACTTTTGTTACTCTTGATGCTCGCCATTGATGTATAAGAGAAACCACTGATGTATAAGATAACCGTTTATGTTCATCATTTTTGTAATTTAAAAAAATATATATCATCACGCAGGCAATGACATGCTAGTGAAGGAGTTGCATAGGCATGCCCGTAGAGCGGGCAAGTATGGACACCCCTCATCTTGAATTTCATGGGCCAGGCCTCAAACGTCCATCGATCTAGATTCCCCTACATTCCATCGGGTGTGCCTCAGGGCTCCCACTTGAGTCCCCTATTGTTTCTCTTGATGCTCGCCATTGATGTATAAGAGAAACCACTGATGTATAAGATGATGTTTATGTTCATCATTGATGTTTATCAGCAAAACCACTGATGTTTATGTTCATCATTTTGATATTCTGATTTATTCCGAAAATACTAGGATTTATAGACGGGTAAATACTACAAACGATTGTTCTTATCTGCAATTAGATATTGATCACGTAAAGGCAATGATACTTGTATCTTCATCAATGCTATCAAATGACTCGCATGATTATCAAATAAATGGTAACCAAGTATAATTAGTGACCTCTATTTGAGACCTTGGAGTAATTCTCGATAGCAAAATGATCTTAACCGATCATCTACTACATTATGCAATTAAGAAAGCAAACAAATTACTAGAATTCATTCTTAGAGTTTCGACAGTATTTAAATTCCTTTACACTCTGAAATTGTTATTTAATTCCTATGTCAGAAGTTATTTAAATTCGGTCCTTTTGAAATCCAAGGTATGTTATGTATACCTCTATAATAGAGGCAGTGCAAAGGAGATTTGTGAAACGTTTAAACTACATATGATATCTAAGACCTTCCTCGTATGCCGAACCCTTAGAACCCACAACATGCTATCACTGTAAGATCGTATATCCCTAATAAATCTCTTTCTTGCATAAAATATTAAGTAACTCAGTTGACTCAATATGGATCGTAGAGAAGATGCATTTAAATGTTCCAGATCCCATAGATTTCAAGATCCCAAGATCCCATATATTTTTTCGCCTTCAAGTCCTAACAACTAATTTCGCAAGCAGTAGCTTCTTATATGGGGCCTGCCACTCTTCCAAAATTTCCAACGTTGATGTATTTGCAACTACCATTGGTACATTTAAATCAGCCATTGTTAAAATACTACAATTATTGAACAATTTTGAGTAAAATGATTTCTATATAAATATATTGATTATGTATCATATTCTTATTAATATAGCTATTATCTCAGGTATACACTCGTTCAAATATCGTACTGTACATTTATTATAATGTGTACTTGTATCATATATTAATATATATTATAAACTAGCTGACCCGGCGAACTTCGTACCGCCTAAGAGTGAATGAATGTCTAACTTTTAACTAAACTTAATTTAGGATTTTATTTACTTGAAAATCACTTGTTAGTGTTTTTAATGCGTTCATTGCAACGCTTGGTAATGAACGATATTTTTTGTCTTTCTGTCAGGAGAGAAAACGAATAGCACCGACGGTTTACCGACTCTCGAGCACGCCACGTACAACTGCCTATGTGAAAAACACGGACATTCAAGGTTTATTCCACACACTTTTAAAGATTGTCCTTGCGATTTATTAATCGTCATTGTAAATGCAAGGCGAACAGGAAACTGCAAACGCCTAAATTGAAACGACAAGTCGGTTGGAATCAGTGGTATCCTTGGAATCAGAACATCCTCGCCTTTAAACTTTCCTATGATTATCGTTGCTTCAATTACGTTGTTCATCAGCTTCTTAACAGCTAGTCTTGTTCCATTGCACAGTTTTGGTTAGTTCAAATTGCGTAACATGATTATCACCGAGCCGACCTTGAGTTGCAAATTGTGCGGCGGCATTCCTGGCAAATCCAATGAATTCAGGAATTCCGTAGGGTAATTGACGACTTCATCTGGATCGGTAATGGAATCGATCGATTTATATGAATGCAATTGTCCATTTATTTCACTTTGAATTGATAGGTTCAAATTGTCACATCCTTATTTTTCGCTCCCAAAATGGCTCGTTCGCTCAACCAAACATGGTTTTTGTAATTTTTACCAATATTAGGGAACACTTTCGTGATCAATTCTTTTTTCGAACTTGTGAATTGACAAAAATCAGGTGGAAATGAAATAAGGCCAGTGGAAGCGTCAATTGGTATTTTTCCATTGCCAATGTCTAATAATTGTTTGGAAAACACTTTCGCCGATTCGTCATTTTGTAACGCGACGCGCATATTCGTTTTGAACTTGAGAGTTTTCACGTATCTCCACAATTTCGATGACTTCAAGCATGCGTTAATTTCATCAGCAGCTGTTGATCGTGGAATGACTGGCAGCGTTTGGCGAAAATCGCCGGCCAGCAGAATCATCGTACCTCCAAAGAGGTACTGATTGTTTCGCAAATCTTTTAACGTTCGATCGAGTGCCTCCAATGCTCGTTTGTGAGCCATCGTACACTCATCCCAAATTATTATTTTGCAATTCTGTAGTACTTTTGACATTGCTGATTTTTTGGAAATATATCATGTCGGTTCATCTGGCATAGTTTGCAAATTCAGTGGCAGTTTGAGCGCAGAATGAGCTGTTCGTCCTCTTTCTAACAATGTGGCAGCGATCCCAGATGATGCTACAGCAAGCGCTATTTGAATTTGTGCTCGAATCGTAGCTAAAATCAATGAAATTAGGAACGTTTTGACAGTTCCGCCAGGTGCGTCTAAGAAAAAGATTCCTCTGTAGCCGTCGTTGACTGCTATCATGAATGTGTCGTACGCGGTTTTCTGCTGCTGATTCAAAAGTGGGACCATTGTTCGTACTGACTGACTTCTAAGTCAGTCAGTACGAGTATATCAGCAGTAATAAGCATTACGATCGTATTGCCGTTTTTGTTCAAATTCTCGATTGAATGAATCGTGCATCGGGCGATTCGTTGCTGGCATTCCTAATTCGTGCAACATCTTGCCGGACATTATCTTGCACAAATCTTCTACAGAAATCAACGCCTCGTTATGTATCTCCGTGTTAAATTCAAGTTCAGGATTCGCTGTTATTGTACGCACTCGGTGCAAAATGTCTTCAGCCATATTGTCTTTGTATTTGTTCCACAAATGAGGTGGGTTCGATGGAAAACACGTTGAAATGACGATTGCAAAAAGTGATCGAATTTGATGCGCAGAAGAGGAAATAACAGCATCATCGAGTGTGTGATCCCAATGAATGTCATCCTCGAGCAAATGTAAACATTGACAGGCTTCTCTATATGTTGCGCATAACTCGCCCTTGACAGTTCGTAGAAATTCAAATGAAGTCGGTCCACGAACATTAACCAATAACAAACGCTGGTAAAAACATTCGTCATTGCTGGGATGAATTGTGTAAATGCGCCCCAATGCATCGGTTGAATATATATTCACGTATCCAGGAACAGGGTTTCCTTGTTTCCGTTTTTGGATTTTTTTTGATGTTGCATTCCATGTGAAATATCTCGGCATCTGAGTGGTAAAGCAGTGTTCTTGCAAATGGATCACTTGCGCAAGTCGCAAAGAAGCTTGTCAGCGTTGTCGCTGGTGGTCGTTCAGCTCTCTGCGCTGCGTTTGCTGCCGTGAAGTAAACTCGTTTTCCCTTTTTTCAGGTGCACAGCTAAATGGACCACAGTGGGATGACGTTCGTGTATGGAGAATGAAAAGATTCTCCAAACCGCCTCATTGCTGCTGACATATCTTCCCATCTGATATTGCGAAACTTCATCGTTTGCATCTGGAGCTGAAATACCAAATACAGCCATGTCGCTTCCTTTCGTGACGTACTTGCAAACGTATTTGATTGATTTCACAGAATTGCAGTACTCAATATTGCAGTACTCAATTTTTTAAATCAGAACATATTCTATCTGTGCGCAAAATTCCTTTTTTTATTGAGATTTTCATACAAAAATACCATCCAAATTTCCGAAAATTTCCGATATTTCCGGTGGATTTTCCAAAAATTTTCTTCCGTACAAACCTTGTCCTTGAAATTACCAACACCAAAAAAATAAAACAGCCAAATCGGTCAAGCCGTTATGAAATGATGCTCCGTCAAACATGCGGAATTTCATTCATACAAAAACACCATCCAAATTTCCGAAAATTTCCGTTATTTCTGGTGGATTTTCCAAAACTTTTCTTCCATACAAACCTTGTCCTTGAAATTACCAACACAAAAAAAAATAAAACAGCCAAATCGGTCTAGCCGTTCTGAAGTGATGCTCCGTCAAACATGCGGCATTTCATTTTTATTTATATAGATTATATCATAATATGTATATACAATAATTTTTTACCAATCCTTAATGTATAATACATATATAAATTACTGTATTACATGTAGGTAAATATAAGTATATTCATTTGATCATATAAATTAGACAATTATCGTACTCATTAATTTAATTTATTATTTGAATCTATCCCTCGTTCACTCCCACACCTTTCTTGCCCTTACATGGTAAATAACATAAATTACCTAAAGTAGAGACCTATATTTTTATTTGATATAACTTTTAATTTATAATTCTTAACAATAAGGCTATTCCAACTAAAATGGCAGAAGGAATGAACTATGTAATTCCTCAAGTACATACAACCTTTGCCCAAAGACAGTCGTATTTCATCGCCCCATTTTTTAAAAATACTTTAGAAGTCAGTAAAAAATGTTCAAAATGTACACCTTTTTAAAACAAAAGTAAAAAATGTCTCCTTTACGATGTCTGTAGGTCGTGCAAAGACTGAAATAAAATTGCTTCATACAATAATTTAAAATATGTGTTTATGTAGATGCATGTGTATGTGTGTATATGCATATATGTAAGTATGTATGTTTGTATGTTTATATGTGTATGTAACTAACCCTTTATCATGTATATTTGTATTAATATGTGTACTATTTTATGCCATTATCTTAGTGTTAGTATTGAAAGTAGTCTATTAGTCAAAAAACGTCAGTACTACTCAAAATACAAAGGCAGTATATTTCGTATGCCCAGATACAGGCTGTTCGGTCTAGTTGGGCATTCGTCAAGAATGATCGTATGAGTTGTGTTCATTTTCTTATTGCTTATAAATAGTTACAAATTGTATCTGTACGATCACACTGTTAACTCTCTACTGTTACTTTAGGGAGTTAATGGCCCTTGCTGAGTTGGCCACGAAGACCCATTCTGTTCAGGGTTGGTAACACTCACGGGTCAACACCTATCCGACGGCATACACGCATGAAGTGCGAGCCTGGGTAGGACTCTAACCTTATGGATAGTTTCCCCTGGGAATCAACCTTCTGGCACTCCTGGACGGTCTGCGCACCGTGCGGCGTAAGCCAATCGACTGTGAACTCTGACTAACTGTCGGGGGAGTCTGGAAGCAGTACTGTTTCCTATAGAGCGGGGGTGGTTGCGGACCTTACGGCGACTGCTCTTGTAACGACCATCGGCTACCCGATCCTGGGTGAACAGCCGGGCAAAGGACGCTGTGGTCCGCGATAGATTCGGTAAACACCGTTTCACCGCTTCGTAAGGGAGAGGACCGCGCAAGCGACCTCGACTCGTAACCAATCGAGAGACCGGAGTAATCTGGTCACAATTGGAAGTGTAGAAGCCTACGGCCCCACATACCCACAACAAAAAAGTTAATTTCACAGAACAGAAAACTGCAGACTCGCTCAAACTTACACGAGCAGCTGCAGTTAATTTCCAGCTAAATTTGGCAAATATTGCCCAGGCAAGCGACACATGCGTCGCCCCACTCGTAGCTATTGCATCACCGATCACCCTATAAAACGCAGTACATTTCATTCGATCGGCATCATTCCTTTGGCAGACAGTTGCCCCTCTACATCATTACTTCGGCAGACAGTTACCGCGCTCTACACATCGTCACCTCAGTGGACAGATCTCTCGACTACACACTTCGCTCCTCGACTACACACGCACCGCCACGGCTTCACCTCGCGCCCACACTACAACACAACGGCGAACACAACTCAAGGCGTTAAGAACTGGCGACTTCGACTCACTTCTCTTCAATCTTCTGAATAAACTCTTCTACACGGACATCTACGACTCTCATTAACGGAGCAACCTTCATGCTGAGAACCACCCTTCGCTCACAAGCAATTGGAGTCTAGTGAAGGGTGGCCATTCTCACAGTGGTGACCCCTACGCTCGAAACGAACACGCCTACGCCTTCACGCCTAAACCTTCACGTCGGAATCCTTCAAACTACAGCCCCGACACTGAAAAGGACACGCCGTTCACTCTCCTTCAACTTCAAAAGCCGTTGAACACGCCTCCCTCAAACCTCCGCACACACAGCGACTTCGCACTATAACATCCAAATGGGCGGACAACAGAGCAAGGACGAGGCAGTCATCGAAATCGAAGAAGAAATCGCCCGACCCCACATACAACAAATACAAGCAGTATAATCAGCACGAGAACAAAGGAATGATCCTTGCTACGCATGACCACCAACTACAATATGCATTCTCAACATCGGTCATGCCTAGCAAGTAAAACAATAAAACGCATAACGACACAGCGAAACACGACACCACAACGCCTCTCAGCGCAGATAGACAGCCACTCGACGACGACCGGTGCCACCAAAAAAGAAAGAAAAAACGACAACGACGCATAAGCAGACGAAATTCCTGCTCGATTAATAAAAATGCAGACATTGCATCGACCGCGGAAGCAAATTTCCCGCAACGCATTCGCAAGTACTTCTACCAGTAAAGCAGTAAGCAAGTACTCACGCGATTAATTAAAAATATACTCGGCACCTACAATCAACGAACACACAACCACGGTCATGGCTAAACGACATTATCAGCACGCGCAATTACCAACGCCACATTCATACAGCACTTATCTCGGATCAAAACAACGAACGCTAACGAATTTTATACAAACAACGATGTGCGGCCCTGAGGACTTGTACAAGCGAAATCGTCATTGATACACTCTCAGGTAAAATCCTACGAAAGGAAGTCGTCACAATCGTTTCACACTCAACACCGGACTCAAGTAAGACGTTTTCTGCAGCTTAATGACCTGCAGGCGCAACTCGACGGGACTTTATGCAGTCTAGCGAAACTGCATCCCACAATTATCCGGGAGACTGACACTTAGGCCCAGACCAAGGACACTTCGGCTGACCAGCCGAACAGCTGACCAAGGACACTACCGGCCTAAAATCTTTCTCAAAAATTTCAAACGACAAACTCACTACGGCACACACGAAACAACTTAAGCAGCGGAAGAATATCAACATCAAAAACGCAAAACGGATGGAACTCACACTCTTCAGCACTCGATAACAATCACGAAAAACAACAATGGACTACATCGCTTACAACCAATCTCAAAATTCATCAATGAACTACACAAATTCCCACACAACACGCATGGATACGACGTCATAGTCGAAGCCAGTTGGAAGTCAACTGTGATGATTTAACAACACATAGATTAAATCACCGAACTGTACGACCCTCATCGCAGAGATAACGACGCCGCATTCCAGCAACACCTTCAAACGGGAACTTCAATTCTCAATCCAACTGATGTCCACCACGAACGCGCAGAAATCAAACTTCGGACGTCAAACATCACGCGACAGCCTTCAAACGCATTTTTACAATCGCATTATCACATTTCAAATCGCGCTAAATATTTTTCATTTCAATTTACGGCTAGCATTTTTACACACGCGCATTATGTCGAGCTATTGTTATTATATAGACGGCCAGTGAATCTTATCACATCAGCATGTTTACCGAGCCCATTGTCCATTGTCTTATATTCATCTCTTTTTCCTTATTGTCAACATTTTATAACAGCGCCAGTTTTTAACACATTGTAACGAAACGCCTTCACCACTCATAACAACATACGGTTCTCAAACTGTCGAACACTCGCATAAAAACATACGATTCCCAAACTTTCGCGCACACAACTTCACACACACTTTTAATTGTCACACTCCGACTTTTTTGCCACTTTGTCGTGAAGACCTTCCATATTGTCATACGCAAGCCCTTCACTAGGGGGGAGCCATGTAGGAGCCTACGGCCCCACACACCCACAACAAAAAAGTTAATTTCACAGAACAGAAAACTGCAGACTCACTCAAACTTACACGAGCAGCTGCAGTTAATTTCCAGCTAAATTTGGCAAATATTGCCCAGGCAAGCGACACATGCGTCGCCCCACTCGTAGCTATTGCATCACCGATCACCCTATAAAACGCAGTACATTTCATTCGATCGGCATCATTCCTTTGGCAGACAGTTGCCCCTCTACATCATTACTTCGGCAGACAGTTACCGCGCTCTACACATCGTCCCCTCAGTGGACAGATCTCTCGACTACACACTTCGCTCCTCGACTACACACGCACCGCCACGGCTTCACCTCGCACCCACACTACAACACAACGGCGAACACAACTCAGGGCGTTAAGAACTGGCGACTTCGACTCACTTCTCTTCAATCTTCTGAATAAACTCTTCTACACGGACATCTACGACTCTCATTAACGGAGCAACCTTCATGCTGAGAACCACCCTTCGCTCACAAGCAATTGGAGTCTAGTGAAGGGTGGCCATTCTCACAGAAGTAAGGGCGTGAGTGTCGGCCCGCCGGGTAACATTCCTGGCTATCTCGCGGTTAAGGCTTGTGGCGGAGCTAGACGGTGGACTGTTTTATCCTCAAGTCTTCTGAGCTCACTCAAGGGAGATAGAACGACTAATCGTTAAAACTTCCTGAGGTGACGGGCTCGCCCGCTGTAGTCGACAACCCAAGTTGTTAACTCTCTACCAGGATGTAACAAATAAATAAATAAATATAATTATAGACATAACTTGTTTTTCTTAAATTTATTAATAATTAGTTCGAGCAATTTTGATTTGCTTTACTTTTGGAAACATAATTTATTGTTATTGTCGCTTGTAATATAAGAAATTTTCCTTTACGCTCGTTTAGGTCTGATTATGTCCTTTTAGGTCTCGTTTAGGTCTGATTATTTTTAATGTAACAGAAATATATAGAAGCAAGGAGGATTGAAATACATCGAAAAAATAATGCAGATGATGTTGCGGGAAAACTTTTAGATAATATGTTTCTGTCAGGTATAAACCTCGGAAATATAGTGTACTTTTCATATTATTTTTAGGAGTAGTTAAATACCATACAAATATTACTTTACTGAAATATTGGTTTAACGTATTAACATCTGGCTGTATACGGCCTCTTCAGCATTGTGTAGCATTTGTAAAATGACAATCCTCTCGCGTTGTCGTTTGTTAGTGATTAATGAACTGCCCCTACAACTTGCCCTATTAATAAAAACAATGACACAACTGTCGCCTTAACTCTTGTTCACATCTCATAATGGTCTGTCGTAATGCTTTTCGTATATGCATGGCATCAATCCGAATAAGGTAGGGTTTAGTTATCTCAGCTTCTTAGATTTTGTCATTTACATTGTTTTACATTATCACTACAAGTCATGTCATTGTGACTACATTTACATGTAAATGTAAATCGTCGTAATTTACTTTATGTGGTTCGATATCATTATCTCCGTTGATGCCTTTAGAACGTATTGCTTTGATATATTTTTCTTAGGTGATCTAAGAAAAATATATCAAAACAATACGTTCTAAAGGCATCAACGGAGATAATGATATCGAACCATATAAAGTAAATTACGTCCTAAACCTATCCTAAAATTTTGCCTTTCACTTGGTTCTAAATTACATATTTGTTTTATGTATTATATCTACATATTTATGTATTGTATTTATTATATCACGTAATGTATGGTGAATTTTATTACTTTTATCTACAACATGAGTTTTTATTTACCGAAATCCTTCAAGGGCGTGAATCAGTACGAGCAACTGAACAACTTTTGATTAAAAAAACATGATAAAACATAAAGATTTTTTAATAATTTTTAAAATTTTGATTTTTGTTTTTTTTTCAATTTAAAAATTTGAAGAACTTAACCGTTAAATAAAAGTTTGACAATCGTTTGAGCAAATAAACGATATTAGCGATATTCCAACAACCGCTAGATGGCACATCGTGCTCAGCGCTTTTTATACCATTTTCAGAAGAAAAAAAAATATTTAAAAAAAATACATAATATTTTTTTTTTTTTGATTTTCCCACAATATATTATCAACAGTTGCTTACTTGCTCGTACTGATTCCCCCTCTTCAAGGATGCCGGTTAATTAAACCTGCCTGTATAAACAATATTTTGTATTTGTTAATATTAAACGGTGAAAGTTACCTTAATTTTCTCCTTCCTTTTCTCTCTTCTTTTTTTCATTTTGAATTTTATTACTTTAATACTATTATTCATCATGCGCATTTAGATACAGGCCTGAGAAGCCTCGTTAGATGTGCATAGCGCAATTTGTTATGTAAGCTGTGTCAATCCTAAGCTGTTGTTTAGAATGTATAAATTCTTTACTAAGGTAATTATGTAACTTCTTTGTACAAGTGTTAAATAAATAAATAAATTTATATATTTATACTAGTCGATTCGAGATTTGGGTCGATTCATGGATCGATTTAAGGGTTACGGTAGCTCTCGTATGACAAACTATTGGTTAAAAGTTTAGCATTCAAGACATTGTCAGTACATAATTATCGTGTAAAATTATCTATCATCGTATTATTGATTGCAAAAATTAGTTATTTCAATCCCACTGTCGGCTCTCTAGTGATGGGCAACTATTTCTTGTGGTGGAGTCGATGAATTTTATTTTGAAACAATACAAACATTCATTTGAACGTCATGAGTCGACTGTAGACGCCCGATCAATTACTAGCCACTTTGTGATAGACGATTCGCGATTTGGGTCGATTAATGGATCCATCTAAAGGTCGATCCATGGTCGCTGATACTACAGCCCTCCCTATCCCCCCCCCCCTTATTTCCCCGGGGATTTGTAATTGGCGCAATAACATAAGTCAATTTTAGGCGCCCTGGCAATTACTAGTCACTTTATACTAGTCGATTCGCGATGTGTGTCATGGATCGATTTAAGGGTCTATCCATGCCCCCCCTCCCTATTCCCCCGGAGGTTCGCAATTGGCGCAACACCTACGAAAAACCTATACCTACCAAAACCAAATAGCCAATGCGAGCCACTAATATCATAGAGCAGCGTTTCCCGAATGGTCCCACTGTCGGCTCTCTAGTGATGGGCAACTATTGCTTGTAGTGGAGTAAATAAATTTTATTTTGAAACAATACAAACATTCATTTGAACAGAATGAGTCGATTGTAGACGTACGGGCAATTACTAGCCAATTTGTGATAGTCATTTCGCGATTTGGGTCGATTAATGGATCCATTTAAGGGTCGATCCATGGCCCTCCCTACCCCTCCTTTCCTCCGGAGTTTCGCAATTAGCGCAAAACCTACGAAACACCTGCACCTCCCAAAACCAAATAGCCAACGCGAGCCACTAGTTATATCATAGAGTAGCGTTTCCCAAATGGTGTTCTGCGGAACCACGGGAATTCACAAGTTAAAATCAATAATTCCGCGAAAAACCAATTAAAAAATATTTATACGATAAGATCAATCGCCCAATACGATAAGATCTTACGCTAGTCTATGCCCGGCTAGTATAATTCCTATGTACAAACGGTTTGGAGTCCCTTTTTTGATAAGGACTTCGACTTAATAATAGTCTACTTAGCGACGGCCACTGGGTATATCGATGACATCAAAACCCATCTCTCTGCGGGGAGAGCGCGACCTGCGATATGCAGGCACGCGCAATACGCTCTATATATTTATGACAAATTAAGATAGACTGTTTAAAACTAGGGTTTCCTATTTCACATCAGTAAAATTTCTATAAATCCTCGTTAATTCTAAAAAAAAAACATCCGATGGTTAAGAGAGAGTCTCACTGCAGTACACCTGGTTGCTGATCCCCCACTTGTTTTCAAAATGCAGCGGTCCTGGTGCTGTTTGAGTTTATCGCTGTTCCAGGGGTTCCGTTAAATTGCAGAGATATGAAAAGGGTTCTGCGACAGATTTTTCATTGGGAACCGCTGGCATAGAGAGAATGAAAGAGCCCATAGCTTGCTCTCATTCTATTTGCTATAGTAAGTACTATAATAGCAAGCTTGTACGAAAACACTGTGCGCCGTTGCTGTGGCAAAAGAGGGGCGAAAGTGGGGCTGATGAAGGAAATTTAATTAACGTTATCACAATTTATACTAGACGCGGATGGGAGATTACCCACCGCCCGCGCCGCCATCTTAGGACTTAGACTAATAGCAGGAGAGAGATGGAGCTAAGAGATGGGACCTGGTAATTTTAGTCTGACTCGCAGCACGCAAGTCGAACAATATTGCACCACGCATAAGGGGTTTCTGCTTTTTGTTGCTAGTCAACCATAACATGTAACCAGGTCTTCTTCTTGATATTTATTCATTTATTATTTTTTTAGGAAAACCAACAGCTAATGATAATTTAACAAAAAGACGGAGTAATAATAATAATAATAATAATAAAACTCTTTATTCTTAAGAAAAGGCGAGTAGGATAACAGAGAGCCAATTAATTTTTTCACGTTTAAGTAACGTTGTAGAAACATATGTGACCTTTCAATTAAAGCTATCGATTAAAAATACATCAAAAAATATTCAACAATTAATGCTAAAGAATTCACTGTTCAGCCGCTGCCTAGCTGAGTTAATACTCGTACAGAATAGATCAAAGTCAAAGCGTTTAATCAAGTCATTGAAATTGTCACTTGTTCGCCACAGAAATGCATTTTGCCTATAGTTGGTACCAGCATGAGGAACATGAAGAGCAGGGTTAAATCTATTGAGTTTGGAAGGAACACGAAGATTAATTTTATTTAGTAAGTCGGGACAGTTAATATTATTGGAGGTGATTTTTAGCAAAACGGTCAAGTCCGCGGTTTCACGTCGCTTAATCAAGGGGAGGATATGAAATTTCTTGCATAAATTGAAATAGTTAGATTATAGCGAAAAAAAAGTGATTATATCATATTTAACCCTTTACCAGGAACATCGGTCTCACAGACCCCTATGGTTTCTTAGACATGCTTTCAGCCCGTCTCCCACCTCTTAGGGACCCACCGCTCCTATTAGTTTCCGCTGTCGGCGCATGCGGCGATCGTGTCTATAGGAGCGTCTCTTTCATTGTTTTAACGCCGTTTTAAAAAGTCGTAATTATTAGTACCGGTCTGTGAGACTTTCTGCGGTGGTACCGATGACCATGACGGACAAACTTGAATAAAGAAAGACTTGTAAACTCTGTCCATACACCAAGAAGAGCAAAACAGGCTATAAATGCATCTACTGCTATATGTTTAGAGTAGGTATTCTATGAAGGTCTGCAAAAACTCTGCTCCGAATACGACATAAGCGGTACACACAATAAGATAGACAATACATATAACCCTTATACCTATCTCTTTCTAGTTCATAAGATATCAGACTTTTCATATAAATACATAAACAAAAGGTTGTGGGTTAGAAATGTGTTTTAATATCAATTTAGATCCGGGATTACTGAAAAGTACATACTACGCATTAGTTCAGTCTATTCTCTGTTATGGAATAATAGGATGGGGAGGTTGTGCGGCGACCATCCTCCGCCCATTAGAAGTGGCTCAAAAATGTATCTTAAAGATTATAGCGCGTAAACCGTATCGCTACCCCACCAATGAACTTTTTAGTCATTGCAATGTCCTGGACATCAGACAGCTGTACATTAAATTGGCCTTACTGCATGAGCGGTTTAAAAGTCAACCAACTTTTAATGAGGGAGTGATATTTACGAGAGCAGTGCACTCAGGAGATATGCTGATACCACGTAAAAATACCACATATGGACAGCGCCACTACTCATTCATCGCTCCTAGGATTTATAATCACCTTCCTGAATCAATTAAGGCTATCAACACTATGACAACATTTAAAAAATCTGTCACGTCTTGGTTGATGAAGGAAGGGAGGATTAATATAGATAGAGCATTGAGTATAAATGTCTAAATGGTATATATGGAATGGTATTTATATATGTGATAGTTATTAAATTGACAGTTTATTTTTATGACAGTTTGTATGGATGTTTGATTGACAGTTTGTAGTTATTAAATGAAAATGTATATAAACAATGACTTTTATATTATTTATATTTCCAAACCATTTCTTTATTCTATTAAATTGTAGGAATTGTAGGCCTTTCAATTATTTTATTTTAATTTATATTGAAATTTTTAGGATTATTTTCATGTTTCTGTGTAAAAAAATATTTATTTTTATTTACAAAAATTTTATTTCTTAAAATTACGGCGATTACCTTACTATATTTTTATAAAATTATGTTAATTTAAATGTCTGCCTTAGAACAGGCTATAGCCTAGTTAGGCGACATTGAAATGGAATATCTGGCAACAGTTTCTGGCATATCAGGTTTCAGTTTTTTGCTACTGGTTATTTTGTCTATTACATTGTACCTACATGTCCATGAACTGTAAATGTTTTTAAATTACGTAATTAAATAAAAATAAAATAAAAATAATACAAAATAGCGGTCCAACAGACCGATGTTCCCTATTAGGTATTCCTAATCATGTTCCCAGTAAAGGGTTAATAAAAGTTAGCTTTATTATCCTCATTTTCACTTTTATTTTAACGTCGTATTAAATATGGTTAGTTTTTATCGATCAACATCAGACAAATAGGTTATTTTTCATATTAAACTACAAGAAAAAAAAACATCTTTTTAAAAATCAGCATGATTTTTTATGTTTCTTATAGTAATGTTTAGTTTTTGGACATTAGTATAGTTATATACAAAAAATGGAGTAGAAAATCGTCAACGAATACTTTTTAATATAGGCCTTTGTTACTAAGAAACATATACTAAATATATGAAAGGTAAGAATAAACGATGCTTTTTCTCGGTAGCAAAGTTCTTAATAAAATAAATATATTAATTTTAAATATATTTTTGTGTAGAATAATCTTTTGAAGAATAAAAATCCTAATATCCCTTACCAAATAAAAAAATGTATTTTTGTAATTTTCTTGGTTAGTTTCATGTAAAGAATCACTTACTGAATGGGTGTTCAATAATAAACATGTATAATTCATTATTCAGGTCATAACTATGGAGTTCATGTCACCGACATGGCCTCCCGCTACTACGTAATTAACAGGTTACAAAACATAAACAACACATTTGTACAATACCTAAACATTAAAACAAACAGTTTTTGCAACAGTGCAAGCGATACATTTCCACTATTTAAAATAGTGCCCTATTGTGCACAGGCGTAATTGAACGGGGTTGCGCCTATTTTAAAAATACTGAATAGTCTATATAAAATCGAAGACTGTCGCGGTTGTGTGACATTATAAATAGGATAGAAACGAATTTACCGCGTGAAAATTGTAGCACCGGACGTTTCGGTGACGTTGCAGCCGCCGTTGTCCAGGGTAGACTGGACAAGGGCGGCTGCAACGTCACCGAAACGTCGGGTGCTACAAACTTCACGCGGTAAATTCGTTTCTATCCTATTTATACTGAATAGTCTCTTTAAATGTGTCGAACTAGCGGGAGAAATTAAAATCAATACTAAGTTAAGAACGACCAGAAATTAGGACCTGTTCCGATGTTCTCGATTCAATAAAATCGTCTCCAGGAATATATTTTTCACGCATTGATGTGAGTGTTATAATAAACACCTACAAAATGACGATACATTAAATATTGCAATTAGTTTATATAAGTATTCAGTATCTAAAACCTATTTAGACAATATGAATTAAAATAATATGCTTAAGATACAGGTAATGATTACATTGTTATTTACTATAGACAATTGATCATCTTTTATTTTATTTATTTTGCCACTTTAATATCTACTTTGGTATTTTTGTATTTGTAATAATTAAATGTCTTAAAATAAAGGATAATAAACTTAAATAAAAATAAATCTAAATAAATACACATATAGTCCCCCCCCCCCCCCCACCGCCCTTCCCCCCAGACCCACACACCAACATTATGTCTCCGATACTTTGTCAGCACACATACACACACAATGCTCATTTCATACGTACCTATGTTTCAGCTGATAAAGGGCCATAAAAACTTCCTTAAATTAAAATTATAATAGAACTGTTAAATTAAAATAATAATTGGTTAGGTCGCCTGATCTTAGTAAGTTTGACCGTTGTAAGGTCCCGGGTTCGATTCCCGGCTGAGTCACCATTCTCCGTTGGGATAAAATTAACGGAATTGCATTTCAATTCTGTCGATCGAATGCAATAACAAAACACATACTTACACACATACTACACACACACATACACATATAAAACAGTTCATAGTAGGGTTGGTTGTAAGAGATTGTCGTATGACAATACACCCGCCCATTGTGAAATTTCACAATAAAGAGTAGAAACACATAAACAAACAAACTGTCATTCATTGCAATTCAACCGATTTTATCATTTAAAACGTATAAAATGTGCAATCTATGGATTGCCAAGGTTTTTTGTTCTAAAAATTTCGTTTAAAGTCTTAATGGAATTCCTATATAATAAAGTAATCGAATCACACAAAAAACAAGCATTTGCTTCCGGAGCGCCGGAATGGGAAATCAACGAGACATTCTAAGTTAGGAAAGCATCTCTCATACTTATGTGTAGTATGTGAGCGTGGGGCCCACATAGCCCGCTTACATTGTAAAGGAAACATAAAGATGGGACCTTTGAAATTATGGCTTTCGGTCAAAGCTACACTTTGCCCGGTAGCCAAGTAGTTTTTAATCAAAAAGATGTGGAAAATTTGTCGCCTAATTTG